>CM060831.1:25780000-26075000 GCA_030762175.1 Metallyticus violacea | reverse complement strand
ACACTGCGAAAGAGTCAGCTGACTATTTTAATGTCCCTCAAGCGTTTTCTAATTTTCCTCCAACCTCTCCTCCTGTTTCCCCGCTATGCGATACAAATGTTACCCATTGCTATATTTTCCATACCCCTTTTTAATTATCTGTCCTGTTAAGGAAAAATGTGTTTATTAATTTCATATTGCATAAATTTGCTTTTTAAAGTGTTTGATGATAATCATTTTTTTTCATTTGTTTACCATTGTCAAAAAGTATTAATTAAAGTTATTCTGTTCCTTCTAATCGGCCTTCTTCAGGGATTTTACGAAGTACATTGTTTTGACATACTAAGAGATCACCTAATTAAGGCTCTCTGAAGGTATCTATGCCCAGTACAAGGTCAACGCCTATGTATTCACAAAGGTTGGTCCGTCGAGCGAAAAATTTATGTACAGAATGCGCTAAAGGAAAAAGAGGTCACATTTATAGCACTTCATTGCAAGGTGAAAATCCTCATCTTGTTTACAAGTTGTACCGGCAGGTTCTGAATTTCACTTTCCATTTCCCGCGCTGGATCCAAGGTTATGCTATCAAGGAATTCTGCTCACAGGCACTATCTATATATCTTCAAATTACGGTTCGTTTAACAACTGCTTTGTTTACGTATGGCCTTTGAGTTGTGCATAATTTGCTTTCATGTTTTCGAGTAAAATGACTTGACCGTAGCCAAATTTAATAGTCTTATCTGGCGTATAATTAACGGGCCTTCCATCGCTTTTCTGTGGGGAAGATATGCATTGAATTCACATAAGGGAGGGAACATCTTTGTTGCTTTCATAATTTGTATTTAAAGGACGTATAAACGAATTAAGGTGAGATCAGAGGCCTTTTCTCAGAAAGTATTACAGATATTTCAATGAAACTTTTATGCTTTTTATCATAAGTTCTGAGCTCTGGTTTAGAGAATGAAGTTTATAAAGTTAATACGTTATTTTTTGTACCAGACTCCTTTTTTATAAAATTAAAATTATATTAATATTCATGTACAAAAATGTTCAAATACAAATGACCTGAAACTAGAGTTCAGCTGTGAAAATTGCATGCTCTATCTTTATTAATTTAAGAGAAAAAGGTACATATATTGTGAACTGTCATTTACAACTAAAACTGCATTTAAATTAATACAACTAATTGTCAATTTACATAACTAATCCACCGCCACGGGTGGCCGAGGTCGTTAAGGGGCGGATTCGGGAGTGGGAGGTCTGGGGTTCGAATCCC
Organism: Metallyticus violacea; assembly: GCA_030762175.1. NCBI lineage: Eukaryota > Metazoa > Arthropoda > Insecta > Mantodea > Metallyticidae > Metallyticus > Metallyticus violacea. The sequence goes on along the minus strand of CM060831.1, from coordinate 26,073,745 downwards.
GTCAGGACTGTTCTCCTTGACTGAGGTTTTTCTCGGATTTTCCTCAGTCCTCATAAATGGCAAATTAATTTAGGCCTGGGAGTTTCCTTCCTTAAAATAATTCTTTCCCAATACATCATTTCATTCATGTATCATCAGTGTCCACCGCCTGTGGTTACGGTGGTTGTGAACATTTTCCACATTTTTGACATGGCAGATCATAAAACTTGGACTTGTGATTTGAAATATACATAAAGAAAGAATTTTCTTAAGAGATGTAACTACCAAATAAACGTAGTAAAATCTAATACATAGTAAAACATGCCACGTTTTTGAAACGGAAAACTGCGCCAAGATTCAGTGCGTAGATTGGTGAACAATATATTTTCAAATATCCAGGCTGCAGTTAAACGTTTACTAGTCCTAGGTTACATCAGACTGGTTTTAAACTGCCTGGCAGAGCACAATGACGTTCAACTCATTGGGTACCAGGTCATTCCACATTAAGAGAAAAAGCTGATGAACTTGTTCGACAAGGAGCAACTTCAAATTTTATTGGGCCATCTTGGAATATCTAGATGTTCTATAAGAGAAGCTGGTCAAATGCACAACACTATAAACCCTGCATTCAAATTCCAGAAATGAAATATGGTAAACTATTTATTTACAGACATGCAAGAAAAGAGCTCACTCCTTATTTCAGTGTAACAGATTTCAGTTGAAAACAATTACTGATTTCCTCACGGGTCACATGCTCCTGTGAAAAAAACATTAAATACAGTGAGGTTTTTTGGGTAACTTCGATTACAGATTTTGTGGAAAGAAGCCTGAAATAGCTCATCCTGCTGTATGTTCCTATGAAGCGTTAGCTCGCAGAGGACATTCTATTTTAGGGAAACTAAGGGCCAGTTGTATAAAAGTTGCTAACTGGAAACTACTTCTAACTGTAATTTAAAAAGTAACTAAAGGTTACTTATTATTTGTGTTGAATAAAAATAACCCCAGATTACGTAAACTAGTGTTTATATATTCCTTAATATTTCTTCAAACGTGGATAGTCAAAGCAAACACGAGAAGCACATTATTATTGATCTGGTGCTAAAATACCAGGGAATAATTAAAACATGTTTGACTTCAAATAAACACAAAAACGTACACAGAGGGAAATTGCCAAACAGGATAATAATTCTGTTCTGAAGAATTCTGCATAATAACCCCAGGCGATAACGGGTATATGTGTGCAGTCTAAAGCACTAAAACTCTACGAAAATTGCGAATGTTACATCACCCTCTTCAGTTCTATTTTAATGAACTGAGGTCTCAGAGCTGTATTGCTCTAGTAACTTTATGGATGGTTTTACTGACCGATCCTTTCTCCACTTTGAATAAACCTCTAATAACTATTTGTAAGCTCCCTGATGCATGGACCTTAAAGTTAGCAAAATTATGAACATCAAATTCAAAATAAGATTTCGCTTAGTTTGTGATTGTAATTGGGGACGTAACATCCGTTCCAGTTCTTTGACATCTTTTGCTAAGCGAAGTCACATTTTGAATTTTTGACACTCATTGCTAGGAACGAATTTTTTTTCTCTCATGAAATACACGAAGAGCACAGTGAAATTCTTATTCGGATGATAAGTCGGGTATCAGATATTTGTACTTCAATATGCCGCTTGTAAGGTTAACCTAACATAACCTACAACTGAACGCAACTCTGTCCGCTGTTATTATGCGGAAATGAAAAGTAAAACATTGAAGAAACGTTATCTACATGAAATTAAAATAATTGTAACTAATCATTTTATTTATAAATAAAGTTTTTATGCTTCTGTACTTTGGCAGATGCTGTATTTAAATTTACTAAACTCTAATTAGTAGTAAGTACATCTTGTGAAATTTCGCGAGTTAGATTTAATTTGAGATTAAAACGAAATAACTTTATTGTTAGATTAGTGTTTATGCAACTAAACTTTCCAAATTAAGTATAACTGATGATTAATTTTATGTCTTAAACTCAAGCAAACTAAGTGTATTACTAAGTGAATATTTTGAATCAATATATGTGAAAGACTGTATTCCAGAGAATGGTGTTTTATAAAAAGAGTTGTTCATTATGAAAGGGATATATCGAAACAATAAACACGTAGTCAGAAAATGTTCTGCTTCATTAAACAAACTCCTTCGTTACGTGGTGAAAAGTTAAGGTTAGCCGCAAGTGAATTTCGAGAAAGAAATACTTCCAGCTAAACAAAAATGAACGGAATGGATTGTTAGGAATTTTTCCATTTATTAAGTACGGTCGGTGAAAGACAAAGTGGATGAACTGCCATCAAGTTTGCAGAGTATGATACTGGTCAAGCGCGAAATGAAAAGCTGGTTTCTTTGTTGTGTAAAAAGAAGTTTCCTCATTCTAACTCGACCAGCGTGTTGTTCGTACGAGCTGGTCAAGATCTGAGCGCTATACTAAGACAGTTAACAATAAAATAGGTAAACGTCCCGCACATTTGTGTATCTATTACAAGATAGCATTTGATCTCTTTTCTTTTGCCCCAGGCCAAGAGAGTGAGCTTTGAACGTCTGACAAAACTTTCAGAGGACATGAACTCGGAGAGTTAGATCAGTGGATGCTGCTATACAAGGAGGAAGAGCGTTATAGGTATAAGGTCAACAAAGGGAATGTCTGGGCAAGCTTCCAAAAGACTTGCTAAAACACAAGACAAAGAGCCTTACAGTCCTTCATGCAGCAAGTACAGCGTTTATCTCGGGTGTAAGCCAAGCCTTTGTCACTCTGCCCACATCCCGAACTGAATGGTAACCTCGCGGACAACGTTACAGGAATTTGGAGGTCAAAGCACAGCCAAATTTAACGTAAGATGCTATTCAAAGGTGTACATCAACACCTCATTCAACATTTTGCCTTGTAAAGTGACTTTGCTAAGTGAACAGGGGCACTAACGCTAACATGAGATATATTACTAAGTAATGAGACAGCGCCGCACCTTGGTCTAGTGTTAGACTACTGGGCCCTGTTTCACAAAAGTATAGTCTGATACATAGGCAGGATAGATATCTTGTAACTTTCTGTTCCACGAAAGAAATGCTTCACTGGCGAAGTATTAGTAAAAAGTTACAAGTGACGTCATATAAGAGCAAGATGGAGGAAGAACTTTTTGCCATACGTGGTCATATCTTGAACTAGGTTATGTCTCCTCTTTAAGGGATTTTTAATGCACCGAGCGGATCGTTGTCATTTATGCAAAATAGGCCCTTTTTCCTCAGACATAATGATAATTTAAATACTTTGTTATGTATTTATCGATATTCAAGCGTAATATTCCACTTTGAGACGACGGTCCCATAAAGCTACATTTGGGAGCATCAATTTCAGTCGTCGAGAATCGCGCTTCCCGATTGCTCTCGGGTCATTTTATTAGTCCACTTGATCAACACCGACTGTTGTTGCAGATTTGATCCTTTATATTTATTTATTTGTTTATATCAATCACGTTCGCTTATCAAAAATATTGGGAAAATTGTGCCAAAAGAAATTATTTTCGTGGCGTGTAGCAAGAACCTTATAAATACATTAACTAAAATGCTGATCTGAAACAGGAAACGCCAATAGTTTCATAAGCATTACTTTATTTTCACTGAACCTAACTTTATCATAGTATACAAATACTTATTTATTCTTTCTTTATACACATTTCTACTGTGATTATCTTCACTTTCGCTAATACTTAGTACATTTGGGTCCACTGACTCCCAAAATCATTAAATTGGGTAGACAGTATGGCAAGGTCTCTCATCCATATTATCACACACAAATCCTGTCGGTACTGATGTGTAGTGGTAACCACACTTATCTCGTAAACCCCAGATTGTAGGCTCAATCCCTGGCAGGATCGATGGATTTTTTCGAGCATAAAAATAAAAGACTCCTTTTTTTTTTTATAAAAATTGTATTAATACTCATGTGCAAAAAGTTCTTAAGCAAGTGACCTGAAACTGACTGTAGATTAGCTGAAACATTTCATACTTGTATCTTCATTAGTTTATGAGAAAAATGAACACATGTTGTGAATTTTTACTTATGAGTGAAATAGTGTTAAAGTTAATACAACTAATTGTCAATTTACATACTAATCTATTTCTTGTACCTGCATCTTCACACAAAGTAATATTACCACCACAGGAGACCGTTTCACTCAACACTGTAATTAAAATATTCAAATCAATTACTATAATAATATTTCCTTTGTTGTCTTCAATATCTTCCATATAATTACCAAATCTCTTTTTCTTGGAAGTATTAGGGGGAGTGTAAGTCAATGGTTTATAATTCCTAAACTATTTTCTTCAGAAATAGGCCTATTCTTTTCATTATTAGTACTACCATACTATACTAGATAGATTTTATAATACCCATTTCCTTTGTTTTTAAAATGTTTATAAAATCTGGTGAACCTAAGCATGATATTAGATGTATTTGGGGGAAAAAAAACTGGAATATATAACTTGTAAATCTCAAAATAAACATAAACCTTTCCACTTGCTTCAAAAATGAAACACACAAGCAGCCATGACATTTGAAACAGTAATTTACATATGAAATACATAAAACCACAACCTTCTACAACAAATAATTTCAGAGATATTTTCATTTTATGCAATAGTGCGGAGAGTTAAAACAGTTTTTTGACACATAAAATACATTACGTTGGAATTTTTCAATAAATTATATACCAAGTTATGCAGAAATTTTGAAATAATTATTTGGAACCAAAAACTAAAATTTGATTTGATTTATTTCCCCCCAAAATTTAGTCTTTGATCTTACCCTATCAATTAATGTTGCACTGCAGTAAATTTGCTTAAAACAATCTTAATGCAATAAATGGGCAGTAGTTGATGAACCATTTTTTGTACATGGATGACTTTATGTAAACCGAATTCCTATTACTTTATGTTTCATTTACATATGAAAAATCTTGTTTGTAAACAATTTCAGGTTTTTAATGACCTTCAAAACATTTTTAAACGTAAATAAAGTCATCTCGTAAACATAATACTGCGTAAAATTTTCGTGTTTGCTATTGGCAGTAATTGGGCAACGACGGCTGCCATTTTTTTCTGCATTGCCATTTTCGGAGCGGAGTTGTTCATGGTATAATCAAAATTTCGTGATAGTGAAGAGGAACTGGGTGCTATGCTATGGCTGCTTGCAGAATTGCTTTCAGCAAATGCAACGGCTGAAGAGTTGTTTTTAAAAATACAATAGTTACGTATTCTTATTTATAATGACTATTATACTCATGTGATGTCATCTTAAAATCAACCTAAGAACCAAAACAACATTTTAAATTTTGACCAATCATAGGCGAGTTACGGAGTGAAATTATGGGGAGGAAAAAAAAAATCAAATCCGCTTTGTCAATCGGCGTGCATTTGTCTTGTGGTCAGTGCAGCCAACTCTATACCTCCAGTATATAATTACTTAACACGCATCAGTGACCACTTTTGCTAGAGGCCGTGGTGAGATATTGATAGCAACAAAAGTATGGACAATGGACAATCATAACGCAAAATGGAGGGTTTTTCAGAGCGTTTTGGTAAAGTGCATCAAATGTGCACTTAGTCGACTTTTTGTCCACATCATCTCACGGTTTTTGAATAGAATTCATAAGTATAACAAGTGTTGATACTTTGTGCGCGAATTTCAAATATATGGTATCACTTTTATTTTTATTCTTTTCATGAATAGTCCTAAACCCATATTTTGCTCCTCTCTATTGGCATTACTGGCTTTCGGTATTCTTCTGTCGCAAGATTACTTGAAACGGTTATGTACAAATATACAATTATTACAATTTTGTAAGCCAAGTTTAGAGAAATTATATTTCAATTCTTATTTTATTCGTGAAATAGTCCTAATGAATATCACTCGAGGTTCTGAGTTTTCGTAATATCAGAAAAGTTTTGAGATTCCACACCGTTTAAAAACGACAACACCATTCTGGAGTTTTCATGGAAATTCCAAGATTTTCACATATATGCTCTAAATCTAGTTAAAGATTAAATTAAATGTTTTCAAACATACAGGAGTTATTTTACTGGTAGTAACTATTTCGTGCTTAGAAAACAGTAAAAAGGTAATTTCGCTATAGGAAAAGGTTATCTGTATATTTGATATAAAGCACAGGAAAACACTGGTGTTCTCCCTCTTGCATTCTGCTGTTTTTGAGCGAATTAATGATGAAATGAGAAAATTCACTGCTTTCGATTGTATTCCGAGAGATGTTGCCCATGATTTAAAGTTGCTAAGAGCCTTTCCATGGATGCAGAATTGAATTACCTCCTTGCCAATGTCAATAAGATTCCACTCATTGGCTCACTTGGGAGAGGTACGCAGAGATCAAGCAAAGAAAGTCTTTGAGAGAAGAGGGAACGTAGAAGAATAGAACAAAGAGAAGTCGACAAGCATTATCTTGGTTTAAATGTGTGAATCCATTGCTTTAGGAATTTCGGCTTGCACTTCAAAGATCCTGTGAGAAGCAAAAATCCTTGAACTTTACAACATAAATTACTTAGCCATAAGTTAAAATTAAGAACAAATTCTAAATAAATAAATTTCTATATTATATGAAATCGGGGACCGCAAAGATCTATGTTTATATACAGAGCTCGAAAGTTAAGCAAAATGCCTTTTTATCTGTCTAGATATATTTTTAAGAGTCAGAGAAAAATGAATATTTTCCGTACATTTGGGGTCGGTATGGGCAGTTTTTATTGTGCTTTTTGTCTATTTTAAAGTTTAAAACTTTTCCCCCTCCTTTGGATAGTTATAATTTTTTTTCTGCAATTATTTATGCATTTTTAAAAGCACATAAAGAATTTCAATAATTCGAAGTGAAAAAAGTTATAAAAATTAAATTTGTGTTCCTGCACAAAACATCTATTGAGAATCTTATTATATATTTATTTCTTTTCAAGCAGTCAAAAACTTTCTTCTCAACGCATTCACTTAAGCTATTTAAAAAGCACAATCTTCATTAGTGAAAGGAACCCACGATTGCCACGGGCATACGAATACCAGGAAATACAGATAAGGGAAGTACTGTAGTTTTGAAAAGTTCTGGAGAATGACCTTGTATCGATCTGCGCGAGACAATTCTAAGAAATTTATGGTGGTGATAATTGGTCAGCTGCATAAATTTAACAAACAATTGCAAGTGAGAAAGATGAGAACGGTACAGGTGCCCAATAAACCACCCCTACAATGTGTTCAGTGCGGTAGTAAGAGAGATACCGATCTGATTTACCTATAAACGCATAAACAAAAAATGAACTCGACCAGAAACCAGTGCACATCTTTTGCTTATTCGCCAGGACTATTCAAAACTATTTTACTTTCCATGATGTTCTGAAAGCGGCCTATCACGTGGACTACATTAATATCGACCTCATTCTGCAGAAAAAGAAACAAATCTGTCAGTATGTGGGAGTAGAAACACATAACACATTTATATTTCATTTAAAATTATCTGAATGCCAACTTATATTTAAAGTATTAAAACTAATTTATGAATGGTGCAGCCCCAAGTTAAATTATTAAGAGTAGGTCTTTATTATTATTATTATTATTATTATTATTATTATTATTATTATTATAATTATTATTATTATTATTATTATTATTATTATTATTATTATTATTATTATTATGAAGTATACTGATACATAATACATAAAAGTAAAAAAAGTCCGTCACACAGGAGCTGCGTGAACTAAGCGAATTCCTCAACAAATTGAATTTGTGAAGGTTACTACAGAGCGCTGGAGCACAATGTAATAAAAAGTAACACTAGTTGAAGATAAACCTATGTATTTAATAAAACACACAACTTTCAGGCAGAAAAGTATGTTTTTCCCGCATCATTATTATTTTATTTGCGTATTAAATTGTTAGCTTAACGTTTAGCTGTATAGCAACAAAAACGGAATGTGATTAACTATTGTACGATTGCTTACACCCACACACACACACGCACACAGATATATATATATATATATATATATATATATATATATATATATATAACTTACACACACACACACACACACACACACACACACATATATATATATATATAAATTTTGAAGAACATTTCGATCGTTAGTCAGTGGCATACTTATTCTTTAGAAACTTGATGCCATAACTTTGAAATCTGAAGAGGCAGACCATAGATACCCTATCTCAAATTGTTTGTCTAAATCTCTCTACAACTTCTGAAAGTATTGTAGTGTAATTCTAACCCTTGCAAATATCCAAATTTATTGCACAAGTTTTAAAACCACCTTTCTATTCTCCTTAAAAGTAATTGGAAACTTTTGCACGACCTATCAGTTCCAGAGATTCAGTGTCTAACAGCATATGCTTGATGCAAAAGCAAACATCAGAAAATGAAGTTGACATATCGAGTGTTAATTGACCTACAAGGTAATTGGATAGCAGAAAATGTCGAGGGGTGGAGGAACAAAGTGTCTATCAAGTGACATGGCTCAGAATACAGTCAATATTTGCATACTCCGCGAAGGGTGACAATGTATAAAGGTTTCCGGCCTTTGTGATGACGCCTAGCAACAGTGCACGCCGGAAGCGCTGCCCAGCAACAAACTCCATTATCGATTGCTGTGTTCATAGAGGCGATTGCAATTCGGTGTCAATAGGGCCAATTTAACAGCGAACACCGTAACAAACCTGTATCCCTCAACATCCGTGAAGTTTTACGACTTTTGGGATAAAGAATGCTTGCGATTTAAACACAACGCCCAAACTATTTCACGAGAAAACATCAGGCTCCTGCAGGTACATTTCGACAGAATTTAGACAAGTGCTGATTTACTAAAGCAGTTATTTGCTTAAAATTGTTGTTTTAATATGTATTACTTGAAGTTTTCTCGTCTACAAATTTAAAAAAATCTCCTTACATATGCAAACGTTCCTTGCTTACCCATCTGATAAAACTAATCACTCCATAGGTTTTCAAGCCCTCCCAGGGGATACACGAACAACAGTGTTAACAACATTTATTCTTGACACAAACAATGAATTCCGAGAAAATGAAAGATGATACAGAATCATTTGAAAAGTTCTTGGAATGAAGCACAAAATGACGGCTTAACTTTTTTAATTTTTTCTTATTTTCAACATGGTCTTCCTTGACACTAATGCAATTAGTTTAGCGATGCTCCAAAGCCTTTATCCCATTACGAAAGTCAATTTCCTCAAGGTTGCCTACAAAATATGTCTGAAGTGAGGACTTGAGCTATTAATCGAACGAAAATGTCTTTAGACCAAGAAATTTTCTAGATTAGGGACAGATGGAAGTCCGATAGAGCAATAAGGAGGATGTGGTTGTAAATCACCCATTCATTGATTTTCCCCATTGCAGCGACATACGTGTGTGAGGACGAGCATTGTCTTAATGCAAGCTGACTTTCTTCTTTACTAAACTCAGTCTTTTCTCGCGTATTTTTGTATCCAGTAGTATATAATACGATCTAGAGATAGAGATTCCAGTGGAAATATAATCAATTAACAGCATACCCGGCAGATTTCGCTTTCTTTGGCAATGAAGAGTCGTAATGCTTCCCTTGTTTAGACTGCTGTTTTGTTTCAGATCATGTTTCATCATTGATCACAAATGGACGCATAAAGTCGGCGTGATCTCTCCGAAAACGGGCCAAACTTTGCTGAGAGATTCGTTTCTGATCGTGAGTCAACAGTCGCGGCACCCATTTTGTCGAAAAAAATTTCAAGCACAATTCTTTCCTCAAAATATTAAAAACGCGTTCCCTTGAAATTAATGAGGTTCAGAAATTTCGGAAACCTTTAATTGGCGAACCTTCAAAACCGTGTAGTGACCCTTATCGATAATTTTCATGTCTTGACAATTTTGGTAATCTGTTGCGGGTCATCTTCCAAGCTTTCACGGCTGCGTTTGAATGATGGAGCAGAGTCCCCTAGAGCGTTTGTCATATCTGTATGGATTTCTGTTGTATTAAAGCATTCTTACTTAATAACCGACGATATGCGATATTTGCCATTTTCTCGTATACACACTCTGCACTGCAACAAACAGCTGTAGCTATTACGATTATTGACTAATCCATGTGTTATTGCGTCACTGTTTTTATAGAAGATGGCGGGTTTTGATAACAACACTGCTTCGGAACTTCTGCAATTTATGGGTCGTTCCGACAACTTTTAAAATGTCCATCGTGAAAGTTTCTCTGACAAAAACAAGTAACTTTTGGCAACGAACTTTAGCTCAGAATGGCAAGCTTCAAGTTTTTCTGGACAATCAAAGAAGACCATGAAAGTATTGATGTTTTTTGAAACGACTTCTATGAAAAATCGTTCTCTTCACACAAATAAAGACAACTTTGGAAAACGTAGAATCAGCATTGAGAATATAAATTTCTTCTATTTAGCCCGAAATATAATGGCATCATCATCCGCCTCATTTAGAAAATAAAATTAACTAGTAACATAGTGCCATCATTATATATGATTATATTATTGTATATTGTTATACACTAGAATAAAATGCAAACATTGAAAAACGTGCATTTCTTTGTTTACAAAATAGGATGCAAATTTAGGATTTTAAACTTATAGTAAATTAAATCTTGAGGGTCTACAATAATGAAAGATTTTTAAGGGATGTTCGCGGTTAAGGAAAGTTACTCCTGCTAGGCAATGGCACTTTCTGCTTCGATTTCTATAGAAAATAACAATAGAGTTCGTGTTCCTATTTCATTTATATACAAGGAATTTTTATATATAAAAAAAAACAGAAGTGGGAGTTTTCCCCTCTGTCTCTCCCTCTCTCAGGCGATAGGAAAGACTCATATTTTTATCGCTAAATAACGCATAAACACGTTTCAGTTAGAACCTTGAGATATAATTCATATCAATTCCTTCAAAGAAGTGATCGTAACAACTTAAATCAGCACATGTACCAGGAGCTTAATCTGCAGTCTTTTATACATAAATTATTCTGCAAGAAGTAAGATCTGATGATGCCTTTTTGTTGTACAAAGCACCCACGATTATATGTGTTAATTTGTATTTACAGGTATTCTGTGTTTTCTTTTGCTATTGCGTCTGCCTCAGGAGTTGCACTGTGACGCAAGATTACCTTGTGATAGAACGCCGAACAGCTGAAGAAGGTTGAGACAAAGGTAAGATAATGGTGGCAGACAGAGGCAAGGTGTAGCGATATCCGCACAGATAAGCTTTACCTCAAGAGATTTTGTTACAACATACATGTCTAAATATATTCTGCAACGCTTGAACCTGATTCGGGAGGTTCTGGATTTAATCCCCGTTGGGGCTTGGTATTTTTTACTGGTTTTCCCATGTCACTTAGGCAAATGAAGGGATAAATATTTACATTCCACAAAATTTTCGCTCTTCCATTTGTATATTGTATTCATTGGTTTTGTTACAGGATCGAAAGTGCCAAGACGAGCTGGCTGGTGCGGTGTGACGGTGGCTTGCGCTTTGGAAAGGTTACTAACCCGCCGTCCGAATGGAGGCGGATCTTTTAAGGGGTTGGAACAAATCAGCGGACTCAAAGGAGAGAGAGAGATCCATAGGCCTCGGGGTATTCTATCTGGGTGACTTCATCTGTAATTGCCTGTCATTGCCCGTAATCCTTGCCACCCAGTGCCGCTTTCCATCTCTTCCGCCCGGAGATATCGTCACTGGGGACATAACTCAAGTACCGAAAGTATCCTCCGCATTAGACGTTTATACTTAATACTTGTTCTCACATTATCTCCCCAGTTCCTTATCAAGGTCTATATAAATAGAAAAGGGAAATGCAATAATCCTGTAATACACGCTGATTTACGATCTGTTTGTGTTTCAAGTCACTGAGAGATAACACTCATTCTTGTTATACCTGTGAATAGCTTTTATGAAATACTCATATTCTGGAGACAAAGCAATATTGTGTAAGGGTGTACTAAATAATTACACCATAAGGAAGTTAAAATGTATTAGAGATGACCAGAGCCCGGAAATTCAGGCATTTATTTTCGTTAAATATGAAAACACAGAGCAATATCGCTCATTATTAACGAAAATAGATATTTAAGATACTTACTAATTTTTACCACATAATTAAAGTACTTAAGCTTACTTTTGAACTCGAACTCGAGCAGAAACCAGTGTGCATCTTTTATTCATTTGCCAGGACTATTCAAAACCGCTTTACTTTGTCTTGATGAGCATTTCCATGATGTCCTGAAAGGTGAATGTTCTCTTTTCAATGGAAGTAAAACATTCTTTTTCCACGATGAAAAATGTTCTCTCTGACAAGCGGCTGACTATGACAGTTGATACTTTGAAAAAAATATTTTGTTGTTCTTGTAACAAAGAAAGTTAAGATTGAGCACTTTAATTATGCAATAAAATTAAGTATGTTAAATACCTATTTTCATTAACAATGAGTGCTATTACTCTCTGCTTTCACTTTTAATAAATTCCCTTTATTAATTATACTATTGACAATTTTCAGTATTTTAAATGCCTATTGCCTACCTATTTTAATAATATTAAGCCTAAATTTCCAAGCCCTGATCATAATTATTAAAGTGATGATGTTAAGAATTTCATACTTTCTGATCTTCCCATCAACAGTCAGTTCCAGATGAATTTTGTACTTCTGAAGTGCTTCTCAAGGTTTTACAAACAACGTGTGAGAGCGCCCAAAAATACAGCAGGTTCACACATGGGTAGCAAAGGACTCGAACGAGCATGACGTGTTGAGTGGTGAGGTGGGGGGAGGTATTTGTGCAAAAAGTGGAGCAGGCTGTTTGTTTTGATCTAAAGTTCAGAGTGCATGTGGCTAGGAATAGCGTACAGTTCCTAACAAGCTACATACTCTTGGAGTGTTTCGTTACGTTGTATTTCTGGGCATAATGGAAGGGAACAAAGAGCGCTTTATGTCAGGTTGTTCCTCTTCGTTCTCATGCTGGTTCCCAAGAATAACAGCGTTCCGAAATTATCTTTCCTTCAACTTCAGAAAACGCCGCGTGGTTGCGGAGGAAATAATTGTATGCCCTGGTCTTTCTTTGCAGCTATTAGCTCAAATGACAAGGGTTCTTATTTGATGCTAGTTTATATATATAAACGCAATCTGAGTAAAACAACACCTTCCACTTTTCTTGAATTGTTTGTATATAGAACCACACACGAATAAGTTTTTCTTTAACAGAGTAATTCATGTATCCCTAGAGGCTGATCCAATAAGAAACGGGAAAACATTGCATTCACATTTTTATTTTAAAATGAAATTCAGTAGAATTTCCTCAATTATTTCTCTTCAAAATCGCCACATTTTCCCAAAAGTAGCACCATTTTTGTGTGATACCTTGTCTGGTTCACTGCGATTTTCACTTTCACATTTCCAAATCGCTATCCCTCCTAGGCGCTTCTTGAGTTCGGTGTAAAGATGGAAATCACTAAGGGCAAGAGTAGGAGACTAAGGTTTATTTCAGAAAATTTATCATTTGAATTTCCTAACAAGTCCTGGGTTATATCAGATGAGTATGGAAGGACGATGTCATGCAGCAGCAGAACATTGTGAGTCAAAATTCCGGGGAGTTTCCGTTTGATCGCGACGATAAGTTGCATGCACAACTCACAGCATCTTTCAGTATTCACTGCGGCTCTGTGAGGCAAGTGATATAACGGGAAAAAACCTGACACCATCACTGAGAGCCACCTTCCGCCTCGTTCTTCGTCATGCACGTCAAAGTTGAGCCATCTGAAGGATTGCCACTCAGATTTTATTACTGACCGTCCAGCGCACAACATGTTAAAAAATTCCTGAAATTTCAGACACTTGGAGACATTTGGAAATAATAATTAAGGTTTAAATTTGTAGATTATGACGGCATTTGATAAAGCAGCTCATGACGTTTCTTTGAGTATGTTATCTGGATTGTTAACACTCAAGAGACTAGTGACATTCATAGGGTGTAACAATAAGGTAGACCAAACTTTCAGGACACATTTTTTTAATAGTGTTTAACGCCGGTTTTAACTACTGAGGCATCACAGGCGGTGGACATTGATGATACACGAGATGAAATGATATTTTTTTTAAAGGCAGGAAACGTTCCAGGCCCAAGTTTAGGTGCCTCCCCGGCATTTGTCATTTATGAGCACTGAGGAAAACCTGGAAAAAACCTCAGCTAGAGAGGCCGGTCCTGGTGGGAATCGAATCCAAGACCTCTTGCTCACGAGTTCGCGTCTTAACGATCTCGGCCACACTTGGCGGTTAGGACATATTCCTCACACTTAGAAGAAGGAAATATATTACATGGAAACGCTTTATTTCCATATTAGAACTCATTTTCTACAGCTCTTCATACTACATTAATAATGGAATAGAATCAGAATGAACATATCAGTATATCACACGAAACCCTTTCTTACATAAAACATTCAAAATGCCCTCTTTGTTACGTTTGGTTAAGTTAACTCTTAGGTTCACCACCAATGTTTTGTGTTCCATTTGAACATTTCATGTGGTATGCTGGTATATTCTGCTCCTGTATGTTTCCCATTATTAATATACTATGAAGAGTTGTAGAAAAAGAGTTCCAACATGGAAATAGGACGTTTCCGTACCCATGTTCATATAACACATTTTCTTCTTCTACGTTTCCTGAATGTTTGTCCGTATCTTATTGTTACACCCGGTGTATGGAAAGATGAAAGATCGAAGAGAGAGAGAGAGAGCCCTGGTTTTTGGTGGAAACAGATTTCCTTATCTACTTTATACGTTGAGCAAATAAGATTTAATGCCTAGAAATCAGTTTTCTATATTATGACATACATCTTCAAAAGATCGCCACATTATTACCCTGCTCCATAAACTCACAATGAACATTCGCAGCTGTTTCAATTTTAGTTGGCATGACTACACACCTCCATGATGTCTGGTTAACTACTGCCAAAGTAATGCGCACCATTTAATGAAAATGCTTCAGTAATGCTAGTTCATGAAATATTATTTAAAAACCTCACTGTTCATGATAAAAAAAATAGGGAAACGTATTTGATCCTCATTAGCGAAGTTTATTAGCCAGTCCAACACTTCAAACCAGAATAAATATCAGCCCCTTGGAAAAAAAGACACTTGGAATGGCGTTGCTGAGAAACATTATTGGTAAATATAGTTCACATTGTTCATCATCCCTTTAGAGGGAAGTAAAGAATCAACCATTATAAGAAAAATGCTGCAGAACAGAATCTTGTTTGCCTGATAAATGTCTTCAGAGAAAGTTTTTTATTATTCTACCTATGAATATGTTTCTTGCACGAAAAACAGTTTCATCGGTGAAAACAACTTTCTTTTAGCCTCCTATAAGCCATTTTCTGTTTGTTCGCCTCTTCCCTTTCTGAAAGCCTATATAGCAGTATTGATTTCATTTGAAATTGGATAGCAAATTAGAACAAATGATCTTACATTTTTCAAATGTTAATATATTTATACTACTACAATATATAAGGATGATATTTTATGAAATATGACATCTCCAGGTCTAAAAGTTTTCATGCAAATATCGCCAAAGTTATCGCAATATATTATTTTTATAGAGAATAACTTATTTTACTGCTGAGCATAATGATTTGTAAAATATCCATTAATTTAATAGATTGGAAAATAACCAGTTATTTAAAAGATCAATTGAAATAACTGTTGAAGTTCAAGATTGCCAAAAACAGTAGTTTTTCCATGTACGCGAATGCCCATCGAACAAAAGGTGCGCATTACATTCGCACAAATACGGTATTTATTATGTTTGTGAATATTTAAAAACATGAAAAATCTTTTACAGATTTTAGGCCTAAGGCTTGTTCTGCGTCTTCATGGATAATACGAACCCTTTAAATTTATCCACACTTAGCACCTACAGATGTCAGAAGGATAGGTGGTCAGTCCATCGTTTCAAGTGTCATCAAGTGAGATGCTAAGGTATTACTTGCAAGTTAAACGACCGATAATGTTTTCCAGGGACCTCTTTTTCAGGCGGGGAGTTGTTAACGTTCCATAAATGTGACATGGGACCCAGGGCTTAAAGTTTCTCCCGGAGTCCCGAGAAATCTATCGGCTTCGGCCAGGCTTGAAACCCATGAACCAAGTCCAGAGGAGAACCTCAAAATTGAAAAATAATTTATTTTAAAATCTTCACGTTTCGATGGTAAGCTTTTAATTACAAACCACAAGACGAACGGATTAAAAACGTTACTTTTATTACTGTTAACATTAATCTGTACTACTGTTATTTTTCTTGTAGTGCGCAACTTTTCGAACACGGTTCTGCTTTGATGTTCCTTAGCCTTGCTTTTAAGTTCAAGAGCTCCAGCTGTTTGTGGTAGATATGCTAAGAAGCATGTGAAAGACAGGCTTAACTATGAGTCATATTGCACAAGGTCATCACTCACAGGTGCATCCTTTTATTCTTCGCTCTATTTAGTGAAGACCTAGGGCACGTGTATGTCTGTCATGCAGCTGACAACAGGCTTGTGGTTATCCAGACCATAATCCGAGAACTACACGTTGTTTTTTTTCTTACCTTTTCTGTGGGCATCCCACCCACCTACTCTTGTGTTCTTCCTGCTTCCTCATGATATCACCAACTTGCAAGAGGCACAAAGGGGTTTTACGTGTAAGCATGAGTTAGTTTTCCTCCTCTGTGGCAGCAGTGGTAAAAACACCAAAGTTTTGTCTTCCTTTTTTCTTGGTAATGATTCGTCTCATGCCAATCGCCAAGCTCTTCGATAAATGCATTAGGTGTTCGGGGCAAAATAACTTAATCCAAACAGAACTGGAATCTTGGTTTTTCCAAACTATTGCCTTAGTCCACCAAATTTTACTTGACAGCAGGCCGCCTTTAAAGATCAGCTGTAAATTAAACTACCCTATTTACGGGAATCTAATGCGCCATCGAATGTAATGTACATCTTAAATTTGAAACTTAAAATAATAATAATAATAATAATAATAATAATAATAATAATAAAAAGATATTGGCATATTGTTGTACGGGATGTTAAGAGATAAGCCGTCCGCTTAATAAAACAATCAGAACATAGAATCTATAAGTGGACTATTGTTACATCTTGGAGCACGTAGAACAAAATCCATCACTCTGTTGTTGTCAGGACAGTTGGTGTAGGTTAAAGAAGAAAAAGTTATTTCTTATGGTGTCAGTAGTCACAGGTTGCCCGTTCTTCCTCCTTTCATGTCCGAATTCAAAAACCTTTTCTTTAATGTCAGGATGTCTTCCTTTGCGAGAAGCAGTAAATTTCTTTCTATTACCTTTAGTTGCAAATAATGAACATTTCTGTTACCGCCACAAGCGAATGTTGTTTCCATCGTCAACTGCATTGAACTCTCTTCCTAATTTCTGTTACCATTTTTGTCAGCATACAGAATTACTTTACGCTTGAAAGTCGCATCATAAGATGTTCTTCTCTGTTTGCTCTCCATTTCGTGATTACCTACTATTCAAACACTCTATACAATAATAGCCCAACAATAAATGTAACGAAGTTAAGAATTGCAGCCATGCATTATGACGTAATAAATGATAAATGTGAATGAAGTTATCGGCGCATTACGGAACGTATTCACAGTCGAATCTAATGCACACCACAATTTTGAGTCCTGAATTTGCACAAAAAGGTGCCATTATAATTGCGTAAATACGGTATTTATTATCTTTGTGAATACTTAAAACTATGAAAAATCTTTTCATTGTAACAGACTTTATGCCTAAGGCCTGTTCTGAGTCCTGATGGATAATATGATCCATTTAAGTTTAGCTGCACTTAGCACCTACAGATGTCAGAAGGATAGGTGGTCAGCCCTATACTTCAAGTGTTATACTAAGGTATTATTTGATAATTTTGTCCAGGGACTCTTTTCAGGTGGGAAGTTCTTTAATTTGCAGTAAATCTTACACGGAATCCAAGGCTTAAAGTTCCTCCTGGGAACCTTGGGTCCAGAGGAGAGCCTCAAGACCAGCGAGGTAAATTGAAAAATAAGTTATTTAAATTTTTTAAATATCAGCATAAATAAAATACATTATAAAAACAGAAAATGGGAGAAGTTTCGTAATAAACTTTCTTTGGTTGTAAGTTTAAAATATACGACTACTTCTAGAGAATATTGAGCGAGTTGGCGCAGTCATAACGCCCGAGATTCGCTCCCCCGGTGCAGGCCAACCTGTCACTTTTACAACGAAATAGACGTCCAATACAGTCAACTGAACATGGAATTAGGAAAAATGCCAATTTAAAGGGTATAGCTAATGTTGCAAGGAGGTAATTTAAATATTGATGCAAAGCCTGTGTATCTCAAGAACACGTGGCTTGTCTTATCCTTCCGTTGACCTTCACTCTATTCATGGAGCCCTCTTGTTTTTGTCTAAGTCGCTGCCAATGCGTCATCAAAAATTGTAACACATTGCCAAAATTTAAAGCAAATTTTAAATAAATTACGCCCTACTATATCAACTGATTTCTGTGGCATTTACAATTTGTGGAAACCCCCCCCCCCTACTAAATCACATTTCTCTGAACCTAACATCATCAAAAAGTGGAGCAGATTTGAAGATGCTATGGATGAACCAGTCGATTTTGAAAATTTGTTTACGGATTCCATTTGTTGAATATCTGCGTTTAGAAAACATTTTTATTTATAGTGATACGTTCAATATAATTCAATTTGTACAGTACAAAAATTTGCAATTATATATTTATAATCGCTTAGAATGTTTATTCCTTCGCTTGACAATGCTTGTAGACTGCAGGTGTAATGGCCGTTTTAATTTTTAGTATTTGCTGTAGTTTCCCTCAACTCAAGTTGTTCTTCTTGCTCCAGGAAATGTCGCATGCTATTTTGAGCTTCGTTTTATCGCGTCCCCATGTTGTTACTCATGTGTGACGTAACAGGAAGAGTACAAAAGAACCGGAACTTGTATCCTGTCCTTGAGGGGACAACAGAAAGTATTGCTTTAATTATTTCTTTTGACTTTTAAACGTCAGAGCTCCAGAGAAACTAAAATGTATTTAAATCGTTGTTTGTTTCGTCATTTTAACCTCGCCTCACACCTGACTCTATAACAGAACTAAAGGAATGACATGCTACAATAAGAATGAAATGGGACAGCAGAAAATTCATGGAAAGAAAAATATCCATCCATTGCAGCATTCACATAAGCGACCAGGGAAAACCATGAAAAAAACCTAAGCTCAAAATGGCCAGCCTCAACACGCCTTAACGCCTGAGACAGACCGTTCGGTGCGCTTCATCTTACGTGCATGTACGTTAAAACTCATTTATGCAGAACTAATTTTCAACGCGATATACATTCCTCATTAACTTCAACTCAACTCGGCCGTTCCCTTCTTCGGATATAATTGTTTAGTAACTGCAAATGACTGCCAAACATAGGGTTGCCCAAGTACCGAAAAATCGTATATGCCAAGTACAGCCTTCCTCTATAAATCTATGAAAATTATAAAACTCTCCATTTTTACTGTGGGACTGTGAATAGTCAAAACAACAATTTTTCCATTTTACTGGTTCTTAACTCATAAGTGTGCTAACTGTAGACAATTTCTGTAACTTTATCGTCGCAACTGCGGCCAATTTGGAATGTAACGTGAACTGTAAGTGTAAATAAGCAATAAATAAATGTTTATAATTTTAGTCCAACATTTTCACATGGACATGGGTTTACAATGTTAACTGATCAAACTTGAACTAATTAATGACATTTCTGTTCTAGTTTCTCACCAAGTATTAAATACTGTGAAAAGGCAATTATGGCTTCTCGGGAGATTAGCCATAAATGGTAAATGCCGGGGAGGTACCCCAAATTTACGCTTGAAATGTTTCCTTCCTTTAAAAAAAAAAAGTATTTTCCAAATGTATCATTTCATCTCATGTATCATCAAAGTCCACCGCCTGTGATGCCTCAGTAGTAAAAACGGGAGTTAAATACCATTCATTCATCAAGACCATGCTCACCTTCACATACATCAATGCAGTGGCGAACATCAATGAATGGGTTATGATTTACTACTACATTTGCCTTATTCTCCTGACTTAACTCCGTCAGATTTCCCTCTGTTTCCTAAACTGAGAAAATTGCAAAGCTATTTGCAGCTGATGAAGAGCTTAAATCATTAGTTGAGGGGTATTTTGCAGGCCTGGAAGAATGTGACTTTCTTGATCGGATAAGATGACAAAGCGCATTACTGTGAAGGGTGACTAAGTTGAAAAATAAGAATAATTTCAATAAGTTAAGCCGGCATTTTGTGCTTCATTTCGAGAGCTATTTAAATTACCCTCGTAATAGAAGAAAAAATTCAGTTGTAATGAATTTTATGATTATATTTTGAAAAATAACATCTACTGGCAGGTATAAGTCAGAAAAACGTGGTATGCTAAAAAATGTTTCTTTGTATTTATATATAAGCTATTATTTATCTCTAAACTGTACACAACACCAATCAAAAAAGTTTACCCAAGTTCGCTTTTATATACAACCCTAGTCAAACGTTAATTACGCATGGCATCTGGCTGCAACTTTGTCATAGACCGTTACAAGAATGATGTTTGCTTACAATGATACCATTTAACGAATTTTTGTGGCATTTCATGAACTTTCGCTGGACGTTAAACTTCGTTGATATTCATCAGTGTGTCATGATGTGATACATTATAGCTATATTGTGTGAGTGTATGTATTTATTTAAAACTGGCCAAGTGAAAGAGAAGGTTTTACTCTGTCACTAAAAATAAAACTTGCTATTCCAAGAAAGATTAAGATCTGTTGCAGACACCAACACAAATATTAAGGCCACATAACAGCCTATCTGCAAGATAATAAGCTATTGTCATCTGTTGACATCCAAGATAAGTCTCGTATCATAATTAAGGATTAACTTATCCAATTTTAACTGGATCTCTGTCACACCATAAATGGAACGGTCGTTTAAGAAACGTGACTTAACCGGAGGGAGGACATGCAGAAGGGATTGGTGATATCACATTTTTAAAAAGAATACTTAAATTCGATTACTTGTAGACTGCAACATGAAGTCTTTTTATTAAGCTTAAAATTTATTAATTTTGTTTTGTAGTAAAGGTCTGAAATGTGTAATGAATAATATTTACAGAAGTCTACCTTCTAAAAAAATTAATTAAATCTGGCAGAAGCATAATGGTGTTCTTTATAATTGAAACACTTATGTGAAAGTTTTCTTTCTAAGCTCGATCCCCGATTGTTTAAGTTCTACATTTCCATTTCATTTCTGTCACTAAAGACGTGAGAAGGAGGCAGATTTTTGGCCTAAGTATGCCAGAACATCCTAAAATGATTACCGAAATTAAAACATCAACTAAAATTTCGGAAATCTCGAAAGCAGGGTGAAGCCCTAAGGATAAAATAATTTCTGGAAAACATTAAAAACTTTCATGCCTTAAATGCCTGGAAAAATCTATCGCGTCCAAGTAATGTATTTTTTTCGCATATGCCCCTTTTTCCCGTCTGGATTTTTTGCAAACAATTTTACGGAAAATGGTTGAGCTCTCAAGCACTTAAATTGCTAATATCATATTTGCCAGTTTATTCTTTGAACATAAATATCTGTCAGCCCTTCAGAAAATGAACTTGTCCGTAAGAATGGTCCTGGACAATACAATTTTTTTATAAATACGTAATATTGTCCTATAAGGCATTGTAATCCTCTAGGTTTACATTACACAAGTGAAAAAACATGCGATCATGGAATTAACATGGCATTTTGTTAATGCAGGTACCAGTATCACTACATAATCCGAGAGACTGGTGTTAAAAGCAAGAGTAGTGGCAGTGCCTCCTGTAACTGACATCTTTGAAATATTTCATTTAACTAAGTTCATCTTGTCTAAGAGTACGCACATAGTAATTTTGCAGCTGTAAAATTACTAAAGAGAGTGTGGAAACGTGAATAAAAATGTTAATTTAATATGTACCCCTCAGAATGGTATACACAACCGAATTTTCTCTAGATTCCCAAGCTGCAATTTGTAAAACAAAAAAACAAACAAAAAAAAAAAGGTGGAAAACACGCCAGCAAACACATTAATTTAACTATGTACCTATTTAATAATGCACTTAAAAAACTTTAGTAGGAGAATCGTTCGCAAACTCTGGTAAATTTTTATCCGTGTTTCTAATCCCGGTCATGACCTGGATTTTTAAAATTTGATTCTTCCTTTCTAACTAATGTCCTAGAAATATTTATACTTATAAACTAAAACCTATGTAGTTAGTGGTTTAACTAAAAGCCTGGATCAAAAGTACTCGTAGCTTTAAGAGAAACCTTAGGGAGGTCTTCTGGGTGTATAGAATTTCGTGGTTCCGTGCTTGGAGGACACGGTAGATTAACTGGTTAGAGCGTCGGCACGGAAGTTCCAAGATCAATGGTTGAAATGCCGGCCATAACTCGAATCTTTCAAGTCTGATTCTTCCTTTCCAACTTATGTCCTGTACAGGACTAAGTGTGAAAGAATTATTTATATATTAAATGCTATAGAATTAATCTTTCATATTTCATAGCAGAGAAAACCTCGCTTTCTTCGGAATGTATATATATACTGAGAGTGCCAAAACGATGTACACACACTGCAAGCAAAGAAAAAACTGTGTTAACATAGCAAAACTGAATTCACACAAACAGATATTGATAAGCACTAATCATCTTAGACTTTTACAGTTACAACAGTTGATCAAAATGTTCACCATCGACTCGATACACTGCTGAGTACGTTGAACTACTGACTGAGCAACGTTTGCGAAAGTGTCCTCAGCGATTGCAGCACATGCCGTTTCAATTTCTTCCCGAAGTGCTGCCAGTGTAGCTGATTTTCTAAGGTATACAACATTCGTAAGAATTCCCCATAGATAGAAGTCTAACGGCGGTTCTGTTCTGTACCCACGTCTCCATTGTCTTTGAACTTCAATAACATTCTCGCTTTTCCAATACCACTTCAAAATTGTTTTCCGCTGTTCAAACGATACTTTTGGCTCCATTTTGTGTAGCAACACTAGTATAACGTAATGTGAGTCCATCTAGTTGGTTAGAGCATCAACACGAAAGGCCGAAGATCCGTGTTTCGAATCCCGGCCTGACTCGATTTTTTAAAGTCTTATTCTTCCTTTCCTAGCACGATAATAACAACGAAATATCATACATTCAAATTCTGCTTACATAGAAAAGCCCAACTCCGATCTTACAAATATAACTATTCCCTTACTCAGCTCTACATATGAAAAAAATTAAAAACAAAACCTGAAAACGTAATACGAAAACAAATATTCGTCTTTATTTATATACACACAACAAACAAAATAGCATAAGTGGGCAACACAAACTATTAGTGATAGATTTCCTGGGAAATTCAAATAGAAGATCCAAAAGATTTTCTCCTTGGTCGAGGTGCAACCTATTAAATAGATATTCACAGTCCGTGACTCCACAGGGCTGTATCTACGCAAAAATGCACCTTTATATAAGATGGGTTAATTTCAGGTGCCAAAATCTCAATTTCGGTTTTTGACCTTTTCGAACCTATATTCCCCAAAACCATTATCCAGGTTGATTAGCCTTCCTAAAACTCAAATTTGGGTTCCTGCAACTTCCGACTATCCGCCCGCTCATGAGCCCGCTTTTAACTACCTCGGCCACCCGTGGCGGTACCCTTGACTTTCAAGTGCAACAAGAGCGCACAGGTGCTCGCGGTCCACATGCTGAGAACTCCGAAGCAGATAAGCGGAACAGCTTTATTCATTACACCTAAACAA
The DNA here is from genome assembly GCA_030762175.1 of Metallyticus violacea. Classification (NCBI taxonomy): domain Eukaryota; kingdom Metazoa; phylum Arthropoda; class Insecta; order Mantodea; family Metallyticidae; genus Metallyticus; species Metallyticus violacea. The sequence goes on along the minus strand of CM060831.1, from coordinate 26,049,811 downwards.
GCATCTGCTTAATACAGACGTTGGTAACAAGCAAATTGGATCACGCAACACCGTCCTGATTTTGAAAAGAGGTCGCCGCTTTTGTTCAAGTGATCTTTATTGTTTATTCGCTTTACAATTAACAAAAGCTTTTAAGGCTCTTATTTATGACCTAAATGATAAGCATAGATAAGGTACTAACAATGCATGATATATTTTTAGCCTCCTTTAAATTAATCACTATGATATTTACAGTCATTATTGACTCTTTTTACTGAAGAATTGATTTTAAAACAAATTAACAATATATAAACATAGCTGTTTTATAAATAATATATTTTAAATAAATGTTAATAATTTAACCAGATGGAGAGATGGAGTGAAGAGCAGAAAAAATATTTATCCCAAATTAGAAGTCGCATTGGAGAAATTGTCATGATATTTTTAAACCTCTTTAGCAAGTGTTTGCCTGATATTTTGTCGTGAGAACCTCACGCTGAATTTAAACTTTTAAATGTTCTCTTAGCGCAAAGAAATTCTCTACGGCATTCTTATTGTTGGTGGAAGTGTATAACCTACGTGACTTTAGCGAGAATGCTGTGCAATAAATCTTGACCACTTTCTTTTTCCTTGTGGAACTGTCACAGATAAACTCAACATCACAAACAGAGAAGCGGGTACGCTTACATTAATTTATTTACTGTTACGTTTTGCGAGACAATTTAAATGCCCAACATTTGTCTTTTCTTTTTTAAAGCGTTTACTTTTTGCACTTTAAATGTTTGACATTATCATTGAACCGCTTGTGCAACAGCAAAGGAAATATAAAATTTACAAGAAGCAAAGCAATAGGTGAACAAGTGTTTTAACCGGAGTGAGGGACACACTTCAAGGATTTTGTGAGTTATTCAGCAACAAAATTTGCGATGTGCGGCAGATGAAAATGTAGCCTTTTGAAAGTGAAACCCTTACTAAAGTCCAGATTTAACTCAATGTGACTTTTTCCTTTTGCTCAAATTGAAGGAACGCCTACGAGGGCAGCATTTTCTATCAGCGGAAGCAGGATGAAGGCTGTGAAGGCGATTTTGAAGGAGCTGTCAAAAAAAAAAAAATGGCTTTCAGCATATATTTGAAGACTGGCAGAACATATCAACATGGCTGTTCTTAACAAATGACACTAACATATTACAGGTAGACGCCTGGCCGAGTACTTCCCACCGAGTAAGTGATATTTGTGGCTATGGAAGTGGCACCGGAGTACCAGGTTCTCCCTTGTTACTTGTTCCGCCATTTCTTCCATCACTGCGGAAAGCAATGGGAAGAAAGGTGCAGGGTAAAACCTGCTTTTGACAGAACACCATCAACGACTGGATGAACATCATTAAACATTATCCAAATAAATAGAATTAGTGTATGAAGGAAATAGGTTATAAGTAATTATTATTTTGGCATGTAAATAAAGAAAGATATAAAAGTACCCCAGTGAGTCATCTATAATTTACATACGCCTGTAAAGCTCACGACCTATTCTATTGATTTTGCTCTACCTAGGTACATATTGCTAATTTACATGTCGGTATTTTATTTATTGCCATAGTTTTTAACTTTTTAATTTATAATTTCATATTATACTTTTGACGACTGCAACGAAAGTTAATAATCGCTGTCAATCATCCTCACTAGCATCATAAAGACGAATCCAGCAGCATAATAAATTACATTTGTTACCTGTTTTAAGTAAACGCCATTCTAAGAGAGCGCATGCGCATAATCCAATTGAGCAATCGGATCACGCCATGACAAAATGTCAGCCACCACTTCGCAATTGAATAAAAACTTTGAACTGCTGTTGGTAGAAAAATAAGCATGACCTTGGAATCGCTTGCATCAATTGTGACCTTCAAAGTTCCTGCTTTATCTGTTGTCATGCAAGGGTGCAAGGCGAGTCGTAAAAATAGTAAGGGTCATCGACGACATGGTCTCAAGGCTTGCTGCTGGATCATTTTGCACAGGTGTGCTGCCTATAAGGAAATAGGCAAACTGATCATAAATGCACAAACAATAACATGCTACAATATTTCACAAGTTCTTCACTTGAGTAGGACAAATTCTCACCATCACCATAAGGATTGGTTCAGACATATAGCTGCAATAAAATATCCCCCAAAAATGAAACACGCGTTTTTAAATGGTGTCTTGCAAACAAGAGATAGTTAATACAAAAGTGACGCAACTGTTTAAATTCCGGTCACTTGCCGCCGAAACAGAATTATCGCTTCGAGACGGACTTGATGGTGAAACGTCCACTTGCAGAACTGCCTACATCCACTGAAGTGATTTTGAGAAACTTATGGGAACCACAATATGACGACGATACGGCTGTCTCAAATCTAAAGAATAGTTGTGTTTACAGCAGGGAAATAACATCGGAGAAAATGTGGAAAATCTTTTTAATCATGCCACAAGTGTATCCATTGTTTGTGTGAACGTTGGAAAAAAAAAAAAAAAAAAATCTTATAACATTCTTTTCGTGCTTGATGTCTTGCCAAAAGCTTACTCACCCATCTTTTATGCTGGTATAGGTTTGTTGAACAATTTGTTGGCAAGATTTTTTCCTCAGAAGAACCCGGAACTCACCTGAAAAGACACGATGTAATTTAACGTTTCAACGACTGCAAAAAGACAAGCAAATGCCAATTTGAGCTTAGCTAAATATGCACGAGTGTAGTAAACATATTCAGTTGGGCAACTTCACGCCAAACGAGTTTTAAAAATGGTTTCGAGACAAGGCTTTGCTTGCAATATACTACCAAGTAAACAAACCCATAAAAATAACTCTGAGGAAGAGAAAAACACACCGACATCATTTTGCAGTTAACTAGGCAGGCGCATGGGTGCGGACAGTACCTAAATAGCGACTGTCCGTGTGCTAAGTGAACTTGCCTGGAAAGTAGTTCTCAGTCTGGGATTCTCAGACCCCATACAATGCACTTTTGATAAAAGAATACAAAAATCACACATCTTTATCTACACGTATGACTTTGTTATACTTACTGGATCTAAGTACATGCATGCGCAAGTAATTTGTTCGGAGGACCTAATTGTTCATTTGATTTATTTAATGGCGCTCTTTAACAGATCAGGTCATCAGCGTCCCATTCAATTCAGGGCGTGAAGCGGCCGACAAATTTTGCCCAGAGGCCTTTTCTTTCAGGCTTGAGGTTCTTTTTCGTGCCGTAAATGTACGACATGGGACCCACAGCTTGACTTCTTTTCCGAAGGAAGCCATGCTTAGGATTTTTACGCCCGAAAAAAATTCATCGTAAAAATCCTAAGTATGGCTTCCTTCAGAAGGGAAGTAAAGGGAGGATTTAATGAAACAGCGGATTGCTTATGGAGATTTATATTTCAAATGGTTTCTACTGCAAGTGGCACGAATACCATTTTAGAGAACCATCATTTGTGCTTGTATAGCCCCCTTTCACCAGATTTTGCCAATGAATGCTGATCAATAAGCGAAATATGATTATCAGAGCCCGCATGTTCAGACAAACAGGCATTTAAAATACTGAAAATAGGCAGTAATATAATTAAAATACGCATTTATTAAAAGTGAAAAAACGGCGAATAATATCACTCATTAATGAAAACATGTGTTTAAGATATTTACCACAAACACAATGCGTTATAAATTGATATTAATTAATTTAGTTTTCTGTTGGAATCAAAGGAAATTTGCCACCATTACAGTGATTTACCCGCACCTGTCAATTTATATTTACGAAAAGGAGGCGAGCGTATGCTGTCAGGCCGTAGTTCGCCGCAGCAAATCACTGGGTCCACCGATTTCTAGGATTTACCGAGGTAAGCGTTAAGGCTAGTTTTTTTTTTGAGTAGTGTTTAACGCCCGTTTTTACTACTGAGGCACCACAGGCGGTCGTTAAGGCTAGTGTATATATATATATATATATATATAATTCATTTATATATGAATTAATTGTAAATCCCAATAAGACAACGGGTGGTAAAAAGAAAACTCAGTTTTGTAATAAGGAACAACATATTGCGCCATAAAGTTACGGAGGACAACGCATAGGTTTAGGAAAAAGTTGCATTAAGTTTAGGAAAAAAAAAAAAACATCAACATTTACACTTTTACCAGAGTTCGCTCTCTCCCGTTCGGGACTGAGCAGTTCGGCTCTCTGCGCTCGCTCGGGACTGTACCAGCAGCTCCAGCAGACTCGGTGTTTTCTTCTAAGTGGATAAGCAAGAGAAACAAGCCAACACAGAGTGGAGATAGTCATTTTCTCCAACACCAAAAAAGGCGGAGTTTTTCCATCTGCAGGGAAGGTAATGGCGATCACTTTTTTGACTGTAAGGGAATGATTTACCAGAATTTAGTTCTCCCTCACACTGTTGTCACAAGAACATATTACATAGTGTTGGCTACACAGAGGAAACACATTGCAAAGAAACGACTACCTGTGAGCCGCCTATCGTAACAAAAGACGTTGGCAACCCATTCGTGATGTCCTAATTCTGCTCGACAACGTGAAGTCACATACAGCAGCCACAAGCCGGGCTCAATTAAGGAAAATGCATTGGACACCCCTAGAACACCCTCCTTACAGTCCCGATGTATCCCTTTATGATTACCACATGTTCGGGCATTGAAGGAGGCATTGGGAGGGAAAAGATTCAGCGAAGAGCATGAGCACTTTGTGCGCAATTGACTGTTGGAGCACTATCTTCTTTGTTTAATGAGGGCATAAAGAAATCACCCATCCGGGAGAGAAAAGTATTTCTTTTGAAGAAAAAAAAAAAAACAAAAAAAACAACTATGTAGTTATATTAGGTTAATGTGGGTAATCTAAGTATTACTGTGTTTTCTCTCTCTCAAATTTTCTTATGTGTATATAGGAGCAAGAACGTTGTGCATTTGTTTTATTTACGGAAGGTCTTTAACATCTCAAATCATTACCGTCCATTCAATTCAGGACGTGAAACGACCGGTAAATTTTGCTTCGAGGCCTCTTCTTTCAGGCTGGAGATATTTTTACGTGCCGTAAATCTACGACATGGGACCAAGGCTTTACTTCCGTTCCGAAGGCAGTCATACTTAGGATTTTCATACCCGATAAAATCCATTGACCTTGCGGGGATTAAACCCACGATCTTTGGTCTAGGAGAAAATAAAAATTATGTAGAAAGTAATGTAATTTGTTTTGTAATTGCACATTACAAGAATAAATTTATTTTTAAAAAAATCGGTAACGACCCTTTGTGCTCATCTTTGCAGACATTGTGTTTAACGCAAGAGAAATGTACATACTATACGTAAAACCTGTACAATATACACCGATATTTTCATCGCAAGGCACTCCGCTTGATAAACACAGTAGAATAAAAAAACAATAGATGTGTGAACAAGCAAATCCTGCCGGAAATAACAAGTGCCGCGTCCTTGTTAAATTGATGAATTATTGATAGTTTATTCTAAATGGGAGCCGAATAATAGTGACTCATTTCAAGGCCATTTAACGCGGGTGAGCTGAATTAATTCGATCAAACAGCCTCGTTGTAAAAACAACCACGTATCGCTTGCAAAACTGGACTGCACACATTAGCAGGCATAAGTGTCAACTTTCAGCATGTGAATTTTTATTTATTAATTTGTTAACAAGTTCTATAGCAGCATTTACATAAGATGACTAAGATTTAGTGTGATTATTGTACTTACGTACTATGCCCAATGCTTATGAGAGCCTGTTACACAGAAAACAGTGATCAAGAGATGGATATAGGCAAATTTTAATATTAGAGTAAGCCATTCGATGTCCAAAGTAGTTGATTGATACCTAAAAAGGAAAACTGGTTATAACTGGTACTTCTGTGCACTATATCAAACATTGAAATTTCAAACTATTCATCATATAGGATCAAAATATTATGAATGATCATAATGTTTTACAGACATAATTTCTCGTGTGCAAGTTAAGACATGTTCAGTTCAGTTCACAGCAAAATGTAGATGGCATGCGACAAAAAATACATTCCTCTGAAATTCTGCTTTCGTTTCAATCGATACCTAGGCAATGTTACAGGGGGCCTATGGAGAGTTTGTTCTTTCCTAATGCACACTCTCTCTGGTTTAAACTGATACTCCAGTTTGTGCTCTAACGAAATAAAATGCTAACAAAGGTGCTTCCATTTGAGAGAGGATCGTCGAATAATATTAAGAACACTTTCAGAAATTCTGAAAATTTCACTGGGTGCCACCTACACGTTGGTAACTGAAAAGTTGCATTTGAGACGTGTTTGTGCTCGGTGGGTTTCAATACTGCTGATTCCCGAACATAAAGACATTGGCGCGTAAGTATGCACGCAGTTGAAGATGATGTTACATGAAGATACGGGGTTTCTTTCAAAGATGTTTGCAAGCTCTGGTGGAAAATTCCATCATCTCCAATAGCAAATAATGTAAAAGTGGTTACTTCTGCTGGGGATCATTTCATTTTTCGATATTAAAGGAATCGTTTGCCTGCATATTGTGCCTGCACACACAACTGTAAGCGTGTAATACTACAGAGCTGTACTGAAAATTCTACAAGGCCATATTTCTTTGCAGCAAACTGGATGCTCCATCACGATAATGCCAAGCGCACATCTCAAGTGTTGTTGCTGAATATGTCACAAAAATCAATGTGAAGTGTATCTCATAGCCTCCACATCGAGATGTAGCACGTGCGACTTTTCTATTTTCCCCAAATTGAAGAAACGCCTTCGTGAGAGATATTTTGCATCATCAGAAACGGCGGTGAAGGCTGCGGAAGCCATTCTGAAGGACCTGTCAAAAATTGTTTTCAGCTAGTCTTTGAAGACTGGCAGAAATGCTGAGACAGGTACTTTGATCCAACGAGGACTACCTTGAGAGAGATCATCAAAATTATGAGGATGAGTAAAGGGGATGTTGTCAAAAAAGTATGATAATCGTTTATTGAACAGCTCTTATAAATATAGCATGTATTGCTGAAAACCATTCCGCCCGGTGCAACCAACTTACTATCAATGCGCATTTTACATTGCTTTTTGGATGCCTAGCTTCCATGCTGTTTGTCTGTCTGTCTATCTTTCCGTTTCTTTGGTGCAATCCATTCATGTACCTTCCATGGCAATCGCTCTTCATCCATATGAATTAGATGCCGATACCATACCAATTGTTATTCCGGATTTCCATTTTGGTCTAAATGTGTCTTCTCTGAAGCTTACTAATTCTAAAATTACGGAACCCAAAATAATCTCTAGGTACTAAAATACAACAATGTATATAAATTTTAGGGTTATTCTCGGCCCCAATTTACCATTTCATCTCGTTCACCATCAGTATCACCGCTTGTGGTGTCTCATTAGTAAAACGGGCATTAAACAATTAATACAAAATCGTAATGTAATTTATTATAATTTATTTTAATTTGGAAATTAAAAAATAACGGGAAATAGAAATACAGAATCGATCATGTTTGTACAGTTACGCGTTAGTGTTTTGTAGGTATTGTTGACTTTATTGAAACATTTACCAGCTCGATGATATTAAAAATTATAATGTAATTCGACGAAAGTGATAAAGATTTTGGAGGAACTCCACCGGAGGTGGTTGAAGCGGCGACGAGTTTAAGGAACGATTTGCTGCCTGAGAAATCTAAAAAACGGCATGAGTGAAAACGTGATTTATTAACAGCTTGTTGCAAAAAGAAAAATGTCAGGACAATTAGGAAAGTATCAGGAATTCATTTTTCCCAGTGTACCTCATGTAGTATAATTATTCATATTAACAGCAAGTGATATGCATTACTTCAATAATTTATTCTATTAAATTGGGTGATATAGCAAGGCTGTTACTTTCAGTTATAATTTATAAAGTAGTGTAGCAAATTTACTTCTCAGCACTAATCTTCAATTGTTTTCTTCCAGTGCTACTAGACTGGTATTTTCAGTTCTAAAATGAAATAGTAATTAGTCACATTATGATATGATTGTATAACAATTTAATACCTAAGACCTAGTGAGCATTGTTCAGTTTCATATTTCCTTTCGTACAGATTTCTCTCATTAACAGTCTAAAAGTCAAAATTCACACTGTCTTTTGAGCGCTTATCGGCTTTAATCAATTAACTACTCTCCCTTTTAAGGTTTTTCAAGATTTTCCTCAGTCCTCGGCGAACGCCTGTGAGGTAGTATAAACTTAGGCATGAACATAACAATCCAAATATCTGTGATGCCTCAACAGTAAAATCAGGCGTTAAACACCAATCACTTTTTGGGGCTAGGGAATGTCTGAAGAGTGGTCTTGTTTAGGAAGAGACTTTCCTGACGTGTCAGAAACGTGCGAAAGACATTACTCATCGATGAACCTTTTGTTACTTTCAGTTGAAACACAGTTGTGTTACAGTATGACTACCTGGCGCTATAATCCGGTAATAACCAGTTGCTAATGGTTGCCCTGCTGTACCGCGGTTCGTATGACGCCGCTCGCTCTGGATGCATGCTGTCAGCACGCTCTCACATTCCTGTACTGCGTGAGAAATCACAATTGCAGCACTAGCGTCATCATTTCACACGCGATTCCTCCGGGTTCGAATCTCTCTAGGCCACCGTGTGAACGCCGCCTCTGAGAACATTTTGTTCAAATCTGTATTTTGTCTGAAAACCTAATGTTTTATTTCTTGCTTGTAACTTAGAAAATATTTTTTTATTTGTGTGGGTTCTTGAATATCCTGTATCAATGCTCAAATATTTGGCACTTAAATAATAGAAATAAGCATGCAGAACAGCCACTAAGATATCTTCGCATATATTGATAGGGTGGCGAATTGTAAAGTAGAATAACAGGTTTGGTTGGCTCATATATAGCGTTATGATTTAATACACCTGAAATATTAAACGTAATCCCTCCACCCCCCTCCACACACACACACAAGCCGTGTGTAAGGCTAAAATACGAAAATCTTAATCAGAAGTTCTTCACGGCTGGGACTCGTAACGCTGAACTATAACGCCTGAGCTCAAGTACCCGAAGACTCCGGAGTTACCTCTTAGAGATAAATTCTCTGTAACTAGATGCCCTTAGAAGCTATACAATATAAAACCTAATGAGGAGATAGGAGGTTGCGGTCGGACAGGGCAAAATATCAGATATACCGGGCCTTTCATTATTTTGTTGGCAGTTGAAGTGGTGGCGAAACAGATGTAATATCAGTTCATCTTTCGAAATTGAGTCAGTTAATCTTAGGCATACCTGCCCACTAATTGCAGGCAGGTGATCCAGATATTCCGGTTGATTTCTGTAATTAGATGTTAATGACAGCGTAATTGATTCACTGTTAATATGGTTCCATTTACTTGGGCATATTTTTGTGCAAAATAACAGTAGAGAAAAGACGAAACTGTCCTGCATGACGGAAAAATCGGTATAGGTGCGCCCCGCAGTAGGTATTCAAAAAGTTTTGTGTCACCTTATAGACTGAATTCTCCGCACACAGTAGTAGACAGTGAAACTTGTCAAAAGCACTGCTGTACTCGGACTGAGATATCGTCAACAGAGCTGAATTTATAGTTTGAGCAAAGGCCTGCACTCGTTTAAAAGGTTTTACAGCAATGCAAAAATTTAATCGTGGAAACAACCAGAAGTCACGCCGTGCAAGGTCAGGGCTGTAGGATTAATGTTCAAGCAACTGAACTTGGCGACTTCATTTTCCTCAAATTTGAGCTGTTCTGTGAGGAGGCATTGTCGTGCAACAGCCTTGAAGTTCCTATCTTTAGACGACGCCGCCTCAGTTTTTCAAATAAAGGATCAAAATATAAGTGCCGTAGTATTTTCCAATCATTGTCGTTCCTTCTGGCATACAGTTAACTACCAATGATCCTTCATCGTTGAAGAAAACAGTGAACATTCGCTTCCGAGAAGAAAAACCTTGTCGAAGAACACGTGGTCTTGGGTCATTTTCATTTACCCGCACGCATTTCTGAGCTTTATTTGGGTGTATAGTAATAAAACCAACTTGCATTATCAGTGCAATATATAATTAGCCAAACGTTAGGACCATTAGGAGGAAACATACTCAGTAGTTTCCTTGCATATACCTTTCTCCTCTTCTTCTCTTCATTGCTTAGGAAATTTTGCACAGATTTTTCGCAGCTTTAAATGTTAATGGAGTATACTATAAATGCTGCTAACACTGATACTAAATACTATACTTAGCATTTCAACAGTAATATGTCGATTTTCCTCTTACTCTTTGAATTATTGTTCTCTCGTTCCCGAGGCGGGCCAGAGAGAGGCTTTCAAAGTTTCTCGTCTTTCTTCAAATGATCGAATCTGCCTTGCAATGGTATCAAATGAGCACACTTGATCACCATGAACAGTTACTTCGCTCTTTCACCTAGCTTACATTGTGTGAAAATGTACAATATAAAGTTTTCTTTAGAAATATTCATGTTTTTTCCCCAGCTGTTGACACAGGACTGAACTCAATAGACTGTGCGACAGTGACTATGCAGGTTAAAATTGCACTTATGCATATTTCGATACTTAAAGTCAATTGTTGCCAGCTGCGTGTTACATTTTTGTAGACATTATTGTCCAAACAATGGATAGGCTGGTTGAAAATTTTTTTTGAATTCCTCGTATAGGCACACAGAATAATAATGCTTATTTTTTGAGAATATGGCACATGCAGAAAGAAAATAACAGGCGAGAAAATGACTTAATTTCGTAAGATTTATTTATTTATTTATTTTTAATAGCATTTAACTCCCGTTTTTACTACTGAGACATCACAGGCGATGGACACTGATGATACATGAAATGAAATAATAAATTGGGAAAGAAGTATTTTTTTTTTATGGAAGGAAGCGTTCCAGGCCTAAATTTTGAATATCTACCCGGCATTTGCCATTTATGAGGACTGAGAAAAACTAGAAAAAAACTCATCAGGGAGGTCCGTCCTGGTGGGAATCGAACCCCAGACACCCGCTCACGAGTCCGCGCCTTAAAGACCTCGGCCACCCGTGGCGGTCAATTTCGTAAGTTGAACTGATGCCTGTGATTGGCAATTTTTAAAAAGGATGCCAAAAATGTGTAAATGTAGCAAGACAATATTATTTCCAATATCTATTGCCATACAAGCTTATTTTAATTATAATTATTGTAGTAATTGCGAGAATTTGAGTCAGTTGCTCAGATATTTCTTCCTCATCACCGTGAGTTACTTCTGTGACTACCGATCCGGCAGCTGCCGTTAAACGGGCGACAAAACCAAGAAATACCCAGTAAAAATTCGAACTTATACAACGTTAAATATAATGAACACCTTGTTACATAAAATATTATGTTCTCACAAACTGATAGCTTTTCTCCGTTTACAACTCACGCTCTAGTGGTACTATAGCTTAATAATAATAGTTTAAAGAGTTGGTGCTGATTCCATGCATGCTCAAAATGTTAAACTGCATATATACCCATTCCTCACTTTCTAAATAGAGCAATTGTTATATATTTCTTTGCATTTTATTATAAACAAAAAGCGTTTGCTCTATTTTTTTTTAAATTTTGTTATAAATTAATAGCAATACTTGATGAAACGTGTAATTCATTTTTAAAGAAAAGATTTAACTGATGGCTGTGGAAAAAACTGTATAAGTTTAAAAGTTATGCAAAACTTACAAAGGATTGCATAATTCACAATATTCCAAAACACGAATGGTCGAACCTTTAGCTTTTTCGCATTTCCGTAACTTTTTCATAACCTTTTCAATTTTAATGACCTACCTATAAGAAATAAATAGCGTGATTCGTTGAACATAATTACATAATATAAAAGTAATAATTATTAATTAAGTTATCTAATACAAAATTTCACGGTTAAATCATATAACCCGGCAGAGAAATAATTACAGATGACGTAGCAATATTGGTAGGCATAATTATGTGTTATCTCTTAGATCTGCAAAATATTCATTATCATTATTATCACACTTTCAAAAATTGGATATACGGTCTGTTCCGGGTTCATAGGGCAAAATGAACCCATGTATGCCGCTAATTATGTACATAATGCAGCGTAACACAAAAGACAAAAACACCTTACAATCCTGCCCTAAATTGAATGGGATGCTGATGACCTGAGATGTTAAAGAACGTCCGTAAATAAACAAAATAGAAGAAAGAAAAAGAATGAAAGAAAGTAAAGAAAAAGAAAAAAGAAAAGAAATGGGTAGTATACCAGGAAAAACCTAAACATTTAGAAAATCTGGAGTATCGAATAATGGAAGCGGTGCGAGACATTCCTAAGTCATTTCCTAAAAGGTTTGTATGATGATCTGTCACATAGTTCAAGCAAGAATTTAAACGTTGAGCTAATTTTGGTTTGTTAAGGACGAAGCATTTTATTATTCGCTACACATTTTATTTTCTTGATTTACGAACAATAAATTTATACAGAAGTATCTAGTGTGGGTGCTTTTTGAAGAGCTATTAATGAGCTATATGGGTATTCAGTTTATAATAAGGCAAGAGTTACTTCTGGTTAAACCGGAGGCAGAAAAAGGTCGATAGTATTATCATGTTTTGGTTCTGGCTATACGGCTATCCCCACACATCTAGTTTCATGTCACTGAATCACGCATTTCAAAAGTTATTTAGGTGATGCGGGACTTTCAACTAGTTGTGTACAATGTGGCATAAAATATTGAATAGGTATATTACAAAATTAAATTTATGCGAACAATTCCTACTTGTGTTTCTCGTAAATCTTTGCATTTCATCGTGCATAAATATTCAGCATTAAAATATGAACTTTAGCAATTAAACTTTAAACGATTTCGTTTTATTAGTTGTTGAATATACAGTTTTTTAGTCATAAATTGTTGAAGAATTTGCCTTTATTTAATTTTACAGAATACTTCCGAACAATAAGAAAATGCTTTTTTTTTTTTTTTTCCGTAAGGAAGGAATTAAAATAAACATTATTCAAAAAAATTAAAAATTCTCCCGCCTATCCTCGCAAAAATACTGTCTTCTGTTCGAAACTCCTGTTCTGCTTCTAATTGAGGTATGGGTTACGTTGTTGTTCACTAAATTAAAAGCACTGCCCCACCACTGCCGTTGTTTTCACGAAACGCGAGATATGTTTATTATGACTGCAGTGATGGTAACCAGAAATCATCCGTCTGTTCAATATTCATTACGCGGTTCAGGCATTTCATGGTAACTAGTGGCATTATTCGGTTTCTATAGTTCAGTGAAAGTCGCTTCGCCACTCGCTGTTTTCGAAATGTTACGCACCACGAACAGACATAACATTTATCTGACCATGTTATTTCAATGAGGTATTGAAGTGGAGAATTGGGTTAAAGAATGGGCTGGGAATTTTTCTGAGACCTCTTACAATAATTTTGCAAAAATATTAACTTAAATGCTCTAATGTTTCATTCCGTTCTATTTTGTTTCTTCCTTTGTTATTATTTTACAGCTATTCAAGAGCTTAACGCTTCTGTCCACACACAAAAAAAGGATGTTTATTTTATAATCAGGTTACAGGAATCTATTGCTGTACAAGTTACAGTTAGTGATGCTGAACTTGAAAGTGCTAGGAAGGATAATAATGACTATGAATATGACAGTGAAGAAAACTATGAGGTGTTTGTGTCTTTCGCAGCCCATTCTACGTGGCAAAGATGGTTAAAACTTTCTGTTTTTTCTCTCTATTTTAGTGAATGTAAAGATGTTATCAGGGCTCAGTTCATAAACAGGGTTACATTTAAAAAATGTTTAAAAATACCCACATAGTATAGCTTTGTCTATCAGTGGCCATACATTTAATTTAATTGATTATTAATTACAATTTTTGTGGTTTAATCTCAATAATAATAATAATAATAATAATAATAATAATTATTCTAAAATGTAGTTATCTTTTGTAATATTTATAGACTGCGAGAATTGTAGTTTTGTTCCGCTAATACTACACAGTGATGTCATGGCTTATTTCATTTTATTAATTATGACTTTTGTATTAATTTTTAAAGTTAATCAACTTGCTGAGGAATTTGCTTAGTTTAAGCATCTCCTGCGTAACGGACGTTTCGCATTATATAACTCAACAAAGTAGGCTAGTGTCTGAGAGGATGTTTGTAGATTGTTGTTCAGTCTGATATTAACACCTTATCAAAGGCCCAGAAAGCGATGGGCTGATCGAAATATCAGCTTGCTGCAGCTTTGGCACGGGAAAATAAGCCCACATCTCGATTGGAACAAGGAGAACAAGAAGAAGCAAGATATTAAGCAAGGAAACTTTTGGGGCTAGCGCACACCAGCATGCAACAGAAGGAAGCCGCCTCTGGAAGTACCAGCGAATGTTTTCTCCTTGCCGTATATGTTTACTGGCCAGCACTGTCAGTCTCTCTTTCTCTGTCTCTCTCTCTCTGTCTCTCTCTGTCTCTCTCTCTCTCTCTCTCTCCTGTGAGCTCTTTGTTAAATTATTACGAGCACACACCTGGTTGTAAGTATAATTTTATTTTGCGCTTTCTACAGAATTTATTTACATTAATAGAAGGGAATACCTAATAGTTCATTTCGCTCGAGTATCTTAACCGCACTCTTTAAGGGAACAACTTCATTTCTACTGTTTTAATCCATTCGTTCATTAATATTAAACCTTAAGAGCCACGTGCTGGAATGGAAATGGTAAACTGTTTACTCATGTCTCATTTGTCAGATACTTTGAAATTCGGGTGTTACACAACCTCCAGGAGAATGTCACTCAATGCGACCTTTTCAATGGTCTGATCCAAATACATAAATGATACGCTGTTTCAACCATTCTTTGCCAAGTTTTATCACGTGAGTATACTTTCTCCACTGCGGGCTACTATTTCAATATTTTCATTCTGACCAATATTTGTTCCCACGATTGCCGATTCAGGAAATTTTACTATCCGGTCAATCGAATGTTAATAAACTTCTCGCGCCCACGGTTTAAACTTTTCCTATATCAGAAATCACAAAAACAAATAACACAGGGTAAAATAATTACAATTTTAGGTAGAGATCTTGTAAGACTGTTTCAGGCGAAAATGCCAATAATATGAAAAACCATCTGTATCTGTAAAACAATACAGGGACATTGATCTAAATATGTCAAAAAGTTATTTGATTACTAAAACGATGCATAGAATTGTAATGCAAATAATTTATATTATATTCGGCAGTTGATTTGGATTATTTACGGATGCTCTTTAACATCTCAGGTCATCAGCATCCCACTCAAATCAGGGCATGAAACGGCCGATACATTTTGCTCAAAGGCCTCTTATTTCAGACTTGAGGTTCTTTATCGTGCCGTAAATGTACAACACGGGACCCACGGCTTTACTTCCCTTCCGAAGGAAGGCATACTTATAGTTTTTACACCCGAAAAAATCGATCGATTCTGGCTGGGTTTGAACCCGCGATCTTTGGTTTAGAAGGCAAGTACAGTTACCACTACACCACCAGGACCGACGAGGAATATGTGAGGCTGTGGTTGGGTCAAAGATGATGTATGCAATAGAAAATTGGGGAGTGTTACAGGCATGCACAAAGGTAGATGTACACAGAATGTTTTGCAGAGAATTCTGGGGCTACCAAAAAGTTCGCCGAGGCGGGTGGGTTTGGCAGAACTAGGAACAGTAGAAAGGAAACGTATAATAGTGGAGAGAATTTTGAAATTATGGAACAGATGTTTAAAATTAGATAATAACAATAAATTGAAAGAATGTCTTAAGTACCAAAGAGTTGTAATGGGGAAGTGGGGAAACTATTAGAAGAAATTGGAATGGGCGATGTGTAGTGACTGGGTGAAAGTAATATCAATGAATTTTGCAAAAAAATGAGACAGGGGGTAGAAAACTTAGAGAAGCAAGATATTTGAGCTAGCCTAGAGAATTAAAGTTCATTAAACTTACATAGAATAGTTCAAAGAAATTGGGGACGGGAGAAATATACAGATAATTGTGATTAATTTGGAAGAATAGATGTGTAGAGGTGTATTATTTCTAAAAGGATTAAGAAAAAATCTTTTAAAGAAGGATGTACTGTGTGTAAGAAAGTGGATAGTGCGTTTCATTATCTAATAGAATATGAAATGGTAAAAAAGTAGAAGGATAGTATCTGAGATGAAAAATGAGACAAACTACAAGCAGATATAGTGGTTGTCAGATATGAGGAAATAAACAAGATTGGGGAATTCTTAGGAAAAGCAAGGGATGAGTGGAGGAGAAGTATAAGGAAGGAGCTTGAGGTCAAACACAGCTGAGGAAAGGATAACTTATTGTAGGGGTTCATTTTCCATACATGTTAACTAGGTGGTTAAGGCATGAGAGAAGCTTCGTTTTGGTATTATATATTTTAGATATTTTATTTATGTAAATTTAATTGTAATGTTGGTTGTGAATATAATTTCATTCATTCATATACGGCAAAAGGTTCTATCTAATTCATTCATCCATCCATAACTCCTTGGTGCGCCAAATTGAGTCATTAATTGACTAAGAAACGCAAGGTTGTTGCACTTTCAGTAGTTATGTCACAACACTAATACACAAGACTATAGGAAGCTGAGACTTGTGCCGATTAAACAGGAAGATCTAATCCAAGGGTTGAACTAGAGATCTATGATAAGTATTTCTCAAAAATAAAAGTAATTAAGTTTTGCTGTTACTGGGCTACAGTAAAAATCGCTTCACTAAAAAACAAAGTTACCCAACAAACATTTGCGGTACGAAAAACCTGTGATTCATTTGTTTACTTTGCAGGACCAAACAACATTTAGTAGAAAGCAAATCTTTTAACTTTCCCTACTGCCAGAAGCTATTAACAAGATTTCGAGACAATTTTACGACTCTCAATGGGCTTTAAAATGGGGTCGCGGACCTGAGGGTGAATATGTAATCTCTATTTATGGAGCAATATATTTCCTTGGGCCACCATTAACGCAGTATCTTTACTTTTCCCATCTCCCGTTTACTACATGTTTTCTTTTTATTCTGTGCTCTGGCTTTGCTTTCCTGGTCGCACTAATTCTCTCTTCGGAGGGACCCGATTGGTCATCTTGTGCCCATTCCGAAAGTGTCACCATGGCGCCGGCTATAGTGGGTCTGTAAATAAACTCTGTTACCTGCAGCTGGTTCATATGCATGCTTACAGTTTGTAACGTAACACGGGAGAGATGCTATAAATGCAGATACATTTGCTGGAGTAGAGCAAAGAAAGTTACCCAAGTCTTTCTCTGAACGCAAGGCTTGGATTTCTCAGGACTCCAAAGAAATAGAATAGGTTAACAAGAAATCCTTAAAGAAGTACTTCTAATTAACGCACATATAACCGCAAAAGTTTGCGGCTTGCAGAATTTTAATTATCTCCGTAAGTTTGTGTTAATGTTGAAGTATAAAATAATCCTGAAAAGTTTAATTAAATATCCTTATCCTTCCCGTCAGGCTCTACATTCATTTAAAGAGCTTCACGTGTGTTTTAAGATCAAACTGTTTCCCAGCATATCTTTTCATGTGACAGTGTTTTTGTTAAAATTTGATTTTCACACATTCAAAATGTCCCACACGTCACAGCTTTTGTTTAAATTCAATTAAAATTTATCAGAATGTGCAGCAGTATCCATTGTAATATTTTATAAGGAAAAAAAAACACATGCCAACATCATAAATAATAATAATAATAATAATAATAATAATAATAATAATAATAATAATAATAATAATGATATAATTCTATATGAAAAAATTAAGTTAAAGATTAAATTTTTTTATATGTTTAAAATTTTTTCACAGTTCATTCATTATATTTATATTAAATATCTTTCTATAGAATTTTTGTATGGGATTCAAAGCTCCAATTGCAAAAATGTCAACCAATTTTGTCTACTTATGAGTCACGTGGGACATTTTGATTATGCGTCATATTTACCTAATAAAATTTATGAAATAATTTATAACTCACAAAGCATTTATCTAATTTGAAATAAATCTGTTACACATTAACTTAACAGTAATGCATTCACAGTAAACGTTTCAGAAAAATCCTGTTAGAGATCCTTCGTCCATTGTTATGGCAACAAAAATTAATGAATTAACAGTTGAAGTGGTTGAATTGTCTGCTTTGCAAGAGAGTGCAAAATAAAACGATTCTTAGGTATGAATAGTTTTTTTTAAAAATAGTATTTAATGACCGTTTTACTACTCTGGAATAACAGACAGTAGACATTTATGATATATAAATGAGATGAAATGATAACTTGGGTAACTATTTTTGGAAAGAAAGCATTCCAGGTGTAAGTTTAGGACATTTGACAATGATGAGAACCAGGGGGGAAGGGGAGGGGGAAAAACATGGGGGATTAAAATCACACATCTCCAGTTCACGTGTTCGAGACTTTAAGACCTCGTCACCCATGTCGTTGTTGATTTGTTTTATTTACGGACGCTCTATCCCTGGTCATTAGCGTCCCATTCAATTCAGGACGTGAAACGACCGACAAATTTTGCTCAGAGGTCTCTTCTTTCAGCTTGAGGTTCTTTTTCATGCCGTAAATGTACGACACGGGACCCACGACTTTACTTCCATTCCGAAGGAAGCCATACTTAGGATTTTTACGCCCGAAAAAATCCATCGGTCCTGGCCAGATTTGAACCCGCGATCTTCGGTTTAGAAGGCAAGTATGGTTACCACTACACCACCAGGACCGATGCCACCCATGTCGTTTATCAGAAGATAAAGATGATAGATTCTATGAAGCTTGAATATAATCGAATGATGGTTGTTGAAATACATTTGAATACAGGTTAGTATAATAGTACATTAGTAAAGATAATGTTTTATTAGGATAATTGGGCTCTAGTCCTTTGAAATTCCAATAGATTACTACTGCTAATTAGAATGTGGGGTCCGGTTTAGAAATACATTTGTAAAGATTATAAATTAGTGTTTTTGTATGAAGTATGTATGTATGTATATTATGTAGTTTGTAGCATATATTTTTAATAATTTTCAATTTCAAAATGCACTAAAGATACTCTAAACTTTATCACATGTTTCTCGATATTTTAATCATACAAAATGCATAATTCTCAGGATCTAATAACTGCATCGATTTGTTTAAACATTTCAAGATTTAATTTATTTAATTTAACTTGACACATTAATATAGTAGTTGCTATCTAGCATACATATAAAAGTCATAAAATAATTACATATAAAACGTAGATAAACAAATCCCTATACTACATTACAGTCTAAGATTATTTGTAAATTTTCAGCTTGAAACTGCACATAAGAGTCTGAGACATTTTTTACATTTTTTAACATTTCGGAGTATGCACTTTTCAAGTGCAATTAGCTTTGATCTTATTTAAAGTTTTATAAAATGACCAAACAGTTATGTCGTTTTTATCTGAGACGTTTCAAAGCATCATGTTCTAAAAAAAATAAAATATTTAGTATTATACATATTCACCAATCAACTAACGTGATTGAAGACTGTGATGAACTTATTAGGGTAGGAAGCCAAAAGAATTCAATGTAGTTTCCAGATCTGCAAATGTTGGGAAACGCTCTTCTCGCACTATGATGCGATAGTTAAATGTCTGGAGCAGTGGCTGCTCGCCCCGTAGGACACAAGAACCATGGTATCTCTTTAATTTTGAACCATAAATACCTTTAAATAATTTCTGCAAAAATTGACAACTCATAAAATTTCATAGACGCAAGCCCTGAATGTTTCAGCACCTGCATGTAGTATAAAAAAGAGGTGCATGGTTTAAACGGCTTTTCCGAATGCAAACAACTTGGTTTGTGTATGTGTGAAGAGAACGGACTAGGGTACAGTCTCCTTGTGTCCAGGCTTAGCAGGGCAGAATGCTTTGGTTTAAACGGAATTGTTACGAAGCTGAGGGGCAAGGGGATGAGAGGGTGTCACAGTGAAGCTTCACGAAGGGCACACAGTATCTGTGGACTTTCCACGCACATGCGCAATGAGCCTGTCCTCTCTATCGTAGCTTCTGCATAAAGAGCGTAAACGATTCGTCGTGAGTTTATGTTATTACTTCCCTAAACTGTAAGAAACTCTTCCACTAAAAAGACAACTCAACTAACGTATTTTTAAATAATATTGTTTCAAAAAGAACCAGCATTATCATAAATAACAGTAAACGTGAATGACTAGTGAGAGAGGGCTTATTTTGGCGATTTATTGAACGAAGATCTTAATACCCTGACATAAAATATGATGTTACGGGCAGTTATTTAAATATACTGCTGCATTCTAAGTATTTGTATTTATTGCTGATATTAATTCTTGTTTCTGAACAATAGCAGGTAGCGAAACTATTAACAAATATCTGAAATGCACGAGAAACTTAAATAAGGTGAATTATTTATTTTAGTAAAAGTGTAGTTAATATTTTAGTACGTAGAATAAAAATTGAATATCGCTACATAAAATTACTTTTGACTATATTTTCGAGAAAAGTGAAAGCTTTGCACTTTTTTGTGCCTGGCAGTACATTTTTGCAGATCAGCGTGATAAGATTCTATGCTGTGTTATTTTGATAAGTTGTGCCCCACAATTAAAATGTTTGGAGAATACGTTGGATACACCACTCTGCCAACCAAGATGGACATTTGCCATTCGCGAGTGCACGATTCTTAGTTTTCAGCTTTTCCAACTGATTAGAGAACAGAAAGGCGTTGACGGTTTGGCAGCAATTCGCATTGTACAGTCCACCAAACACAGCATATAGCCTTCTTTTGGTAATTAGGGGTTAGATTCATGGTTGTCAATCAATGACGATAAGCGAAGTGATAACCAGAACCCGTAAGTTCAGACATCTATTGTGGTTAAAATAAGCAGGCAAAAACTCGCTTAAAGTACTGAAAATAGGCAGTAAGATAATCAAAATAGGAATTTGTTAAAAGTGAAAACAGAGAGTAATATCGTTCATAATTATTAATGAAAAGAAGTATTTAAGATACTTCATAAAGCCTTTATCACACAATTAAAGCACTTAAGCTTACTTCTCTCGGCTAAAAGCAACAAGAAGGGTTTTTAAAGGTATCAACTGTCATAGTGAGGCGCTTGTCAGAGAGAACGTTTTTCACAATGGAAAAAGAACGTTCTACTTCCACTTAAATGATTGGAGCATATATTTTAAAACAAGCTACTTCCGAAGGACTCGTACCAGTAACAACATAACATCACCTTTCAAGACATCATGGAAATGTTGATCAAGACAAAGCAAAGTAGTTTTGAATAGTCCTGGCGAATGACAAAAAATGAACAATGGTTTCTCGTGCAATTCATTTTCTGTTTATGCGTTTATAGGGAATCAGGTTAGTATCTCTCTTACTTCCATACTGTACACGTTGTAGGGACGGTTTATTGCACAGAGCGCTCTCATCTTTCTGGCTTGCTGTTGTTTGTTACATTTATGCAACTGAGAAGTTACCCCCACTAGAAATTTCCTAGAATTATCTCGCGCAGATCGACACAAAGTCATTCGCCAGAGCTGTTCAAAACTACACCACTTCCATATCTTCTCTGTTTCCTGGTATTCGTATACCCGAGGTAGCCATGCGTTCCTTTCACTAATGAAGGTTCTGCTATTTAAGTACATTAAATGAATGTATTGAGGAGAAAGTTTTTGACTGCTCGAAAAGAAAAAAATATATAAGTTTCTCAATAGATATTTTTATGAGGTAAACATTTAATTTAATTTATATATATATATATATATATATATATATATATATATATATTACTGCAATGTATTGAACATATTTATGTGCTTTTAAAAATGGGTAAATAATGATAGAAAAAAATCCACAACGATCCAAAACAGAAAACAGACAGCTTTAAAATAGGCAAAAGAAGTCAAAATAGGAGGGGGAGACAAAATAAAAACTGGCCCTACCGACCCCAAATGTACGGAAATATGTTCATTATATCTGACCCTTAAATATATCCACTCAGATAGAAAAGACACTTTGTCTAACTTCCGGGATTTGCTTATTACATTGGGCTTGGGTTTTCAGCTCCTGCATAAAAAACCAGTTAATGGTTTGTTTCAATGTAAGTTTGATAACCTCCAACAAAAAGTAAATTTGGTTTTTCTTAACCTCCAACAAAATGTCAATTTGGTTTTTCTGCTCTAAGATAACCCTTTTGGTGGTCTCCATTATAATTTATACAGAATGTTAATCGTATTTTTGAAACAGCAGAAATGTTCAAACATTGGGGAATTATAGAAATCAAATATAAAATATTATTACATTTTAAAAAAGTATGAATTACCTCTGTTTTGCCATATTTATAAAATAAGAACGTTGATATTTTTGGTAGCGTGAAATGCTTTATTTATTATTTTTAAGTCCAGATAGCTTAGTTAAGATTTCAACCACGAAACTCGATATTACTAACGTTAAGCAGATGTGTGAACGGGCCATTTAAATGTTTTCGAGTAGAAACGCGTGTTGTTATTGCTAGGAGCGGTTGCCACATTGCCACGGTAGAAATTTGGCTACGCTCGTGAGTCAGGTGCACTGTCCCACGCATAACCCACTCTATAAAAAGTTTCTGATCAACACAGTCTACGTAGCATTTGGCTTAAAATCTCTGTTTACAACATTCCTTGCCACGTTGAAAAGTGCAGGTGAACGCTTCGTTGTTAAGTGTCGCCTTTCGCTTTAATCAAAATATCCAGCTCACTTCAGAAGTCATCAAATTGCTACTGACTCCATATCATTCAAGTGTTCCGAAGCTTTAGTACTTATTGTGTTGAAAATATGGCGGAAATTGTTGTAAAGTGTGTAAAATGCACAAAAGTATGAATAATATTATACAGGGTGTAACTAACAAAAATGTTTGTCAAAACTTTGGCCAGACATACCGTGCATATAGAGGTGCAAATATGATTATGAACATGGTTCCAGAAATGCTTTATGCTTTATTTCTTTATCTACAACTCCACTTACACGGTGTGTGATACAAGCTTGAGTGCCATTACAGCTGTCCTGTGGCAATAACCGTACAACAGAACAGTTGCTTAATACGTACATTAGATAAACATTCGACTTCAACTCTGGTTAAATGGGGTAGGAGTGTTGTAACTACTCGTAATTCCTAGGTTCACCGTTATTGTGGTCGTTCTGTAGCACGAAGCACGCCTGTTATGCTACTCATTTCATTGCGTGAAGTAGCACCGAGCACATAGTGTCAGTTCTCTGTGTTTACGGACCGCGTTCCATGGATTAGCCGAAAGGGTAGAGAGTCTTCGTGCTCGTATTCTGCAATGCGGCCAGACAATATGAGATACTGCATGTGTACAAAAAGGACTCTAACGAGGAAATAAACCCAATTCCGGACCCATGCTCATATTATATTTTATCCTGTATATGTGAGGAATGTTTCTCCAAAGTTTTAGCAAAACTTTTATTTTACACCTTTATATTACCGGTTTCAGTTTACTTTACCGATGTAGAAATTTGTAACTAACCACCTACATAATAATCTGTGCAGTCGCTAAGAAAGATCAATGCACTTGATTACGGCTGTGTCGTTCCATGGGTTAAACAACTAACATATTATTTCTGTAATATGAGGGTTGTTCAATAAGTAAGGTTCTCTAGTTTTTATTTCAGAAAAACAATCATTAACAATGAATTCTAATGATTAGAAATATCATTAGGATGCGTTGGCAGTACTGAAGCAGTTTCATCAAATGGCGTTCATTATTTAGACAGTAGTTAACCAGATATGATGGAGGTGGTACTACAAAGCATGTTCGATTGTGAAATGTATGCAGTCATACGATTTTTCACAGCAAATTGCTGCGAAATTCATCGTGAACTAACCTCTGGTTATGAAGACGGATGAATGAGCAGTCAGATAGTTTAATGATGGTGTGCATGGTTCACGGAAGGATGTGAAAATGTGCATGACGAACAAAGCGGCGAAGGCTGGTTGTATGAAGGTGTTTTGGGACTATCAGAGGTTTTTGTTACCTTACTGAGCCGTAATGAATGCTGAACGATGCTATGAGGTCTTGACGTAACTTATAGCTGCAATCAAATGAAACACTTCGACATTTTGACTCACAAAGTTCTGCTACTGCATTATAACATTCGCCCACACTTATCTGAAAGAAACCAGGACTTGCTTAGGAAATTCAACTGGGCAATGTTCCTCCATCCATCCTATTCTCCTGATCTTGCATCGATTGATTTCAGTCTTTACACCGAACTCAAGAAGCATCTGGAAGGCAAACGATTTGCAAATGATGAAGTGAAAAGATAGCTGCGCAAACAAGACAATAAGGTGGAGAAATTGGTGCTACATTGCCAAAAATGTTTGGAAAAGATTCTAATTATATGAAGCAATAAGCTTAGACGTTTATTTAAAAGAAACAATTAATTTTATTTTATTTTCAGCAGTAGGAAAACTTACTTATTGGATGACTCTAGCACGTTTCGGGCTACACACTGTTTATAGCATTTGTACCACACTTTCAACTCTGCCGTGTTTCTTGTTCCCGCATTCAAGTACGTTTTCTTGTCAACAACTACACTAATGGTACCACGATCAACGGTAAAGCTAACTGAAACTGATAATATTCTTAACTTGTAAACAAAAGATTGTATTTGAATACACAAACACTTTTCACTTTTCTTGAAATTCTTGGTGATACATGAATAACGTTTTCCTAGCTTTAAATTAAGGTTTAGATAGCAACATGT
Source organism: Metallyticus violacea (assembly GCA_030762175.1). Classification (NCBI taxonomy): domain Eukaryota; kingdom Metazoa; phylum Arthropoda; class Insecta; order Mantodea; family Metallyticidae; genus Metallyticus; species Metallyticus violacea. Next base: position 26,024,994 of record CM060831.1, on the reverse strand, counting down.
GCAACAAGGTGTGTATGTGTATACGGATGTAGCTGCGCCAGACGCTAGGAGGGATCTCAAGATAGTGCATTTCAGCACTATGATTTACTACGACTTTAAAGTCGGTTTAAGGCAGAGAGAATGCCTTGAAAGATTGCATCGTACATTCGGGGATATTTGCCCTTCCCAATCCACTATTTATCGATGGTTTGCAGATTTAAGGAGGGGAAAGGACTTCTTCAAATATGAAGACCGCGCAGAACGGCCCACTACAGCAACTATTGATGCAAACAGAGCGCGTGTTGCGGGAAAATCAATATTATCAAATTCAAAAAAGCGCTGAATATTGGATTGGCAACAGTGAAAACAATCTTCGATGTAGGGATCTAGAAAAAAAGCAAACGTATCCATTGGTGCCAGAAAATGTTGGGAAAATTTGACGGAGGAATATCAAAAAACATATTAAACATCATAACAGGCGAGGGAAACTGGATATGTCAATATGTTTCACAAACTAGGCGACAATCATCAGTCTGGATCTTCCCAGGAGGGGGATCCCCACGAGGCAAGAAGATGGTATGTTCTTTCTTCTCAGTTAGGGGTCATGTGACAGTTCCACTAAAAAGATAACAGCCTTCCACTGCCCCAAGTCTTTGAGAACGAAGTCTGTTCGACATGGAATCCTGTTGCACTACGCCTGTGCACACACTGCACTTAAAACAACTCAATTTCTGTACGAGTTTGGAGTCAAATGGTTGTCACATCCCCCCTACAGTCCAGATGTGCACCATGCTACTTTTCTCTATTCCCCAGAATGAAAGAAAAAATTCGTGTTTAATGATTTGAATACATGAAGCCGCAGTGATTGCATACGATTAATATATTTACACCTTATACAAAGAAGCATGGCGTTCAGCATTTACAAATGGATAAGACGTTGTATAGAATGTAATGGAGAATACTTTGAAAGACGCAATGATCAGCTCACATTTTTTAAAAGTTTTATTGCTTTCATTCTCAAAACTTTCAAAGTAAATCTGGTAATGTGCTGTTCATTATAACCCGTCATCTCAATAATCGTAGAACACCACAAAAATGTTGAAGAAAGTAGCGTGGAGTTCGACTGAAATAAAACAATACCTCGCGGCAAAAGGAGGCGTTTCGTCAAAATTAGTGCTAATTAATGCTACCAACCGCTTCGACACTTCATTGTCACAGTAAGTTCGGATATATTTTGAACAGACCTCATTTGTGTGCACGATTGTTGGTTTAGGTTAAAAAAAAACCTAAGAGAAAGAACTTTAAATGCAGTGGTGGTGTTCAACAAATGTTTTTGTATTCTTTTGTGACCGTAGATTAGTTCCACTATTACGAAGCGGCTGTCTAAGTAGTGGTCACGACTGATGAAAAGTGCAAATACCATTTTTTGATTGGAAAGATGATGGACTAGGAATAGTTGTATAGTTGGAAAAGGATGAAACATCACGAGGGACACTCAGAAAAATTTTAGACCTCACTGTACTGATTATAATAGGGAGAAAAGAATTTCACCAGCATCTTGCACGGTCCTTTGTTAGTCAACAATGAAAGATCCAACCTGACCGCAACCTTCATCCCTTGCCTGCAGCAGTTGGGACAAGCTAGTTCATTACGCACAATGGAGCTGCAGAAAGTACATTTTCAAGCAATGATTCGTATGGTTTTATAAGTGATTTAAACCAGAGCCAATGCCTTGAAAGTCTCACACGGGCTTTTGGGGACCTGACACTTCTCGTACTACCATTTTCAATTGATTAGCGGAATTTACAAGGGTTCGCAAATCCTTGGAAGATGAAGAAAGAAGCGGGCGGCCATCCGCAGCAGTAACCGGGGGAGAAAAAAAAATCTATGCTATGGAGCAAATGGTGAGAGAACTCCTCGTTGTCAATTACAAGGACATAAGGCATAGAAGATAGAATCTGGGAAGTGTTGCAAAAATATTGCATGCTTTCCTGAGGATCAGAAAGGTTTCATCTCGCGCGTACCCACAACCTCGAACAGGACCAAAAGGACATCCAAATGGAATTGTGCCAAGAAATGCTCCAGATATTCGACAATGGTAGCTCTCGCCACGTTTCTTAGATCATAGCTGATGATGAGACATGGATTTATCAGTTTAAAACATTCTTCTTCTCTAATGACAATCTGCCTGTGAAGGTCAAAAGGACAAAAAGTGTTGGCAAGAAAATGGTGGTAACTTTTTTTTTTTGGCACAATTGATTAATTGGGAACAAAGCCTATTGAAAATGAAAGAAGGGCCACTGCACAATGGTATACTACACTTGCACTCTCTCAGTTGTTTAAAAAAGTGTGGAAAAAGCGACCAAGAACTGGATTGAGGAGCATCTAGTTGCATCATAACAATGAATCTGCCATTCGCCCATTTGACATTGGGTTTTCTCCAGGCGACCTCTGTTCACCTGTTGACCCATCCTCCCTACAGCCTGGACTTGGCAACCTGTGACTTCTTCCTGCCCTCTTTGGTGAAGAACCGATTACGAGGGAAGCGGTTTTCATCTCCTGAAGATGCTGCTGCAGTGTACAAAGCAGTAGATGAGAACGACTGACGCCAGTGATTTCATTCGGGGTTCGAAAGGATGGGAAGACGTATGGAGAGAGATTACTTGAGAAGATGTGATGGTAAGTTTTGAATTAAATAATTTGGGGGGCCTGTGTCTAAAAAATTTCTGAGTGACCCATACAGTTTTTCTGGGGCGTTTGAAAAATGAACTGAAGGAAAAAGGGCCAAGAAAGACGCACAAAAAGGCGTTCTTTCACCAGTAACACATAGCATCCCTCTACATTGGCAATCACAGTGGCAAAAGTACACGAAATGGGATTAGAATTTATTCCTAATCCCCGCATTTAGCTCCTAGTAACCCAAACTTAAACATTTGTTCGATGGAGAAGTTTTCAGTGAATAAGAATAATCATTGATGCCATTTTGAGTTTGACAAATCTAATAAAAATGTTGGAAACTCACTGGACCAAAATGCCTAGCCCTTGATAGAGATTATGTTGAGAAATACATTTGTAACAAAAAAGTTTAAAGTTTTCAAACAACCTTAGTAAGCACATAAATGTATTATTAATTGGTTAATAGCTTAATAAGACACTAACACGAGCTTTAGTAATCTCTTTTGTTCTCCTAATTGCTGCACTTCGAAGGGACGCTGGAAAGCCAAGAAAGCAACTACATCGGGTGTGACCCACAAAACAGACATGCTCACTTTGTAGTCTACTCGTGCGTGGCTGGTGACGACATCGAAAGGTCCTCCACCCTACCAATCAGGGATTAAATTAACGACAATCATCGTGAGCGAGATGGAAGTCATTTTCACGCCGGTGTCGAAGACAATTGAAAGAGAAACTGGGACAGCGGTAGAGGTGCTAGCTATACCTACTACACAGGTCACTGAACCACAACACCTGTCAGCTGATCTGTTCTACACGCAACAGGAAATTTGTTGCTCTACACAGCATTAAAGAACAAAACAGGAAACTGGTCATGATTCAGGTTGACCAACCATCTCTCCTTTATTCTCTTGTTTAAAGAGATTTTATATTTAAAGCGTTTTACACTTTGTTTGGACTACATTACTTTCAGGAATACACTGCATAAGCTTCTTAACAAACTGCAGGAATGTTAAACAATTTAATTTGTCCCAATCTCTCTTCTTATAATCGTTCCAAATTTTATATTTAGTTTTAGAAAGTTTCATTATCTTTTCAAGTCTCAACAATAATGTGGATTGGAGTTTTACTGAATTTTGCTACTTAATCACTTACAGTGATGTGAGCATGTATTGAATCACCTTTTATATTTTAAAGCTTTTGTTTCAGTCTTTGAATAATTATGATAAATTAGTTTGTTTTGCATTATATTCTACCAAGAATGAATTAAGGTACCATTCTTAAGCATTTTATATATTTTTAAATAATAGCAATATTATTATGGCTATAACATTTTATGAAATAATACAACGTGGGAGGTATATGCTATTTTAAAATATATAGTTTAATGTTGTTGGAAACACAAATATTATAACATAAACAATAATATAGAAGTTGACGCGGAGAAGGATAAAACTTTTCAGGAGAAGAAAATATATTTTGGATTAGAAAAAAATTTATTCGTTAAATTATAACATTTAATCGCTATGTTATTGTACTCTGCAAACAATAATTAGTAATAGTGTTATGAACTTATTGTTTTGAACATTAATAAAAGATTTTTAATAGTGTTCGGGAATTGTTTTTACTGCTAAGGCATGACAGGAGGTGGACACTTATGATGCGTGAAATTAAATGAGAAATTGGGAAAGAATATTTTAACGGAAGGAAGCGTTCCAAGCGAAAGTTTAAGGTATCTAGCTAGCATTTGCTATTAATGAGAACTGAGAAAAACATGAAATAAACCTCATTCAGATGACAGTCCTAGAGGGAATCGAAGCCCAGGTCTCCCACTCATAAGTTTTGTCTTATCGACCTCGCCTATCGTGACGATAATAACAATCATGAATTGATTGCATACTTTGTGTAAATATGATGCATAAATTATTTTGTAAAATATAGGGTGGGCCATGGGAACCTGACGACTTTGAACTTACGGTAAGTTGGTAAATCCAACATGTAGGTGAGTACCTGAGTTATTAAGTGCATGAGCAACGTTTGCCATTGTTTTAAAAATGGCGCTATAGAATACTAAATATCGTGCTTTTGAGGTGGAAACATTTTTGTAAAAAAATGGTAACTCAGTCGTCATTACGCAATGATTATTTCGTCGACATTCTAATGTTGTCCGGCTGACTATGCTTTGCTTCTTCCCTACGAGGGCTGCCTACATCTAGCCTTCCGTTGGTGGCACCACTCGGCAGTAAATGTCACATACTTTCAATCATATATCTTAGATTTTCCGTGTGGTCTCTTGTTCGCAAGTAAAAATATAGTTTCCATTATTTATGACATATCTCTCGTATATTCAACAGTAGCAGTGGTAAAGTTGTGCACTCCGGCTTTATACTGCCCCGAGCCGTGGTCCTAGAATAAACGGTTTCTCAGGTATTGTACTCATAGATGACCTCTATATTTATTTTAGATGTGTTAGCACCATTATTTTTACAACTCTCAAATATTTTCTAATTTATTGTAATTTCGACACCTACATTTACTATTTTTAAACGCTTAAAATTAATAACATAATTTAATAAAATTTTCTGGAAGACAGCATTCATTCTGTAATTTATCTTTGTCTCAACTAGTTATCTTCGTGTGTATACTCGCGTATACTGGGTGTAACAAAAAGGTATACGGCCAAACTTTCAGGTCACATTCCTCACACCTAGAAGAAGAAAATATGTTATATGAACTTGTGTCCGGAAACGCCCTATTTCCACGTTAGAACTCATTTTCTACAACTCTTCATAGTTCATTAATAATGTGAAACAGACAGGAACAGAACGTACCAGCATACCACATGAAACTCTTTCTTACATAAAGGTCCTCCGCTAGCATTGATGCTATACCCTCCACGTCGCATTAAATCCCGGATGCGCTGATATATCCCTGGAGAATTACGTATGGTTTCGCGGCATACCACAGTACGGGCACGAAGACTCTCTGTATTTTGTACCGGGGTTCGATATACAACCGCTTTCAAATGCTCCCACAAATAGCAATGAAGCGAAGTGAGTAGATGTCTGCATTACCTTCGTTCCATTAGAACACAAAATACTGGCGGTGAGCCTAACAATTACAACTTAACGGACTTGGATATCTTGAACATTTCATGTAAGAAAGAGTTTCATGTCGTATGCTGGTACGTTCTGTTCCTGTTTCCCATGATAATGTGCTATGAAGAGTTGTAGAAAACGAGTTCTAACATGGAAATAAAGCGTTTCCGGACCCATGTCTATATAACATATTTTCTTCTTCTACGTGTGTGGAATGTGTTTTGAAAGTTTGGCCGTAGATTTTTGTTACACCCGGTATACGAGTGACTATGAAAGTTGGAGATCTGTACTCCAATTAAAATACGTATACCTTCTATACTAACACTCAATGTAAATCAAAACGATCTGAAATGTATAGCACAGTCATTAAATTATAACCTTTATTGAATCTTTTCGGCTAAAGTGTTTTTTTTTTCTCCTGAAACCTCTGTCTCGTTATTTCAGATACCTGTAGAGTTGTTTGAAGGTAACATTCATTAAAATTTAATATGGTTTGGTCATCTGTGAGCAATAAATTAATAAAATATGTGTCCTAGTAAACAGTAAATTATCTTGTTGTTCTAAAACATAAGAGACACGCACCTCCATTCTTCTCAACTGATGCAATTAAGAAGCAAAGTATAAAAACAGAAGATGAACAGGAAATAGGAAAATATGGAGAACTGAAAGGAAGAAAGCAAGGACAGATAAATTGCTCCCCCCCCCCACTCCCTGATCGCCCCTACTCTACTTTTAATCTTAATTTTCTTTTTCTCTTGTCCTATACGGTTATTCCTAATTGGCTGGTGTTCCTCTACACGTTAATTTGGAAAGCGAGCCCTCTACTCCAATTTTGCTTCACCACTTCATTTTATCAAAGCGTCTGCAATTGCAGAAGCCGAAACATGTCATGATGACCCTGACACAACGCAGCGCATCGCTTTACGAAACAAGGTCACCGCTGGAAGAGAGGCTTTAGAAGATAATCCTCTGAACATGTTCCAAGGTTCTGAACCAGTTTCGTAAATCTCTTGTCATCCGATTATTTATACCAGCGAGTGAGTGCATCTTTTACGGAAGAATCTGCAAGCTTCTGCTCTGCCTGAGGAGCGATTGATAGAAGCGAAAACAATAATTGCCTTCAGAATGCTGCAAACAAGAATGAATATAATTTTGAATACGTAACATCTTATTTATGTTAGGTTTGAGGTTGCCAAGGATCTGATTTTGACAAATTATCACATTTGTAATACTATAAAAAATAAACTAAATTGCCTTGGTAAAGAAATGGAACCAACTATATATGTAAATGTACATACATTTTCCTACTCTAATGTTATACTGAAATAAAACATAGTACATGGTGGGCAATATGTGTTTAATTCTATTTCTAATAGCCGCACTACTAGGAGGGGAATGTTTTAGCATATTTGCATGTTTTCTCATCAGTTGAAAATCACATGCAAATGTAATTCTTGTCATTTGCGAACAAAGTACAGAATTTGATAATGCATATAAGACGTTATCGTGATGATGAAACAAATTTTTAGGGATGATGCAGAAGGGCAAATGTACCTATTTGAGATAAGAAACTTCGGTTCGTAAACGTCTCAGTCGCAAATTACACGCCCAATTGTAGGAGGTATAACTACAGTATAAGGGTACGCAACATGCAGACCACGCCAGGGGACTGGGAAAGAAACTCCATTAATGCAACGCAGATGGCTTGAGTTTTAAAATTTATTGCAGCACATTCCAGTTGTTCGTCAAGGCAAAAGAATTTAACAGATGAGGCCACGGCTCACTTTTCACAAGATGCTTGTGAACACCTTAATCAGACGTTCCCTGAAATGTGGATAGGAAGAGGAAGTCCCGTTTTGTGCTCACCTGACCTGACCTCACTTTTTTCTTGTGGAGTCATGTGAAATGTCTGAGAGATTGATGAGGGTCTCTTGACAAAAATTCTAGTTGCTTGTGACATCGTTTGACTGACTTTCGAGTTGTTCGACAGAATAAGTCACCAAAATCTTCAATGCAATTCTTGAAACAGAAGACATACCTAAACAACAGAAAACCATCACAATTGTTCTTCTACACAAAAAAGGCACCAGAGACGACATAAGCAACTACAGGGCTATAAGCTTGATGTGAAATACATACAAACTGTTACGAAATCTTAACTAGAAGAATAACGAAGATCCTGCATGAAAATCAATTACTAGAACAAGCAGGTAGAATAGACATCTGCAAACTATAAACCAGCTGATGGAAAAAACAGAGGAATTCCATCTAACACAGTATCTTGTCTTTATTGACTATAGCAAGACCTTCGAACATACAAGCATGCTCTGGCAGCTCAAAGAACAGAGGCAAAGTACATTCGTATCCTACACAAAATCTACAGTCAAAGTTTCGTGAAGGTAAAAACAGAAGAAGGACAACCTTTCCGAGAAAGAGGAGTTCGCCAAGGCGATCCAATCTCTCCAAAACTCTTCACCTGTAATGGAGCATATATTCACAGAAATGAACTGGTATAATAATTTCGGAATCAACATAAACGGCAGTCGACTAAGATTTGCCGACGATGTGGTCTTCTTCGCACTACAAACTATGCTGGAATAATTATGTGAGCATAGCAAAAATGCAGGCCTCTCACTAAACAAACTGAAGACACAAGTAATTTCAAACGGAGCTCAAACCACGATAAAAATAGATGCAACAGTCCTCACATATGTGAGCGAAAATACATACCTAGGACAACTGATTTCCTTCCATGATAAAAAGGAAAAAGAAGTACAAAGAAGGATTTCATTAACCTAGAGAGCATTTTGGGCCCTTAAGTTCATATTGTCAGACCAAATACTAACTAAGAAAATCAGATTCTAGACGGTGGAAACTGTGTACACCATATATTACTATATGGATGCCAGACATGGTCACTAAAAGGAAAAAAAACAAACAAACAAACAAACAAACAAACAAAAACAAAACAACAACAACAAAATTAAAATATGCCAAAGAAAAGTACAACATAAGATCCTGGGAATAACTTTTGAGGTACTAAGTACCTACAGTATTAATAAACCAGTTATCTCAGACTACAGATATCACACAAATGGCTACCAGAAGCAAATGACAATGGGGCGGTGTCGTCGCAAGAATGCAGGACAATAGATGGACCTGCAAAATCTCCATGTGGGACCCCTGAATAGGAAACATGACCAAAGGAAGACGCAGAAGAACATGAACAGACCTCTTCAAGGAATATGCAGGTCCAGGATTGATCAAGAGTAGCAAGAGGAAGAGAAAAATGGAAATCTCTCGAGAAGCAACTAGTGCAGTGAGAAATGGAGTAACCAAAGAACAAATCACACAGAATGTGTTAAACAGCATACGAACAACTAGCGTGGAATAGCTCACCACGTTAGAAAAAATCGAGCTTTTCCTACTTGTTAGGAAACCCTTGCCCTTAAGGGTCACAATAGGCTATCTTTAGCCTTATCTTTACCGTGACGTTATCATTCCCTGCTTCGAAGCTGAGGAACGGCATTTTAAACAAATATTGTAAATGTTTTTGCAGCTTGTGAAAGTAATACAGGTATCATAAATTGAATACATACATTTTTATATTTCACGTTCATAGATATCCCAGAGCAACTTTGGCACTGAGGCGTTTGCGACTGAGACGTTTCCGGACCGGAGTTCCGCATTGCATTTCCCCTAGTTCATAATCTCTGAGAGTTTATATCATCAGTATGGAAAAGCCCGGTATGTATAATGATTATAAAGAAAAGGAAAAATAATGTAACTATTGGGACAACAACATAGGAAGAATTAAAGAAGCAGAAATATGTAGATAAAATACTTGAATAGTCACACAAAGTTTGCTCTATTGCGTTTTTCTTCAAAGGCATTGGCCGAATGAGATTGTGGCCTAAGCTTTCCAGGCATTCGACTCAAGACCTGAGAGAACCTCTGAAAAAACCTCAGTCAGAAAACTGAACTAATCAGGAATCGAATCTGCGCCTCTGCGTAGGAAACACGAATGTTACTACTAGAACGCTGCGGGGAATGTTTCCTTTCCGCAAATGTCCTTGTACCTGATTCCCTCTTATTTCAAATTCTTATTCATGGTTTCATGGTTGGAAGTTCAACTGATGTGGGTTGGCGGTGGGCATCGTGCTGTGGTGAATATTGCTCACCAGAAATCTGGTGTGACAGGAGCCCTTCCGGGGGACTCAAACTCCTGGGAGGGAGTTCCAACAAATCAACAAAAAATACAAATCTGAAATTTCAGGAATCCTATCTTCATTCATATCTGCTCCCCCCACTTATTCTTTACTTCACCCCTTCCTCCCGAGAGTTCATTAGATTCCGTGTCTGAAACCCCACTCATCTAACACAGTCCAGTTCAATCTCAGATTTTACAGATGTCATAACGCGACCAACCAAAGCTAAAAATAACCGGCTTTTAAAGAGTGTGGACGCTCAAGAGTATAGATTACAAGTTTTGTTTTATTTTAATTAAAGATTACCGCCACGAGTAAGCGGGAGGTCTGGGGTTCGCTTCCTACCAGGACTGAGGTTTTTTTCAGGTTGTCCTCAGTCCTCATAAATGGCAAATGCCGGGGAGGTACCCTAAACTTAGGCCTGAAACGCTTCCTTTTAAAAAAACTCCTTTCCCAAATTACCATTTCATTTCATTTATCATCAGTATCACCGCCTGTGATGCCTCATAGTTAAAACGGGCGTTAAACACTACCCAACTACAGATTTTAAAACAGATAAAGAAAAATTTTCACAACAAATCGGTTTAGAAAAACACAAATAATAATAAAAAAAATAATAAAAAAAATAATAATAAAAGGGGGGGGAAGAACGGGCGAGAAAATATAAATTGAACAATTTAATGAAATAATTTATTTCCAACCCTCATATACCTACAATGTTGCAAAAAATTAAATCATGTATTACCTTCTTATAGTAATGCATTCTGGTTGTTAATTTCAAAATTCTGAACACGGCTAAAATTCCCAGATAAAGGACACGGCAACAATTTATGTAAGAATCTTCTCGTTTGAGACAGACGACATCCTAACGGTTTCTTCAAGTAACTCGACAGGGGATGCCAAATTAAAAATACGTTATTTGTGTATATGGTAGGGCAGTTCATTAGTAAGAATCTAATCTTAGATACCCTCGCTCCAGAGCCAAGCGCGCTGACCCCTAGATTACCGTATGGCCCCTTGTTAAAGTTTTGGAAGTAGGCTAACGACATCCTGATATTTCATTTTGCTCCGAACAAAGGCAAGTGTGCTTCTCCTCGAGGCATCTTGGGATGTAGGTCTGTTTTAGAGTCCCGCAATTAACGGCCAGCTCCCTACTTGAAGGTTGAACAAGCAATGGAGTATCACGCTCCAGCGACCACCTCATAGTAATTACAGTAATTTCAAAATATTGATGGCTAGACCACTTCAAGTGAAAAATTAGGTGACGGCTCCACTCTCATTACTGTAGCAAGTCAGCCTTTCCTGCGCATGACTAGAAACGTGCTGTAGCCCTCACTTAGCACCAGTGTGCGGATTTTCATGACATAAAGAATAGCAAAACTAACCTATAAAAAGTTTGCTAAAAATGACATAATATTGTTCTAAAATGATCGAAAAATAAAGTTATATATTAACAGTTTTATAAATAAATAATACAAACCATAGAGGAAATAATGGTGAATATACATTGGCAACCATTCACAAAATACTACAGAGATATCCTGAAACTAACTCTGCAAGGCCAGATCACAAGCAAGAGGCCACATTTCCGTGCAACAAACTGAATGCTGCACCACGATAATGCACGGACACACGTTGCAAATGTTGTTGCTCACAAAAATCAACAAAAAAAGTGCCCCTTACCCTCCGTATAGCTCAGACTTAGCACCGTCTGACTTTTTACTTTTCTCCAAATTAAAAACACCTTTGGAAGGCCTTTTCCATCATCAGAAACAGTGACGATGGCTGCGAAGGCGATTCTGAAGGACCTGTCAAAAATATTTTCCAGCATATCTTTGAAAACTAACAGACAGGTGCATTGATCCAACGGGGTCTACTTTCAGATAGATCATCAAAATTATGAGAATGAGTACAGGTATGTTGTCAAAAGAAAATATGATTATTTTAATTGAACATCCCTCATGATTATATTGATCTATTTATGAGCTGATGTTAGTTTATGTACGGCATTTTAAAACAGTAGGCCTGAAATTAAATTAATTGCTAAATTAAAATAAAGATCTTTCCATATTATGAGAGTGGCTAGAAATACCTGTATGAAAAATGCCGAAACAGGATGCAAGAGAGGAGCAACAAAGTCCATTTGCATAAAAGAGGAATGTTAAAGTTGCAGAGGATCGCCATGACCTCTAAATGGCCTCCGCTAATTTGTTGTTCACGGCGGTAATTTGCGGAGAGTCTTTATTGCTCCTTGCCAACAATATGCCCGTTCACTTGTGCTCTTTTGAGCGCACAATGGGCTAAGAAAGTTCCAATGCGAGTCAGTTTGCTGTGGCTCTACTTTCTCTTTCCCATATTTTCACACGCATATGACTTGATAACAGCAGATATATTCTTTGGGTGTAGTTCTGACATGTTCTTTGGACGTCCAGCGCTCTTCACCCCCAACCCATAATATCAGCAGGGGTACTTACGCACTATTTTCATAGCAGCATTGAAATGTTGATTTTGAAGTTTTCAAAATACGAAATGGCCCCAACAAAGATAACAGTGATAATTTAGTAACATATATCACATAATCACAGCCCTGAAGTTAGGCACAATGCCTTTTCTCTCTGGGGGATATCTTTAAGAGACAGAAATGAACATGTTTCTATACATTTCGGGTCGGTAGCGCCAGTTTTTATTTTGTCTTTTTTTACTATTTTTGGCTTTTGCAGTCTATTTTAAAGTTTAATTTTTTTGTGCATGTTTTGAATCGTTATGATTTTTTCGCGATTATTTGCGTATTTTAAAAGACACTTAAAGAATTTCAATATGTCGATGTAAAAAATGCTATAACAATTAAAAGGCATGTTCACTTAACAAAAATTCTATTGAGAATATTTTATGCATTAATTTCTTTTCAAGCTGTCAAAAACTTTCTCCTCAACCCATTCACTTTAAATAGTGTGCCCTTCATTAGTAAAAGGAACGGACGGTTACCTCGTGCATACGAATATCAGGAAATAGAAAGGATGAGGGAAGTGGTTTTTTTTTTTTTTTGATTGATTTATTTATGGACGCTCTTTAACATCTCAGGTCATCAGCGTCCCATTGAACTCAGAGCGTGAAACGGCCGACAAATTTTGCTCAGAGGTCTCTCTTTCAGGCTTGAGGTTCTTTTTCGTGCCGTAAATATACGACACGGGACCTGGCCGGGTTCGAACCCGCGTTCTTGGGTGCAGGAGGCAAGTATGGTAACCACTACACTACTAGAACCGACATGAGGGAAGCACTGTAGTTTTGATTAGTTCTGGCGAATGGCCTTGTATCGATCTGCGTGAGACAATTCTAGGAAATTTGCGGTGGGGGAACTTCTCAGCTGCATAAATGTAACAAACATTTGCAAGCGAGAAAGATAAGAGCGACACAGCTGTGCAATAAACTGTTCCTACAATATGATCAGTACAGAAGATAGATACTAGCCATATTCCCCTATAAACGCATAAGCAGAAAATGAACTCGACCAGAAACTACTGCATATCTTGTTCATTTCGTCAGGACTATTCAAAAATATTTTACTTTGTCTTCATCAACATTTTCTTGATGTGCTCAAAGGGGAATTTTCTGTTGCAACTGGTGTGAGTCTTTCTTTCCGAAGTAGCTTGTTTTAAATATGCTCCAAACACTTCATTGAAAGTAGAACGTTCTTTTTTCTTGATGACAAATATTCTCTCTGACAAGCGTCTACTTTTTTCCCATATTTTCAAATTAACATTGTGACAATACCTTACTTGATGGAGAAAAATGATTGTTATATTTCAATTTAGTACACAAATTATATAAAATTAAAATTAAAATTCATAAACAATTTTCAATACCTTAATTTTGAGATCTGTGTTATCATCATAATATGCATCATTCTTTCTCCTTTTCTGCAACCTGCTTGAAATTCTGATAATTTAACTTCCATTTCTGCTCACTCATGCAACCTTCCAGCTAATACATACCTGTACTCATTCTCATAATTTTGATGATCTTTCTGAAAGTAGACCCCGTTGGATCAATGCACCTGTGTGTTAGTTTTCAAAGATATGCTGGAAAATATTTTTGACAGGTCCTTCAGAATCGCCTTCGCAGCCTTCACCACTGTTTCTGATGATGGAAAAGGCCTTCCAAAGGTGTTTTTAATTTGGAGAAAAGTAAAAAGTCAGACGGTGCTAAGTCTGAGCTATACGGAGGGTAAGGGGCACGTTTTTTATTGATTTTTGTGAGCAACAACATTTGCAACGTGCGTCCGTGCATTATCGTGGTGCAGCATTCAGCTTGTTGCACGGAAATGTGGCCTCTTGCTTGTGATCTGGCCTTGCAGAGTTAGTTTCAGGATATCTCTGTAGTATTTTGTGAATGGTTGCAGAATTAATTTGCAGAGAATAATTCACTGTTTAACAACATACATGTAATATGTACACCCTTTGACAAAAACATCAAATTATCTCTTGAACGCAAAATTCTACTAAGTCCTCGTTATAGCGCGCGGTTCACAAGGTAACAGCAGGACTGTAGCCACTGTAGCAACTGTGCACTAACGACACTGACTAGTGTGTGTGTTTTGGCTCTGTGGCAGAGTGTGCGGTGATGTCGTGGTTAAGTGTGCAGTTTTTTATGACAAATTACTCAAATTATTGTCCCCAAATATAGCAAGCTTTAACGTTAACATATATTATTGTTATTATTATTATTATTATTATTACTACTATTATTACTATTATTATTATTGTTATTATTATTATTATTATTATTACTATAATGAATATTATATCTCGTTCATTATTTTTTCTATCTAAATGCAATATGCTGCACACGCATTCCCTGCACACTAAAGATGTCTTATGGGCACAAATTCAAGAAGGCTGGGATGTTGTAGCTTCTCGCCCACACTACTGCAGAAATCTGACATCATCTGTGTCCGGAAGACTGAGGGCAGTTATACATGCTGAGGGTTCGTAAACAAAATCAATTTGTGTCTATTTCTATGTGTTTCCACTTTAGATGATATAATTTTCCGTGCATGTATTTATTTAGTTATTTGTAAAGAATGTGTTTGTGATTACGTTTTTTTGTGTGCTCATATGTAACGTCATAAAACTCAAATGATACGTTAAATTATAATGTGATATAATGTTCTACATATACACTATAAAACCAAAATAAAAAATAAAATAATATATTGTGTGGGATTTGAACCCAGGAACTTTTGCTCTCCACTACTCTACCATAACGTTCTCTTTCCAGATGTTTATGATTGTGACCATTACATATACAGACAACGCGCCCACTGTAGTGTGCAGTCGCTGCATGCGCGTTGTGAATACAGTGTTTACGAGTATCCCCGAAGTTCTCCGATCAACACAATCTGAAATTCCAAGTGGATGATAACGTGCATTTTCAGCATTGTTGGCCACAATCTTTTAGATGCAACATTGTTGATTACTTTATCATAGGCCTTTACTTTTTTGAAGGAACTGTTAGAAGTGAGGCATACTGTCATTTTACCAGCGATGCATACCTGTACTCTGCACCTCTCAATATAAGAACAAAAATAGGGTAATAGCAAGATGGTACACTGCCATACATTGCAAGATGTACATGGAAATTACTGATCGACAAAAAGAATATGAATAAATGAATATGTGAAACTTGTGACACTATACTCCGTTTATGTTGGAAAATGCAAGCCCACGAAAAATAACTATGTGTTTAGGTGTTAATGGAAGTTATTTAGAAGAATAAAATGTATTAACTTGCCTTATTATTAATTAGTTTATATAGTATATTTTACTTTAAACATTCTGTAAACGTTCGGAATGTCGTGCTCTATGTACAAACAAATACTATATAGATGTTCGATATTTTGCATTTGCATTAGCACTCTGTGGGTCAATTAATCCTTCAGTCACTGATGAAAGAAACCACTCACAATAACACACACATTCTACGGGATCACCTTGTCGCAGGCAATTGACATGGGTACACTTGTAAGGTTTGAGTTTTAACAATTTTGTTGCTGTATGTGCAAAAGACACTAAAACTCCAATTTACGCTAATTTCGGTGGTGATTTTGTTGGCGAACGTCTAAGATTTGCGCCAATTGCATCTAACTTGTCTTCCGTTAAAACTGTACGTCTTCTCGTGTGTTTCTTGTTTTGCACTGAACAGTAGTATCAAATTTATGGAAAAGAACGTGAATTGCATTTCTGGGAGTAGGCAATTTCTCAGGTAACTTCTGAATAAATTCATCAAGAACGCGACGAGATGTTTCGCATATATTACATTTACACACACACACACACACACACACACACACACACACACACATACACACACACACAAAACATTGCTCTACCAAATGTAGACTGACAACTGTACGTAAGTTCAAGGACAGGAGGGCAGACAGGCGGCCACGAGTGGGTTGTTTGTTTTAATAGTTTTTAACGCCCGTTTTTACTACTGAGGCATCACAGGCGGGACA
The DNA here is from genome assembly GCA_030762175.1 of Metallyticus violacea. NCBI lineage: Eukaryota > Metazoa > Arthropoda > Insecta > Mantodea > Metallyticidae > Metallyticus > Metallyticus violacea. Next base: position 26,008,522 of record CM060831.1, on the reverse strand, counting down.
CTGATGATACATGAGATGAAATGATATATTGGGAAAGGATTTATTCTCATTTATTTATTTATTTTTGTAAAGGAAGGAAGCGTTTAAGGCTTAGTTTAGGGCACCTTTCGGCATTTGCCAATTTGCCATTTTATGAGGACTGAGGAAAACCTGGCAAAAATCATTTCAGTCAGGGAGAAGGTCCAGGTGGGAATCGAACTCGAGACCGTCAGCTCACATGTCCGCGCCTTAACGACCTCGGCTTCCTGTGATGATATGAATGGGTAGGGGAGCCGGCTTTCGCTTAAATGAACAACCCCATGTGAGCGGTGAGGACATGTTCTTGAAGTCCGGTATATATATTTGCTTAAATTTTTTTAAGTTAGAGAATTCGGGAAAGGAATCCACCAGCCACTTGAGGACAACTGTGAAGCTGCCTGCTACAGAGATAGCGACTTCTGATCAATCCACCCGAGATGGCGATCGACAGGATGCGATGAGCTATCATATGCTCTTCTGCGATATAGCACTCTACCAGTGATGCTGCAATACGGAGGTAGAGAATGCAGCGGTCGCTGCTGTAGGCCAACAACTTGTAGTTGTTAAAATGACTTGTGAAAAAATAAATAAATAAAATACCGAAATGTATATTTAAATTTATTTTAGAGGCGCATGGTGCGCGGTAGGCGAACTTCATAAGTACACAAGCATTTGACGGTGACTATAGCTAACATTCAGCAGCATATCAGAATGGCTTTTCAATAAATTATTCACTGGCAGACTTCGATTGTAAAACATTCTCTCAAAGTATTAATTGTACATTACTTATTTAAATGCCCGTCGAAGAAGTGCTTAATGCACGTTCTAGAGTTCTTCCACTTTTACACCCTCACGTGAAAACCCACTACACGGCATTGTGGATAAGTGCATTCGCACAAAAAAGCAAAGAGTGACCTACTTTCGCTTTAGGCAGAAGAGGTCAACCTGCTCAAAACTGTAATGCCGATCTCTCGTTCGTCCACGTGCGTGAACACAATAAAAAAGAGCGCTTATCTGTGTCCAGCTCTGTAATCCGTATACCGTCTGTATTGTTTGTAGGCCACGATCCGAAAACATCGACTGTCACTTGTTTGTACCACGTGACCACTTTGGCTGATGCAATAGTTGCCCGGGATTACTTAGCTTCACCACATCTTCCAGCTTGGTTTACGATCGGGTCAAGCCTGTTCTTTACCCATAATCCTCTGCTGTCTGTGACGTCCATGGGTCTATTTATATCATGCTGACGCCCCCTACCAAAACATATGCCCTTTATAGAAACTTGAAGAAAACAGGTTCGCTGCTGGCATAATTTAAGATATTGTTGTTTACAATGTTCGCTTGTTACGCAGCAGGTTCTGAGTTCATGGGCGTCGACCACAAGTAAACACTTTTTTTTTTTTTTTTTTTTTTAAACAAATTGCGTATTCTATTGAACACACTTGCAACATTTTATGCAGTGTTTTCTATTATTCTGTCTTTAAATATATGCAAAACTATTTTATTATTTTTTCCTATTTAATTTTTGCTCTTATTTTAAAAATATTGCAAGTTTTAAATAGTTTGTTCATGGACACAGCTACGATCTACAAACTTTCTAGATTACTAGTAAAATAAATAAACAACTGAGTTAGTTTTAAGATAGATTAATATTATAATGTACTTTTCCAGTGCTTGTGCTCTCCCTAGAGAAACCGCATAACGATACTAATGTCAAAATATGATAATATATATGCTGACGTATTTCGGGTGTAAAATAAATTTGAAATAGTCATATTCCATCAAATTCGTAAGTAGTATATAGTAATATAAGTGTTGAAAGGTATGTATTGCGCATACGAGCGTGATTAGTTGCAACCCGCGGTTTACCAAGGTTATATATTACAAATTATATTACTACCACATTGTAACGTAACTTATTTTTAATTTATTACAATTTATTTTAACTTGGAAAGCTAAAATACCAAGAACTAAAAATATTGAATCGATTCATATTTGTTCGTATGTACAAAAAACGCGTTAGTGCTTTGTTAATTATTGTTAATTTTATTGAAACATTTACCAGCTCGATGATTTGAAGGTTGATGAAAATTATAATGGAATTTGACGATAGTAATTTTGAAAGAACTTCACCCCAGATTGTTGAAGCGGCAACGAGCTAAAGGAACGATTTGCTGCATGAGAAATCTAAAAATAAATTAATAATAATAATAATAATAATAATAATAATAATAAAGGCATGAGCGAAAAAGTGTTTTATTCACAGCTTGGTGCAAAAAGAAAAACATCAGGACAATTACAAAAGTGCCAGGAATTTATTTTACCTACTGTACCTTGTCTAGTGTAACTATTCATATTAACAGCAGGTAATTTACATTGCTTGAATAATTTATGCTATTAAATTGTGTGATATAGCAAGGCTGGTACTTTCAGTTGTAATTTATAAAGTAATGTAACGAAGTTACTTTGTAGCACTAATCTTCAATTGTTTTATTGCAACGTCGCTAGACTGCTACTTTCAGTTGTAAAATTAGGTAGGCATTACGATACGGTAATATCTTAAATGAATATTTTGATCTGAGTTCGCATTTTGTGAAACGCAGCACAGCCGAACATAAAATGCAATATGAATGCGTTCTACGACAGGCTAAAACTAAAGGAAAAAGTTATTATTGTATAACTATATCCAATATTTAGGTTTTTTGACCAACAAACCCCTATACGATGCAGAGGCCTGGGATTATTTATCTCTAGTAGTGTTTAACGTCCATTTTTATTACTGAGGCACCACAGACGGTTATTATCTCTGGCGTCCGTATTGTTATATAGAGGGTCCCATAATGAACGCAGTTTTTATTGTAATAATAAAACACGTCATTGTATGAAAAATGTCAATATTATTAAGTCGCTATAAAGCACAAATTTTGTCATTAAACATGAAACAAAACATCAGGCAAATGTCCTCCACGCTTCGCTGACAGACCTTCACTCTGTTAGCAAATCTTTCAACTACTAGAGCAAAGTTCCAAGTGAATTTCACCCATAATACGTCTACTTTCTGCCTTGAATTGAGGGGATGGTTCGTCCACATAAACACGAGATTTTACATACCTCCACAAAAACTGTCACATGGTCTCAAATCATGATATTGATCACCAATTTTGATCGCCGTTGTGACAGAGGTAAATGTTCGACGCTGCAAATGGTCGGTCCATCGGCTTCAGCTATTGCGTCAGATCTTAAAAGGATGCATGTGCAGATCTCTTTTTAAAGTTCTCTGCAAACTGCTTCTCGAATGGTTTTATTGAGAGCGGCGGTGAATCGGCTTCACTGAGCTCGTAGCAACGTTCTGTTTGACGAGGGCAACATTTTCTACCAATCGACGACAACGTCCATGTGATTTGATGTTCTCTGTCGATCCTGTATCTTCAAATTTCCTTACCAGTCTCTACACTGTTGACACGTTAAACGCATTATATCTACCAAAAAATCCACGAAGCGTTCGAATGGTCTTTGCATAACAAACGCGTTAATTCTTCATGTATCGCTCCATTTTAGCTGATAACAATACACACAAATGACAGTCGTTAATCGCATTACAAACAGATAACAGCCTGTTAAATTTTAGATCCGGCAACCTAACAAACCGACAGAGGCGCTCAATTTAAATATTGTGTTCATTATGGGATACCTGTAGAAGGCGTTGGTGATAAATTTCAAACAACTGAAATATGCATGTTGAGAAATCTTTCCATTATTGCATAGCAGTAAGAATATGAATTGAATATTGATTTTTCTTTAGTTTAGTTGTGCATAAAATGTTAAAGGGTAAACTGATTATTTGTTTATTTACGCATAGCTATCGTAAATTTAAACTGTAAACAGTTAAAATGAACTGTTTAATTATTTGTCAAATACGAGAACAATACTTTTATAGCAAAAAATGAAATAAAACAATAAGAGAGACAGAATTAAAGAAGAAGTTGCAAAAGAAAATCTTGACTCAGATATCGAAAACCAAAAATTAATCGGCAACACGGCTTGGTTAGCCAAATATCAAACTTAAACAGAACTGTATTCGAATCTCTCTTACTTTCATCTTCCAAATATCAACGAAAACAAAATTGACCCTAGTCATGCACGAAATTTATGAATTTCAGTCACTATCATTAAAGGAAGCTATTTTATTTTGAAAATTGACATTTTTTTCGAAGAAAAAAAAACACAAGATACAATCTACAATTATTAATTGCTGTTAGTATTTAGATTACTTATTGTTATTTTATCGCAATACATATATTATTAGATTTTATTGTTAACCATTGCACTTTAAGTCATGAATTTTCCCTACCATAGATCCCAATTAGCCGAAATACTAAAATATTTTTCTTTTTCTGCATGCTACATCTTCTTTGGAAAAACTAATAATTGGGACTTGTAAATTTTCGCTGTATATAATTTATTTTATCTATGATTATTTCTCCGATATAATGATTGCACTTTTATTCTTTTCCCCAGTACCGCATCTTATTAGAGTATTTAGTTTTCTTTTTGAGGACTTCAAGGATTTCAAGTTTCCAGTTTGAAGTTGCTATATTCTCTGTAATATAGATGCTTTATGGTTCAAAGGGATATAATTGCACTTGTTTAACTTTCGTTTCTATAGTAGCTGTGCCATGCTTGTATAAACAACTGTGATTTAGAATAATGACAGACATTTTCCAGTAATATTTTCAGAATGTTTTTTGCCTTTACGACTTGACATTGTCCTCATTTTGTGCTATTACGAATGCAATAGACAACATTCCAATGCACTGAGATTTCGAACTCACATGAATCCTGGTCTATAAAACTCCTTTGGCACACAGTTCTGAAAAATTTTGTCACTAATGAATGATTAATTAACATTGATATTCCATTATTTGTGTAAAAGGTGACTTTGAATACATTCCTAAGAATGCACTTACTAATAACGCTTACAGCAACAGAATAATAATACTTTTATTGAACATATTGAACATTTTCTTCATTAATTTTTATGTTTTTTTTCATTCTGTTTTTGATAGTGTTAAATTAATTAATTAATTTATTTATTTATTTATTTAGATATTGTGTGTGTTTGTTTAGGCCAAATGGGTAACTTAGAAATATGGGAAATATTTGTATAGAATTTGCATTTAATTGCTTAAAATAATGGTTTGTATATAAATTATTTATAGTACTGTGTTTTTTGGATGGTTCCCTGGATATTCCAGTAGAAGCTGCTGATGAACCGGGGACTGGGTTAATCAAATTGGAATATTTGTGTTGAATTATTAAGAATTAAAAATATTGTAATATATTCATAATGTTATAAAGATGTTATTATTTACATGTTTGTTTATTTTTGACTGGAATTAGTGCCTTCCGAAATTACCGAAGGCACTGATTCTATTTATTATATTTTAATTTTAAATTGGGTTTTTTGGTGTTCATTTTGTTATAAATATTCTGAATTTTGATGTACGGGTAATAAATTCAGTCATTCATTCATTCATTCGTTCATTCTTGCTATAAAAGTCACATATTTAAAGAACAAATTGCTGTTTCAATATTTTCAGAATCTAAATGTTTACTAAAAGTATGACCATTTGAAATGGGGCGTTCTTTAAGAATATTCCTAAATATTAAATTATTAGATTTTTGGAATTTCAAATGGTAACCCCTGCATATGCTACTTAAATTTGAAACAGCATTCAGATGCTATCACATATTTTGGAAACCTAGATTATTGCCACTGTTTTTTGAATTTGGACAGAATAAAACTACAAAAACTATTGAACATTAGTGTAACAGTTTAGTTTAGGCCAAAATAGGGTATATTCTACAAGAAATAACAGAATGCAAGGGGATTATTTAGGTATTCAGAAATAGGCTATGTTATTGTAATATTAATCTTGTAATTTACCAATAATAAATAGTTTATACCCTAAAATTAACCGACTTATTTTTCATTCTCCCCAAATTAAAACAAAACAATCAAAAAACAAGTTGCCAGGCAAAGATAGGGAAGGAAAAAAAAAAGATGTAACAATGGAATTTTGTTTAAAAATGAAATATTAGGTAAGGGTGTCATTTAAATTTTCAAAGAAAGAGTGACTAGGCTTGAGGAGGAAATCAAAAATGTAATACATATTGGTTTGAAACCCCCTCCTCATTATATCAATTGGAGTGATTGCGGTTTAAATTAAAATTATTTTAAATTGAAAGTTATTCAAGTTTTGAACACACATACACACACAAGGCTATATTATGCCACGCCATTCATTTTCGATCCTGTACCTGAAACATTTTGTTTTATATTAGGTATGTAACCCTCTCAGTCTCTTGGGTTTGGATTGTTAGGGATGGAGAAAAATATTTCGGTTATTTCAGCTCTGCTCATCGGCGCCTCCAATGGCGGCACCTCCGGGAAGGAGGGATGAGAGAGGGAGACAACGAGCCGGGAGGCCTCTAACATGTTTCCAGATAGAACACTATGACGTCGATAAAACGTCCTTCCAAGGATCCATATTATGGGCAGAGAGCAAGACACCATCACACCGCGCCAGCCTACCTTGTCCGGACACTTTCGATTGTGTAATAGAACCAACGTAATGAAATAATATATAAAGGAGATCCTAAATTTATGAAATAAACATACATCCCAGCATTTTCCTAAGTGACCAAGGGAAACCACGAAAAAACCCAAGGTAAGTATAGTCGGGCCCAAGAGATTTGAACTCGGGTCCCAAGCTTTTACAACAGAGTCACCCAGTTCGGTAGCCCCTTAAGATGATTTAAGTTCAGAGAAACATATTCGCCTTTAACAACAGCGTAAGACATTTATGCGTTTATATTTTGAAATTAGTTTAGGCAGACTCTGCATGCGATACAAATTGCTACTAACAAATATCTGAGGGAAACTACAAAATGCTATTAAAGCGGCATTTATTAATTACTAAAGAGCAAACTTCCATATCTTTTCACTTTTTCCCTAGCCAGTTACCTCAGCTTGAAACACGCTATTATATCAGTAATTAAGGTATATCTGAGCAGTAATCTGCCGTGAGGTCTCGCTCTGATCGTTTCCTTCTCACTACAACAACGCCATCAGAAGATCTCTTGGCGAAACACCTTCCCCGAAATGGAAACAGCGAATTAGATAGTTCACGCTTCTGAGACTTTCGTGTGATCACGCAACCTGCCCTGTACACTTTGGATGAATGCCTCCACATCACTTGATTTCGATAAAGAGATTCCATGCCCCAAGTCACATAAACTGAGCAAATATAAATGTTTAGTTTCTCTGATCGTCACAACAGAGACAGTAATATTTTCCAGTAGTAACATACCAAACTACGATATAAAAATTAAAATTGCAACACCCATTCAAATGGCTATAATCTTGTCTTCTCTCAATCATGAGGTGCTTGCCCCCGCAGTTAAATGTACAGTATGCTAGTACAAGTGGGCGTGTGGCTTATTCTAGCGTGAGAAACACACGTGTCCAGCTAAACGTTGGCAACTCTGCAGGGCACCCTAAACCGGTTCTTTTCACATGTTTATATGAAAGGGGAAACGCCGACAAGGCTCAACCAATAACAAAACTTGCTATTTATTTAATTTATACAAGGTGTCTAACTTAAAGCTTGGCTTTAGGATTACGAAAAAGACCTGAAGGTTTGCTTCTGAACAATATCTATACACTTTACATTACTTAAATTACAAAAGTTTTCCTTCACTTGTCAAAACGTAGAATCATACACGAGGCGCGGTCATTTAGAAAACCACAATTACTTATCAATTGAAACTGAAGAATACGTCCGTCACGCAGAAGCTGCGTAAACTAAGCGAATTCCCCACCAAGTAGAGTAACTTTAAAAAAGAATATAAAATAATAATATATGTGGCCTTATTAATTAAATAAATAAGTTATGGCATTACTGTGTGGTATTAGCATGACAAACTCTAAACTAAGTAATAATAGAAAAACTGAACCTAATACTTTACTTAAGTAGAGTGATTGTTTTTTCCCTTCGAAATCACTTGAAAATGAATCTCTATAGTGAAATTACTCTAATTTCAAAAAGCTGCAATCTATAAGTATCGCAAAAGAAAAAGAACATGTATATAATATTAATAATAATAATAATAATAATTTAATGGTATAATATTAATTAAATAAAATATATGACCACTGACGGATAAACTATATTGTATGGGTATTTTGAAAAAATTATAAATGTAACCATGTTTATGAATTGAGCCCTTGGTTTCATCAGTCCTTAAAATAAAATAAAAAAAAAAAAACAGAAAGAAACCTTGATTATTTAAGAAGAAGTTTATATGTGTCAATAAAACAAAAAAAATGCTTATATTTAAAAACAATTACAATGTATATACAAATATACACAATCAACAATAAGCAATCTAAAGTTCCATCGATTTTCAGTGACTTTGAAATTTAATTTAAATATTAATGTAGTAAAGGCAAAGACATTTCCTGAAAGTATTACAGAGCGCTCTTACCTACAAATATAATACTATATTAGATTAACATTTCACATTTGCGAAATTCAGGACAATGCTTTTGTTAAATATAAAACATATGCATTGCTATAAATACAGTTTATATGCTGAGTTAATTTGTCCTTTTGTTTTAAAACAATATAGAGAAAATTAAACGGAAGAAGCGCTTTTTAAATTTTGGTTTTCAAGTATGGTTCGATACTTGAAAACCTTATACTTCAAGTATGGTTCTAATTATCCGATTTTCTTAATTTTCAGAAACTATTCTTAATATTTTCTTTAAATTGTATATACTGAATTTTGTTGTGTAGAAACAAATAATGGTGCCGTTAGAGCGATTTTGAAATTTTGGTTTCAGGTAAACCCCACTCTAAATAATCTGATTTCACTGATTTTCAGAAACTATTTTTCTTATTTTATTTCAATTATAGATATCGAGTTTCTTTTAAAACACTTAAAGTTGTGGCCGCTAAAGCGATTTAAAATTTAGCTTAAACACCCACTTTAAATTTCAGATTTCAGATATTACCCCCTCTTAATCCCCCGATTCCTCTTATTTTCAGAATGTATTTTTATCAACTTATTTTAATGGAATATACCAAGTTTCGTTGAGAAAAAACAAAAAATGCGATCTCTAGAGCGATTTTGAAATATTATTTGAAAATTTCGCTTAAGATTAACCCCCTCCCCCCAAAGGTGAAATTTTGCTGATTAATAAACTCGACAAGACTTTTGTTAATTGATGGTTATATGACGAGTTTCGTTGAGAAAAAATAAAAATTGCGGTCTCTAGAGCGCTAACAGACAGCCACACACGCACATATATATGAGAGTAGGTCCATAAGTTTCCGGCCTCAGCTATAAAGATTATCGCCTTCACAAAATCCTTATCTGGTGTCATACCTTAAATAATTATAGCTGTAACTTCCGCTCCGCTGTGTCCAATTGTTCAGATATAGCTGCATAAAGAAGGCTACGTATAGAAGATTGTGACATGTTCAAAATGGAGTATAAAGCTATTATTAAGTTCTTCATAAAAGAAGGACTAACTCCAAATGAAATTAAACAGCCATTGGACGCTGTATATGGGGAAGCATTCCCCTTATATTCTACCGTAAAAGAATAGGTCAAACTTTTTCGAATGGGTGCAGAAAACATTGAAAGACGAAGAGCGTGCAGGTAGGCACTTGGAGGTGCTCACTCCTGAAAACATCGATTGCTCTTGTGGAAGAAGAAATTATGGAAGACCGGCGGCTCAAGGTTACAGAAATAGCAGCAAGGTTGTTCTTTCTAAAACAACAGTCTTTCGAATTACTCGTGAACATTTAAAAATGAATAAGCTTAGTGCAAGATGGGTGCCTAGACTTTCCTCAATCCAAAAGCAGCAATGATTCATATGTTGTCAGGCCTTTTTGGAGCCCTGCCATGGCAACGAGAAAGAGAGAGAATTCGCAAAATATTGTTACAGGAGATGAAACTATGGTCCTCTACTATGATCCCCTGCCCAAAAGAGAAGCAATGGAGTGGCGTAAACCTGGCGAAGCACAGCCTCTAAAGACCAAGGTCACTCAGTCAACTAAGAAGATCATGACCACAATCTTGGGACTGTGAAGGAATACTCTTCATTGACTTCAAGGAGAGGAACACCACAGTAAATGGGGAGTACTATGCTGGCCTACTGCACAGATTTCGTGCTTCCATCAAAGTGAAAAGGCGAGGAAAGCTGTAATGGTGTGTGCCTTCTTCACGACAACGCGCCTATGCACACAGCACAGCACTTGTTGCAAAGGAAGCAGTGAAGAAATGTGGCTTCAAAGAGATCGACACTACAGCCCAGACCTAGGTTCCAATGACTATTTCCTCTTCTCAAAACTCAAGAAGGACCTTTCAGGAAGGAAATTTAAGTGTGACGGAGAAGTGATGGATGCTGTTTATGCCCATTTTGCAGACACAACTTCTGACTATTTCGGGGGGAGGGGATTGAAGTGTTAGTTATTAGATGTGGGAAGTATTGCAATAAAGGGTAACTATATTGAAGAGTGAAATATAGTTTATGTCTTTATCATACGCAGAAAATGGTTAGGCCCGAAACTTATGGACCCACCTTATAACGTTTTTTATTGTCATTTTCGGTGCCTAGTAGGTAGGATTGAAGGAAGTTTGAAGAAATTTTTAAAAAATCTTTTCGTGGGTACCCGCAAGCTATATTCCTTCACAATTCGCTAAAAGGAAAATATAGGTTTATTAAAGACCGATGGGGGAGTGCTGTATGTTAAATTATTTACTCTGATACACTATTTCATCTATTGATGATCCAGGCTGCAGTGTTAAGCTGCTAATTTTTAAATAACTTAATATTATTACCTATTATTAAGAGTTTAGTTAATTTCAAAATTATAAACAAATAAGTTCTAGTGTTAAAGATTATTTTATATCAGTGAACCATACTACCATTTGCAAGAATAGCTACCGCAAGGAAAAAAATCGACCGAGCGTTGATATTTGAAAAATCACGACTTCTACATCAGACCCAAAAGACCAAATTAAAACAGTTTTGTCATTTATAGAGGTTACTATTGCTCGGTTTTTGAGAAAGAAGTACATAAAACCGTTTTCACAGATGCAGCAAAACTAGGCCAAACAATGCATTGCTTGAAAGCTCCACAGAAATATATAATGTACCCTGCGAATGTGGAAAAGTATACATTGCTATAACTGGAAGATCCGTTAAAACTCGGCTTGTAGAACATAAGCAACATTTACGCCTTAACAGCCAGAACGTTCTGGCTGATTGTCATAGAAATAATAATAATAATAATAATAATAATAATAATAATAATAATAATAATAATAATGATAATAATAATAAAAACAGAAGTAATTGCACCAACTAGATATTTTAATATGCTAGAAGAGAACTTTAGAAAAGAGCAGCATCCAGATGATGATGATGATGATGATGATGATGATGATGATGACGACGACGATGATGATGATAATAATAATAATAATAATAATAATAATAATAATAATAATAATAATAATAATAATAATAATAATAATAATAATAATAATAATAATAATAATAATAATAATAATAATAATAAATTAAACCAACAAAACCAGAGGTTTTCAAATAAGCAAGACTTGGGATCCGTTACGACCAATAAACAACGTCTGCGCCACAACTATCCCAACCCCTATCTCCTCCCACTTCTAAATGTTCTGTGCCTCTGCCTCTTAAGATACTTTCAGTCGACTGATGATGCTGACCGTAGAGTCGGCGAAAGCTTTGGTTTTTAATTAATTTAGACCAATGACCACGGCAGAATAACCTGGTAATGATAAGGATTTCTCAGCTTATATTAAAATCTGCAAACCTTAAAAATGTGACACTGGGATTAGGGAAATATGCTGTTTGCATTATTTAATGTTGGGTTTAATATTTTAAGGGACACTGGGAGTGAGTTTTTGGCTAATAGCGGCTTCTTTTTTTTTTCTTATTCTTTTTGGGGGCTGCAAATGGTTCCTGAACCATTGAGCGTCCACAGAGATTTAACATTTGCATGCCCCCCGCCCTTCCGGCCCTATAGCCATTTAAAGAGCCCCGATGTGCTTTTTCAGCCTATCACACCCCTTCATTACAGGAGTGTGGAATGAGATACACAAGCATTCTATCTGATAGAGATGCAAGAACTCACCATCACCTAAAATAAGGATATGCTGCTGATATGGAAATAATGTGTTTGTTTTATCTTATTTATGGACACTCTTTATCATCTCAAGTCATCAGCGTCCCATTCAATTCAGGGCATGAAACGGCCGACAAATTTTCCTCAGAGGCCTCTTCTTTTAGGCTTGAGGTTCTTTATCGTGTCGTAAATATACGACACGAGATCCACGGCTTTACTTCCCTTCTGAAGGAAGCCATACTTACGATTTTTACACCCAAAAAATTCATCGATCCTGGCCAGGTTTGAACCCGCGATCTTGGGTTTAGAAGACAAGCATGGTTACCACTACACCACCAGGACCGACAGAAATAGTGAAGGAAGAATGTGACACTCATATAGCAAAGTGGATGACTACAGCTTTCTTCAAGCTAAAGAAAGACATTACTTACACTAGTTTGGGTGATCGTGTCCGTGATAAGCTGAAGTTAGAAACTGTAAAAAGACTAACCAGCTACTCCACACTGGCGATACAGAAGTTTCTGTTATGAAAAATGTCACTTTACCATTACAGATCAACAGACCAGAAGTCCTCCCAGGGACAAACTCTTGATAGCTCTCGGCGAGGTTCCGCAGAGCTATTGCAGATGTCTGTTCAGTTTCCTCATCTACTAGAGACCAACTTGTACTGAAATTCAAATGAAAATGTTCGCTCATTCATTTGGAAAAACTACCCCAAAGAAATTTTATTTCTAAGAAGCGACTAGAAATTAAGGCATTAAATTATGTTTCTGCTTTTAATATGGACTTGCAGCTTCTCAGAGTTGAGAACTGTGGTAGGGGGTGAGGAATGTTCGGCAGCTGCTTCAAAGATCAGTAAAATCCGGGATACGATTCGACTCTACGAGAGCAGGTCAGTTGCCACAAACAGGAAAGGACCTGCAGGTGGTAAAAGTAGCACAACAGCACAAAAGGACACACAGGGAAGTACAGACATCCTTAATTATAAATAAGGAGGGTTTTGATATGTAAAGCGTACAATTCACTGTTTCCCAACATACTTTTTTATAAAACAGAGCTTTTCTCAAAACTAAATGTCAAGCAATTTTCTCAACTCGCAAGACTCTTGTGGGACACGTTGATTATGTGATATATATTTACGTAATAAAATTTATGAAATAATTTATAGCTCGCAAAGTGTTTATCCAATTTGAATAAAGTTTTGTGTACTTATTAATTTAACAGCAATTTAGTCACAGTAAAAATTTCAGAAAAATCCATATAATGTGGAGCTTTGAAAATTCACTCCCATGCCCCTTAAATGCAAAACAAACGTACTTGTGTGGGTTAAATATTTATTTAAGCCTGTTTATCACAACCACAGTCTAGTGGTTAGCGTTGCTGACTGCTGGCCGGGAGGCCCGGGTTCGATTCCTGGTAATACCTAGGAATTTTTAAGTTAGGGAGGTCTGGAACGGGTCCATACAGCCTCATGAGGACAATTGGGAAGCTGCAAGATGGAGAGGTGGCGATCTTCGATCTAGTAACCCGCGATAAAGCGATCAGCGGGATGCGGTGTACTGCTCACATGGCCCCCTGCAATACTGCACTGTACTAATGATATGTGATGGAGGTAGAGGACGCAGTGGACGTCGAGGGGGCTGTAAAAAGGATATTGTAGATAAAGAAACATTTTATTTATTAATAAGCATATATTTATGAAGGGGTTTCGCGAGTCGAAAACGTTTGGGAACCATTTTATCACATACTGGAAGCTTTGTGGTAATCTCTCCCTGCCTCTAATTTCAACAAAATCAAGATGTCACGGATAAAACATTAAACATACCGATTCAAAGTGATTTGGTTGATATAAACGAATCCAGGATGAGCTAACTCTTTCCAGTTAAAGGTCGTTTTACCTGATGAATCAGCCAAATGCAAGCCATATGTTCATCGCTTCAAGACAACGGATCGTTAATTGTAAACAATATATCTGTTCTTGCTAAACGAGTTAAACGTCAAAAACATATTACATTACCAAAGTGAATGCACTGATTGAAACAGCATTCCTGAGAGTATTTTGTAATTAACTACGTTACGTTGCAATTGGCCTATCATAAATTTTTATGTCTATACGCTCATTCTCCAGGAATTCCGAGAATTGACTGAGTAAAACCAAGAAAGCATTAAGGTCTCCGTCTTGGACAACATCTCATGTGGCGTGTGCAATTGGCAACTTGCCCGGAGTCCTTGAGGCCGATACGCCACTATGCACTGAAGAACAACAGCAACATGCCACCTTGGAATTCGCACTTCATGCAGTGGCGGCTCCTGCTCATTACTGAATTACTTTTTACAGCTAACTTCCCTTAGGAATACGCTTCACTCTTGATTAGTTTATTGATGAGCGGATATGATCGATCCCTTCCTCTTCCTCTGTTAAATCTACAATTTTAGCAAGACTTATTTATTTCAATTACGTTCCCTAGAGATTTCTAACTAGGCTCTTTTCCTAGAAAATAATCATTAAAACACGAAATACTTTATGCATACGTTGACAATTCCTTTTAATTCTTAACTCCAATTCTGTCCCACTTATTATTGCAGTGTATCTAGATGCCGATATCGATTGCCATAACAAAATATTTTCTGACTTCCGTACACGTGAGGTCTAGAGCAGAAGGTGGTAATATGTTATTGTGACCGTTTACACACCAGTTGTACTGCCGAGTTCTTCCTGCAAGCATTGTAGACACATTAAGCGATTTTCTGTTTTACGGATATTGAAGTTTTTGTTGATAGGCAAAGAACTGCACATTATGTTATGGTTGTTTGCTACTGAGGATCTTGTGCTTCCAGAAATTCAGTACATGAACTAGTATTATTAGTAATGTAACTTGAAATTCTGCATAACCAGTAGAAAATGTATTTCTTTTAGGTTATTGTATCCCTCCTTATTTGGAGTTCTATATTACATGCAGTTGCTTTAACTACCAAGTGATGAAATCGTATTTTTCAGATATGACTAGAAAACTGACTGAGCCTCCCCCCTCCCCCCGCGCGTTTGTGTGTGTGTGATGCATGTATATAATTAAAATTGCAAGGCCATAAGAGAAGCGTTAAACCGACCCCACATATGACAACAATATCAGCAGGTGTCTAAATTTGATCGAGGTAGAATAATTGCGGCATACCGAAAGCGCAGGGTGTCATTCTAATAAATTATTGCTCGTGTTGGACGAAATGCGTCCATAGCGAAACGAAAATAAGATCAGTGGATCGAGGTAGGACGAACGCACAGATCTGAAAGATCCCAATGAACGCACAAACGACTCAATGACAAGACGGACATCATTTCCACATGATTATGAACAACCAAAATGTGTACCAATTTGAATGGCCAGCAGTGTATATATCAAATGGAGAAAAATAAAATAGAGAAATGCTACTCTAAATTGTTAAACACTTGTAAAAGAAACACAGACTGACAAAACACACTAAAACATGAAATATTTCGAGCAAAAGCCCCTTTTCAAGAATTAAAAAAAGTTCTAATGGCATACAATAAAAATGCTTCTTCTTGAAATAGAGCCTAGGGCTCGAAACTTTTAATGATTCGGTGTGTTTTATCACTTTGTATTACCTTTTAAAAGTACATAGCGTTCTTATTCCTTTCTGAAGTTAAAAGGTATGAGATTTTATTCCGTTTGAGTACTGCTTTCCTCGGTATTTGTTTTATATATATAATAGGCTCCATCCTCCACGTAAATTGTGTTCAAAGACTGATGGAAAGTGGCAAAACATTTCCGATAGCACTGATGAGCTCCGCTTTCCAAATATTTGATGAATACCTATCGGTACAAATAGGACATTTGATGATACAGTTTTAATCGCTGTAAAATTTTTCATGCGAAAAAAAAAAAAAAAAGAAAGAAAGAAAGAAAGAAAGAAAAAGAAAAAAAAACAGTTGAAGAGTAAAAACGAGATAAATTAAATTACGTTTCACTAGCACAGAGTCCATATCTGCATTGCTGATAACCTCTTTGATTCCCAGAGCAGACATAAATCCAAGGACGATGACGTCACTTTATGCATAATGTTTACATTTGTCTTCCGTGGCTGTGTAATTACCCTGCTTGTGGAAACAAGCCTGAATTCATCGTGAATGTCCTTTTTACATATCGCAAGTCACTTTAAGGACAATTCATCTTAATTGATGGACTACAGTACTGGCATTAATCCTGGACACTTTTAGCAAAAGTTAAAGTGTTTTCAATCTTATCATAGATATGAATTCTAGATGCTAAGTCAAAAAAAGAAGTTTTTATTTTGTCAATTGTGTTTCTATTCCATAATTGTTGCTTTTTTAAAAATGGGAATGGTACATTCCTATGAAAAAAGAAATGGGCTAAAATCACATTATTCAATAATTTAATTATTTGCCAGCTTTGTGCAGTAACAATATAATTTGTCATATAATCAACTTCAACCAATTGCGGAATGTTTGCATGCAATTGTTGCATCAACCCAATTAGGCAAGCAGCTGTATTTAGTGAGTGAAAGTCTGTGTTGCTTGAGTTGAAAAACTATTATTGAAAACAGTGACTACAAATGCATTTATTGGTTTCCAAGTAAAAGAAAAAGGCAAGAATACTTCAAGATGTAGGCTATTCTTATAACAAGCAGGTTGGGTGTGGTGTTACAAAGTCAGGCACGAGAATAGTTTGCAACAAGTTTAAAGAAACCAGGTTCACAAAAACTCCTTCAAGGACTGGCAGAAACCAAGATTTACTGCTCAAGATTGGTATAAACCGGTGCCTTTCCCTACCTGACTGTCAGTGTATATCAAAAGATATAAAGTCCATTTTGAAGACTTCAGGAGTATGAGTTTCTAACCGTGGTTAGAAAGAAGCCTTATCTTAAACAAAACCAGAGGCAGAAATAGTGGATTGGACTTTGGCATACAGGGGATGGAAGGCAGGATGAGTGGGCTAAAGATATGTAGAATGACGAAACCAAGACCAACAACTTTGGAAGCAATGTCATCAAGTTTGTTTGTGATTGACTAGGCGAAGAATTGTGACCTAGTGCACCACTTCCAATATGAAGCATCCTGTCAAGGTGTGGAGCAGCATAGCAACGCTAGAGGTCAACATTAATGCCAAAAGATACCTAGAAGTCTTAGAGTCAAGACTGCTGCCCACTTAGCAGAACAGTGTGAAATGTTACACCACCAAAAACCAGCCTGGAAAAGTTGAGTAGCCATCCTGTTACTCTGCTCCCTTCGCCTGGCAACATCTTGATCTCAATCCAATGTATGAGAATTTGTGGAGAAGACTGAAAGTTCTGGTGTTGTCTCTGAATGCCAGCAAAAAGAAAGTTGATACAGACTCGTCCACTCATGGCTTTGGGTGACCACGTGAGATCTTCGAAGTTTGGTGGACTGAATAGCATAAAGGATTGAAGCAGCAATTAATCAAAAGAATATCGAACAAAACATTAACCCAATATGAACGTGTATAAAAAGTACAGCTGTTGTACTGCTGAGTAATTAATCAGAAATTGTAATTTAGTTTGATTCATTTTTCAAGCAGTAGATACTATGGCATTTTTTCTTTTTTTCCTGAAAGTTTGTATTCAATATTTAAATTAATTTCTGTTCTAAATTTCCATTAAATTAACAGCTGAATGTAATATTAAATAAATTTCTCAAAAATTTCCAGAATTAATGCCACCACCTAATTCTGCGATATTGCAATGAGAGGCATCAAGTGTGCTCGACGGCAAAGACCCAGAGTTGGAACTTCTCGCAATGCATGACTACTTACTTTATGACTCGCAATTTAGTTTGGAGAATGAGGAACAGTGGAAAAAATTCAACCTTAAAGGATTTACTAAAGCTAAGCTTGAATTCATTTTGAGGAACAATCCTCAAACAAGCTTTGCAGCTTCCACTAAACTCCCTTTCCGTGTGTTTACAAAACATGCTGCATTGCTTTCAGTAGAAGTTGATAAACGCCCAAAAACCCATCTACTTACATTCGCAATCACAGAAATGTTGAGCGTAATCCAGTGTAACAAATTTGTTGAAATCCAATAGATGTCCCGTTTCACTTTCCAATATTGGTTATTTTATGTTACTTGTCACAGTGTTGAATAACAACATTAATGTAACTGATTTACACCTGAATAAAGCAATTTTATCACCAACTTTTCTTTTCCCTTTACAACCATAATTTTGCACTTTAGTATCTGTTTTCTGCTTTACCGCAACAGAAATTCAAGTGGGCATCCCTGTACAATAAAAACATTTCCCGTCCTTTTGAACCGTAACACAAAATCAGTCCTGTATTTCTTTCCATAACTTAAGGTACTCTTTTATAATCTGAAATTCAAATATTACACCAAATTTCACCGTAGAGCTGACCTGTGAGGTTAATGGCCTATGGTCATAAAACGAAGTTCTACCATTTGCTCTTTCATTCATTCTGAGATAACAGCATTCAGGACCAACTTTATTGTGCGTTAATGGTACCCACAACTATGTCCAACTTTATTATGGGAGAAGTAGGTAAAGTTTACGGCCCTGCGGACTCTTAGAAATAGCGTCTGTCCCCTTACAAGCTGGGTACTTCTTAGGTTTTATAGGTCTTTTGCAGAGCCAGAAATATACGTGTTACGTCATACTCCTATATGAACCTCACTCTTTTTACTCTCTTCCATCCCATCTAAAACATAATAGTGGGAAAATGTACTTATATAATAGTTTATAATATATATTCAAGCTTATTCTAGTAACTGAAGGAGATGTGAATTGAGACGTGCATAAGAAATATACTCTTGATCAAAACGCTAGCATGAGACAGAACTGCGTTTTGTTTATGTTTCCATGAGTGAATGCAGTGACACTGATATGCATTCTCACACAAAGAATATGAAATACATGTATTTTATTATTAAAAGAATAACTTTATAAAAAGTAAAGATAAACATAAGCTTGCGTAGTTTCAAGTTCATACATTTAAGAAAATTAGATACAAACTTGGAAATCGATGTAACATTCGTTGCAGTTCTAATATGCAGTTTTAATTTTGTTTTCAGCAGCAATTTTAATGCATTGGTTATCTTAAATTCACGACGTTTCTTGCGATATGACACTTTTTAAAAACTTATATTTGATAATACTTCAACAAAGTCACACACATAAGAAGAACAAGAACAAGAACAAGAACAAGAAATGATTTTCCCACCACGTGCTTTCACTTTTAAAGTGAATAATAAATGGCTGAGCAGTTACTTCCGTTAGTAACAGGTCTGCTTTGCTGTTAACAGGTCCACCACTAGAATGAAACAAATTCAATGATAGCACAACATTTTAATTAATAAAAGACGAATAACTAAAGAGTGCTCAAATAAAGAAACGGTACGGCTGGAGTTTATATTATAATGTTTTAATGCATAGCTTGGCCAATTTTGTTGATACGGAACAAAATATTTCATAGACATAGAGCTGTAATTTTCAGAGAGCAAATCCTCCTAAAGTTTTTGGTACGGTTTCTTAATTTTACGACATGTTAAAAAAACTCCCTGAGATTCCTGAACAAAATTATCGGCCGTTTCACGTCGAAGTAATACGTCAGTTCATTACTTGGTGTAGTAACAGAGGAGGCTAAGGCTAGAAATGGGTTATTGTGTGCCATAGTAGACGTTGATTTGATTTATTTATGGACTCTCTTTAACATCCCAGGTCATCAGCGTTCCATTCGATTCAGAGCGCGAAACGGCCGGTAAATTTTGCTCGGAGGCCTCTTCTTTCATGCTTGTGGTTCTTTTTCGTGCCGTAAATATACGTCACGGGACCACGTCTTTACTTCCCTTCCGTAGGAAGCCATACTTAGGATTTGTACACCCGAAAAAATCCATGGATCATGGCCGGGATTGAACCCGCGATCTTGGGTTTAGGAGGCAAGGACGGTTACCACTAGACCACCAAGACCGACGCCATAGTAGAAGAATAAATAAATGAAGCATGAGGCGACACTCATTAAACAGACTTAACATTCTAACAATTAACAGGTTAATTACAAATAAGGTTGTTAAGCCCTCCATCATCCAGACATCGTTCATTGTGCGCTCAGTTCATACGTCTTCCATTGAATTTCTAGGAAACGAAAGGGCGAGTGAAATGTCGTCTTGATAAAATTGTAATTATCTCAAGCTTAAAACACACACACACACACGTGTGTGTGTGTGTGTGTGTGTGTGTGTGTTATTCTAGATATATATGCGTAGTAATGATTCTAAGGAACTTTCATCCATTTATATTAAACAACACCTTGGCGGTATGTATGGGAGAAGTTTCCCTTTTGTATTCCTTTTTTTTTTTTTTTTTTTTTGAGTAGTGTTTAACGCCCGTTTTTTCTACTGAGGCACCACAGGCGGTGGACACTGATGATACATGAGGTGAAATGATATAAATGATATTTTTTTTTAAGGAAGGAAGCGTTCCAGGCCTAAGTTTAGGTACCTCCCCGGCATTTGCCAGTTACGAAGACTGAGGAAAACCTGGAAAAAAACCCAGTCAGGGAGGACGGTCCTGGCGGGATTCGAACCGCAGACCTCCCGCTCACGAGTCCGTGCCTTAACGACCTCGGCCACCCGTGGCGGTGTATTCCTTTGTGAAAGGGTAGTCAAAATCATTTCATTTGGGCAGAGAAAGCCTTGAACATGACCCACGTGAGATTGTGTTGACATAACAAACGTTGTCGAGGAGGAAATTCTGAGTGACAGGAGTCTGAACAAAAAGGGTTGGAACTTTTTAATACAATATGCTTCGAATCCATATCAATATTTCCATATGCATAAAGTCAGTGCAAGATGGATGCCCAGAATTCTATCAGAAGTTCAAATGTTGCAAGTGAGCGTGGAATGTTGTCGGAAGTTTTTTGAATCTTTGCCGTGGTAACGAAAATACTATTTTGGAATCCATCGTCACAGGGGACGAAATTATTGTCCTCTAGCATGTCCTTCCTTTAAAACTGAACCAATGGAGCAACGGAAGAAGGATGAAGTCCCTCCCTAGAAAGATCAAGGTTACACAACCCACCAAGAAGAGCATGGCGACAATTTTTTGGGACTGCAGAGGAATTCTGATGCAGACTTCAAAGAAATGATGATAACGGTAACTGGAATTGATACACTGAGCTACTGCAACAATTGCGCAGTGTCATCAAGGAATACAGTCATGAATCTTTGCACAACAACGCCCCAATTCATATGGCTACTGTTGCAAAGCTGCTGTAAAAATGTGTGGCTTCTAGGGGCTTGATTATCCACCGCACAGTCCAGACCTTGCCCCCATTGACTATCAGCTGATTTCAAAGTGAAATTTGAGCTTCGAGGGAGGAATTAAACATAACAAACGACAAGTTTTCTAGCATTTCACAAAGCTTCGGACTATCTTTTTAGGGGGATTGTGTTGGTAACTCAGTAAATGTGCGAAATGAATTAAAATAAAGGGACATTACCTTAAAAAAAAACGATACCTTTAAATGCCTACCTAATATGGTCAGGGGAACCTTACGGACCGCACCTCGTATGCGTATACATGTTTCAAGTTTCGCAGCAAAAACTTTCATTTTTATATTTCAAAATAAACATTACTATGAAAAGAACCGAAAATTTATGTATATCCTTTTATAAAGCATTTTATATTATTTAAATTGCAATATTAATTTATTTTAATTATTTGGAGTAATGTATCGAGAATATACATTTGTGATTCTTCTTTTACCGATATTTCGCCATTAGATACCTCAGCTGCGAATGGGACGTGACAATGTAACACAGAAAGAGCCAAGCGTGGAGAAGACTTCATCTTCCTCCCAAGTGTCATTGACAGCGCGGACTTTCACTCTTAAGTGGTGACTTATGTAATCTGCGGCACACACCTCGGCCGACTACCTGTACTGCAAGAAAAGTGGTCTGTGTCACAACAAGCAATGTCATTCTAACAGGACACGATTACGATGAGACGATCCGTAGCTCGAGTCCCGGCCATGACCTCGAAATTTTCCAATCAAACTACGATCCTGATGGAATCCTAATTAGCACGCGAACTTTGTGTCTAAACTATTTCAAGAGGGTGAAAATACAAAAATTAAATAACAGAACCGCTATTATTATTATTATTATTATTATTATTATTATTATTATTATTTAATTTTGATATACCTGCATCTTACTCAGCTGTGTCCCCCTCTGTTGACACACCTCTCCCTACAGTGTTTGATCTTCTGAAAGCAGTGCTGGTACGCGTTTTTTGAGATAGCGCAAAGTTCTGTCTGAGTATTTTGTTATCTTTACCCAACTGAGTCGAATCGCTTTGCGAAGTTGGGGCTGTAAGGTCCATTCATCCACTGCACCAGAAATAATCACGATTACAGTACACTGGGTGCAGAAAAACAATGTACAGAAAACTGAAAAGTAGAAAGACTGTACCAAACTAAGCATTTTGAGGATAGGAACCAGAGGGTCGCAGAAGCTTTTTTACTGCGCTAAATGCGTCAACATTAAACCGTCATGTTAAGAGTCTCTGATTATGAAAGTTGTTTGATGCTTTTTTTTTTTTTTTTTTGAATAGTGATTAACGCCCTTTTTTACTATTGAGGCATCACAGGCGGTGGACACTAATGATACATTGTTGATTTGGGTTATTTAAGGACGCTCTTTAACATCTCAGTCATCAGCGTCCCAGCTATTCAGGGCGTGAAACGACCGACAAATTTTATTCAGAGGCCTCTTCTTTCGGGCTTGAGGTTCTTTATCGTGCAGTAAATCCACGACACGGGGTCCACTTACTTTCCTTTACTTTCCTTCCGAAGGAAGCCATACTTCGGGTTTTACGCCCGAAAAAATCCACCGATCTTGGTCGGGTTTGATTCCACGATCTTGGGTTTAGAAAACAAGTATGGAATTATACCACTACACCACCAGGACTGACTACCGATGATACACGAAATGAAATGATATATTAAGAAAGGATTTTTAAGCAAGGAAAGGTTCCAGGGCTAAGTAGAGTACCTCCTTGACATTTTCCATTTATGAGGACAGGAAAACCTGGAAAAAACCTCAGTTAGGAGGACGGTCCTGGCAGGATTCGAACCCCAGACCTTCCGCTCACGAGTCCGCTCCTTAACGACCTAGGACACCCGTGAAGGTGGTTTCGCTCAATGGAACACTATGTTGTTTAATAGAAATGATAAATAAGTACATGCTTGTAAAGTTTAACTGAAGTACAAGAATAAAATGTTGGGCAAGAGTGTATTTCGCTTTAAGATGCTCATATGCACATGCCAAAATGTGTTGCAAAACCTACAGCAATGTGAGAAGAATATGTCGTGCTTCCTATTCGACTGGCCCGGGTTCGTTTCCCAATTGAGTCAGTTTCCTAGCTGGGCCGTCTTTCTTTTATTCAGCATATACCTAATTATTAATTCACGGTTTTCCATTTATAACCCAAATTTAAATACTTCTCAGTGCTGACATACGAATTTATTGGTATTAACTTCGCGGTGCTTTGGAAAGATTCTTACACTTGTATCCTCTGGTACAGCCTAATCCCGTCAGAACGAATTTGGCTGTTTAGTGGTAACCTAGTGGACCCAAGTTCAATTACGGGCCAGGTCATTGAATTTTTTCGAGCGTAAAAGATCTAAGTATGACTCCTTCAGAAAAGACGTGGGTCCCGTATTTCAGAATTATGGCACGAAAAAGAACCTCAAGCCTGAAAGAAGAGGCCTTTGAGCAAACTTTATCGGAGGTTTCAAACCCTGAATTGAAATAAACCAAATAATAATAATAATAATAATAATAATAATAATAATAATTGGAGATAACAAGTACAGCCATCTGAGAATCGGACAGTAGGCAGCAAATAGGGCGGAGAGAAATGTGTGTCGTTGATTGGCTACCTCGCTTCCATAGCAACTGGAAGGATGCGCGAGCCGGCAAGCATTACCAGTTTGCTAAATATACTTTCTTTACCACCTGGTTTAGATGCACCAATTTTTAAAAGTTTACATTTACTGGTATTTATTTACTTATTTTATATCTGTAACTACAAAATAAAAGTTTCTGAACTATTAACGTATTACTTTGCATTTAGTTCCGGCCAAAGTGAAGCGTTTGGTGTGTTATTACGGTTTATAGCTCCGATTATACATGACTCCGTCTTTGCATTAGGTGCATCATCATCATCATCATCATCATCATCATTATTATTATTATTATTATTATTATTATTATTATTATTATTATTATTATTATATTTACATAAATAACGTACAAACAGTTAATCATGTGTAAGTATGTGAATATACTTTTTAAAAACTCATTTTTATATTATACACCTTATGTAAAACCTCTAATGTGTTGCAGTCTATGTTGAAGTTTTTACTTTATCAGACTTCTGTTGTATGATAAGTGATCTAAAACAACGAGTAGATATAATTGGGGGTAATGTTTGAGAATAGATTGCATTAGTCTTTTTGTTTTATATATTCTGAAAGCACGAGGGTTGTGAAAATAGGTAGAACTTATGTATTAGTGATTTTAGTGCTTTGTGTTTTTATAAGGGTTTGCAACAATCTACCGCAATCACGATATTAATGGAAATGTTTTGTTACACCATAATGCTCACTTAGTATTGCTATATAGCAATGAAATTAACTTGTATTTTGACTCCGGTGGTTCACTGCACGCAATCTGAGGGGCGGCCGTCTCGAGAACCAACAACTCTAACAATGACAATGTGGAAAGTGTTAAGAAAACATCTCTAACAAAGATCATATCGTCTGCAAATGCTAAAGGCCCTTACATAAGGGCAAAATTTCCCCATTGTTGGCTTGGTTGTCAAATGTGCCACCGCTACCTTCAGACCTACCTGAGTTGAGATTGAGGATTATTGCAGCAGTTACCCAGACGCGCTAAAGTCAGCGTGGCAAGAAATGAACTGCCGGCTGGATGTATGGATCCCACATTGAATACTTGTAACTTGTACTATGGTAATTTCCACAGTTTTCTTTCAATTTAAGTTATGATTCAAAGTTATATTGTATACTACTGAGAAAAATATGTTTAAAACCGCTATAATAATTTATTTTATACTCAAATTGTGTAGTGGATACGCAACATCGTTTTCAAATTAAATTCCTTATTTGGAGGTAGGGCTGCATTAACTTTTTATATCACCAGCTGCCACTGAATCTGACTGAGTTTTTTTTTTTTTTCTCTCTCTCTCAGTTCTTAAGGTGAATGATTGCAAAATTCAGGTCACAAAGTTCCTTGAGCTCATTCAGCCAAATTATCATCTATCATTCCTCTTCAGGCATCCCAACTTCAGAAGTCGTAGACTGGGGAAGAGATAAAAACCGCAGTAATGCGCATGTCCGGTAATCTACGAGAGTGTGGAGAATATCTAATGCATCAACCTATCCTGGTGCATCTTTTTAACATGAAACGAGCGACAAAGAAGCATTACCCCTCACTTTGTTGTAAGGTATTGCAAGCTCAAATCTTCTATGCGGCAGCAGTCGAGTGATATTGCTGAAGAAGCAAACTGCTCGGCTGGAGTTCTTATCAAAGCAAAAGAATGTTTCTTCCGTCTTTTAAAAATGAGAAGTTGAATGGATGCTGTAGTAACCTAGGGGTCAGAGTTTCAAGCCCTATCTTAAGAGTAGATGGCACAGTGTTATCGACCATGTGTGTATGTTTGTTTAGTACTGACCTCAATTTCACAGATTCCCGCCACTGTGACAAAGTCCAAAAACAACAGCGTGATACTGAGTGAGCATGTGTAATATACGAGATTTACAAGAGTAGGTTAGGTTTAACATCTCTTCAATCCCTAACTTTTAGAGGTGTTAGATTTTAATGCTGTAAAATGGCATAAATATGTAGTTTTATGAATTATATGCCAACAACAATTATTGTGCTATCCAATCTTATAAACATTCCCCCTAACCTCTCTTGAAACGAAACATTCAAAAATATAAAGAGTTTGTGTTGTTCCTGCTCAAAGATATTTAGCATTGGTTCAATAGAAAAGGTAATAACATTCCAAACTTCTCAAACCGGAATCCTGAGCTTGTGCTTTCAAATTGGCAACTGTTGCAACCCCTGGCTCATTTTGCTCGGGGCTTAAACTTCCACAGCATGGCAGAAGTTGGTATTGCTGTCTACGAGCTCTTTGCATTAAGCATAGTGGAATCATCCCACTAACTGAAAAGTGGCTCAAGATCAGAAAACCCTGTGGTCTGCACTTTGAAGATAAGACACGAGGCATAACAATAATTAATGGCCCACTTGATCAATTTGTCAGACTATGTCACCAATGGTAGATAAACCTTCGCTTATTTCCTGATAACGAGTTTCAAAGCACCGTATTGTATAACTAACTGAGTAATTATTGTATTATTATATAGACATTTTTTCTCTAATAGCGTCAAACAAGGTTGTTCTATCATTAACAGCTGAGCTTGAAAATAATAAACAAAGATATAAAACTCGGAACTTTCACAGGAACATTATGGTGCCATGTCTTGCCATCATTCTAGAACCTTCACCATGCAAATACAACAGTGTTTACATCTATATACTTTTGCATCAAATCAAAATGCAGGGATGCGAGCTGAGATAAATATTACAAATCTATAAACACTAAAAAAATAGTTTGCAATTCTGGTGTTTTAAATACAGCGAAGCAACATAAAAACCAGAGACAAAATCGACATGTTTAGTAGCCATGACGGCGAAGGGGGGGGGGGGAAGCCAAGCATTGGTACGCGTACCCTACGATGTCAACAAGTTATTACGTCATTCTTATTGTTTGTTCGTTCAGGGTCGCCCGTCCCAGGGACCAAGGCCAGGGATTCGAGCACACGCCTATCCAGTTGCATGCCCCATTTTCGCTAACGTGTTTACATAACACGAAGTGTCTTTCGCTTACAAACAACATTAAAAGGCACCACAGGAAATAGCGTGACGCAATTCCAGAAGTGTGAAGGGTGTGGGGAAAAAAATAAAAAGATTAGGCATGTGCTAGCCAGCCGCACACTCGGGTGCGGAGAATTATTTATCCTTTATGTCATTTAACAAAAAATAAAGTTACAGAATGACGCACCAGCTCACAACACAGGGTGTTAAGTGAATAAAGTGCACGAAACATTCCTTTTTTTTAATGTTCTGAATGTCTTTTCTTTAGAAATGACTTACTACTGATGCTGTTTCATAGTCCCAACAGATGCTACTCTTGTGGCGTTCATTTAGTTAGGAAGTATCACTTTTAATAATTGTATTTTTCTTCTTGGTTTCTTCCATTATTAGTTTTAAAGAAATTTAATGATCAATTTTGGGAGCACATAATTTCCAATATAAAATCAGAATATCCACACGGACTTGTGTTTTTCCCTTGCTGCACCAAGCGGATTAGTATCAATAATGCGGTACATTGGTATTTTCATAACACAAGTTTGCAATATTTCCAGATTCCTTAAGCTATTCTTTGAATAGCTGACGCGAGATAGGGAGCAAACGTGGCAATACATTGTGCCCACAGTCTTTTAACTTGGCGACGTTAACCTTTAGTAGGGGGCGATTATATGCCATGGGCGGTCTTCTGTAAGGGTGCTGGTTTGCGGTACCCTCAAACATTTCAACGTTTAATTACCCTTTACTACTGCTTGATGCGTTTTATATATTAAAAGAAACACATAAAAAAAAAAAAAAACAAGAAATTAACAAATCTGTACGGACTTTCCATTTTGGCATGATGTTTCTATCATCTGTAGAGGACTTGGTTTGCAATCTTGAAGCCAACCGATATCTCTTACCTGCATGAGCGATTGTCACCTCTCGGCACATGCGCTCCCAGAAAAAGTTGCCTCGGATATTATAAAACTGATTGCTGCTAGCTACAAAGTTGAATAAAATATTTTGAAAGCCAATTAGATAATTTAATGATATAGTGTATTGTTGGCACCACATCCATTTATATTTACATATGGGATAGATTGTAATAGCCGTGCTTACGCCAATCTAATGCGCACTCCAAATTCGAAACTTAAAATCATGACAGAGGAGAGAGATTTTGGCATATTGTTGTACGGCGTCTTAGAGATAAGCACATAATTCTGTTCTGATCGTTCATAAAACGATCAGAACATGGAATTTATAAGCGAACTATTGTTACATCTTGGAGCACATACGACAAAATCCATCACTCGTGCTGTTGCCAGGACAGTTGGCGCAAAGAAAAAGTTATGTCTTATGGTGTCCCTAGTCACAGGTTGCCCTCTTCCTTTGCGAGGATCAGTGAATTTCTTCCTGCTAGCTTTGGTTACAAATGATGACAATTTCTGTTGCCGCCACAAGAGAACGTTGCTCTCAGCTACATTGAACTCCCTTCTTGCCACAAAGAATTACTTTACGCTGGATAGTAGCATCATAAGATGTTCTGTGTTTGCCCTCCATACAAACGTTCCATGCAATAATAGGCCAACAATCAATGTAACAAAGTCGAGAATTGCAGCAATGAATTATGACGTAATACACGATAAATTTGGATAAAGTTACCGGCGAATTACGGAACGGATTTGCACTGGAATTTAATGTGCACCATAATTTTGAGTACTACATTTGGAGAAACGGGTGCTTATTAGATTCCCGTAAATAATGTATTTCAATATCACATAATATTACATTTCAGTAACATCTGTCATACAGGACATCTCCAGCACTTTATTTCGCTTTATGTACGGAATGGCGCAGGGAAACGGGAAAATTGGAATGTAGCGTTGGCAGCTCTGTAGCGCCGGCTGTTCTTCGGAAACGAGGGACATTATTGCAAAGATTTTGTCATTTAGTAATGATGGATACTGGAGTGGTGCAGGACGTTTTGTCGCCGTGAGAGGTTTTTACAAGTATGGTGAAGTGTGACTGCTGTGCAAAGGATTTTCCAACATCATTACCAGTTAGCATCCCATCGCTTCATGCACAACTGGGTGCGAAATTTTGAAGAAACAAATTCAGCTTTGAAAAAGAAGCCCCAGGTGGCGTTCGAACGACCTACACCCCAGAGAAGATTGGAGCTGTTCATCGAGCGAACTCCTTGCCGCTCCGTCCGACAACGTGCATCAACGCTACAGATTGCATGTGGTTTCCGCAGGACGGAACCACTTCACATAGTCCTCGTCAATCGATGGAAGCCGTTCACCAATTGTTTGGAAGGCGCGTCATTTCACGTGACATTCCATGGCCTCCGAGATCCACGACGGTCCTGGTAGTTTAGTGGTAACCATACTTGCCTCCTAAACCTAAGTTCGCGGGTTCAACCCCGGACAGGACTGATGGATGTTTTCGGGCATAAAATTCCTAAGTATGGCTTCCTTCGGAAGGGAAATAAAGCCGTGGGTCCTTTGTCGAACATTTACGGCACGAAAAAGAACCTCACCTGAAAAAGAGGCTTCTGAGCAAAATTTATCGGCCGTTTCACGCCCTGAATTGAATGGGATGCTGTCGGTCCTGGTGGTGTAGTGGTTACCATACTTGCCTACTATACCTAAAACGCGGGTTCGAACCCGGCCAGGACCGATGGATTTTTTCGGGCGTAAAAATCCTAAGTATGGCTTCCTTCAGAAGGGAAGTAAAGCCGTGGGTCCCGTGTCGTACATTTGCGGCGCGAAAAAGAACCTCAAGCCTGAAAGAGAGGCCTCTGAGCAAAATTTGTCGGCCGTTTCACGCCCTGAGTTGAATGGGACGCTGATGACCTGAGCTGTTAAAGAGCGTCCTTAAATAAATCAATCAATCAATGAATGGGATGCTGATGACTGGATATGTTAAAGAGCGTTCGTAAATAAAATAAAAAAAAATCAGAAATCCACTGATTTCACTGTTTGCGATTTCTTCCTGTGAGGACATCTCAAAAGCACATGTTCACCGCACAGGTCCTGTAACCATCGCTGAACTAAAACAGAGGACTGAAGTCGAAATGCATGATATGCCCAGCATTCCAGAGTTTGCACAACGCTATCAAAATGTGTATGCCGAAAAGGATCACATATTTCCGATGTCATCTTCGAGAAGTAAAGTGTCAAGAGATATGTTTACATTACAACACACTATGTACACGCTCTTCCATCAATAATACTGTCTTTCTTGTCTTTATTCGCACAATTTAAGTTAATTCAAAAAATTCCGTTTCCCTGCGCCACCCTGTTTATTGAATATGCAGAAAATGAATACTATACAAAGCTTACAATCTAAGACTTTTGCTTTGCGATCATTGTAAGAGAAAATTGAAATTTAAAAAAAAAGAAAAAAAATTGGATAAAGAGTCAAATTGTGATTTCAACACATACAATGTTTTCTGTAGAGACAGACTTAATCTGCAGATTTCAGATTTTAATCAAGGGTTCATCGACAAGTTTGCTGCCATGAAAACAAGGATTTTTTTGTTTTGTTAAAATAGTTACATTACTGCAACTATTTCACTCATGTGACGTCATTCTTGGGGGATTAAAATCATATATCATGCCTTTAAGACCTCGTCACCCATGTCGCTTTTCAGAAGATGAAAATGAGAGATTTTATGAAGCTGGAATATAATCCATGATGGTTGTTGACATACATTTGAATAATATATTAGTAAAGATTATGATTTAATAGGACTATTTTACTCATGTCACATTATCTTAAAATCGACCAATGAAACGAAACAAAATTTTGGCTCATCCGGATTACGGAGTGAAATTATATATATAAATTAACAGTAATTATAAAAAGCACACTTGTAATTGCACTAAGAAAAGTGCGACTTTCTCTTAGTGTTTTATCCTTTTCTGCTTTTATAATTACTGTTAATTTGTTACATTGTTAATAGTGTTAATTTATTTTTCTTTTATATATATATATATATATATATATATATATATATATAATCCGTTTTATCAAGCGACATGCATTTGATTCGTGGTCAGTGTAGCCAACTTCGTACCTCCACTATATAATTCTTGAACACGCATCACTAACCACTTTTGCTAGAGGCGATGGGGAGCTATTGATAGCAACAAAAGCATGGACAATCGACAATCATAACGCAAAGTGGAGGGCTCTTCAAAGCGTTTTGCTGATGCGACAAATGTGCAAATAGAGCTTATCATTAGGAATTCCAAACCACGGATTACATAGAAAAATAGACGCGCTATTACGTTATCTTTTTTTTTTTCACCTCAGTTGGCTATTGTAATAGTCGACTTTTGTCTATTTCAGTCTCACCGTTTCTGAATAGAATAAATATTCATAAGTATGACATTTTATACAAATGTTAATATTCTGTGCGCGAATTTCAAATATTTATATATTTTATTCTTAATCTATTCATGAAATAATCCTAAACTCGTCTCTCTTTTCAATTGGCATTACTGACAATCGGCATTCTTCTGTCGCAAGATTCCTTGAAAAGGTTAAGTACAAATATACACTTATTACAATTTTGTAAGCCAAGTTTAGAGGAATTGTATTTAAATTCTCATTTTATTCGTGAAATAATCCTAATAAATATCACTCGAGGGTCAGAGCTTTCCAGATAAATACACTCACTATGTTCCTGAATTTATCGGCAATCTCAGAACCTCTCATGATATTACTTCTGATATATATTTTTTAAAAATCTCTCGTTTTCTGATGTGTACATGCAGCCATGCGCGTATGAGTGTTAATTGCAGTGGTTAAGTTTCTTTTAGCAGCTTGCTATCTATATTTATCAAAGCTGTAGTGAAGTTGTCAAAACTAATGCATCTGAAAATTAGCCCAGAAAAAACTACAGCTACGCCAATAACTAGGGGTTATTACAGGAACAGCCGCATTTACTATCAGAGATCTGAGGTTTATTGTGATAATGACAATGGAGTAGAAATCAAGAAACGCATAACTAAAGGTAGTAATTGCTTCATAGCCTTAAAAACTTTCAAATCACACTTAAGGTGTCAATAAGGCTAGTTATGCCTCAGAAACGCATAAACTCTTGCCCATTTGAAAGGAAGGTCTTGAGAGGTATATATGGGGAAATACATGGAACTCTATAACGACGTTCATATAGTGAAATATATAAAAATAAACAGATTAAGATGGGCAGGTAATCTTGCACGAATGGAAGTAAATCGAAAACTTAAAGAATGAAGAAGGGAAAAGAAAACGTGAAAGACTTAGAATGAAATGGGAAGACAATATAGAAAGAGACGTTACAGCAATAGGGGTGCGAAATTGGAAATGACAAGCGAAGAGCGGAGAAGAATTAGCTCACCCAGGGCTGTCGAACCAATGATTTGTAGCAGCAATGCACTCCTCACGAGCCGCCACTGTTATATACTATGTAAAATATTTAATCAAGGAGATTTTCGCTGCATGCTGTTTGATTTATAACGGCTTGTATAAATTAAAGGAGAACCAAATATAAACCCTCTCTCAAAAAGGAAAGCAGTCTCTGGCCTTGATATTAACACATACCTTGTCCCCCCCCCCAATTTATGCGTGATTGGAATGACCAAAAAGCTGCTAGTTTAGTTTTTATCTGTCTAAAAGGCGGGACTTTTTATTTAATTTTAACTCTATTTTAATATTGGGAAATAGTTTATCACAATAATATATCGAATCATCCATTTAACTGATGACCGACACAAACAGGGGAACTGCATCGGTTGATAAGACTCAAGGCTAGTCGGGGCTAGTTGGGGCGGAATTTTCGACTGTTACGTTGGCCTTGAATCTCATGATACTCAGTATAGTTTGAACAGTGAAAGAAACAATACGTGTTTAATCCTAGAATAAAGTCTGTTAATAATTAGGCAGTGTAACAAATAATATATCTAATTATTTTAATGCCGGCACTTCGCACGTCCCCCAAACACGCGGCTTACGTGATCGAAGAGTGGTGTCACCTCTCCATCAGGCGGCTTCCCAGTTGTCCTCATGAGACTGGTGGACCGCGTTCCAGACCTCCCTAACTTAAAAGAATTACAAAACATATACCGGGAATCGAACCCGGGCCTCCCGGTCAGCAGTCAGCAGGGCTAACTACTAGACCAAGTTTGTGATCTGGCAAGGTCATTACTTTGTAGAATTTCATTTATGTTGCTTAAATATTCTCCTTATTGTTCCATTCATTTGTCTTAATTTATTTAATTCAGCTCTCCATTTATACTGCATGATACATTAAAACGTAAATAGTTAAAACTAGAGAATTGTTCTATTATTTCTCAATTAGTAGCTATCCTACATCTTACTTGATTGTTTTTGTCTTGGTTGTTGAAATCTTTAAATTATATGTCTCCAGGACATCTCTCAGGTTATTAACACTTTTCTATAAACCATCTTCCGTCCCTAATAACTCAATCCAATGGTCTTAGAACAGCACATAACGAAGGACCGGTTGTTAACGTCGGGCACACTGTAGATAACATTTAAAGTTTGAAAGTGGTATATTTATCTCGGCTGGACTTATAATTGAGGAATATGACACGAAAGATTTGACTGTATTAATCAAAATATCTAATATAACATCATTTTTATAAGTACATTAACATTTACAAACAGTGCCCTGCTCAAATCCCAGGGTTCTTAAGTTTCCATAAAACATAAATCTTTCCTCAAGGTCTTGAGATTCACTGGCCGTGAAAATCTCTTGTCTCTCCGAGAGAGATTACTTACAAATGCGTACTGCTTCTAGAACTTGGTGTATTAACTCCCCTTTCTACAATCACAAATCCGATTACATTGATGTCAAAGTCATATTTCACTTCAGCCGTAAAGAATGACACCCTAAAATTGTCTCCTGTCTCTATGGAAACGGCTTAAAAGTGGAAACTGCGTCTAAAATGAAGGCAACTGACGGGAAATGTTTTTATTGTACAAGAAGAAGGGATAAAAGGAGAATGACAAAAATTAAGCAGAAAAAGAAAAGGAGCTTTGTTCTCGCTACAGATTCAGCTACTGTTTTACACGACGTTAAGAGATATCTCAAGTCGTTGCAAAAAGCCTTGTCAAAGTAAATGCTCTTAATTCCTTCATGAATATTTTGCTTAAAAAATAAAATACTGTTTTACTTGCGGGGTGGCATCCGCACTCCCTAGATAAAGAAATAAGCAAATAATGCCTGAATATAAAAAAGAAAACACCACTGCGAGACTGTATATTGATTAGCCAATTAAAGAAGCAACACACACACACACACACACACACATATGTATGTAGTATATATATATATATATATATATATATATATATATAATTAACAGTAATAATAAAAAGGATAAAACACTTTAGATAAAAGTCACACTTGAAATTGCTATATTTCGAACTACTGGAGTTCTTCCATTGCAAGAAGCTAGACAAGTGAAGGTTATAAAAGTAAACATTGAGTATCGAAGGTAACGTTATGCATGGAAACATTATATATATATAATATTATAATATTATTTACGCTTTCAAGACTAGCTCTGCGGTGTCTGGAGAAGTAGAAGCGCAGAACCGTTAGAACACAGATGGTATGGCAATGTTGTGGCGCAGACGTTGTTTGTTGACCAGTCTTGCTTATTTGAAAATCTCCATCTTTGTTTATACACTCAGGAACAAAAAACCCGGACACTTTTATATTTGCATCTTAAAATACAACAATAGAAACAAAAACTTAACTCTGGTGAGAAAAGTTGCAAAGGATGTAAAAAAAATGACAAGTATTGTTTTAATTTTGAGTAAAATTTTCGGTACTTGAAACACTAAAAGGGAATTTTAATAACGGGTGTAATCCCCTCTGGCTTGAATAACTGTATTTATACGTCTTGGCATGCTTTAGTAACGGCTACTTGAAAAATATGCTCCATTCTTCAAAAATTGTTCCTGTAAAGTTTCCGGCAGTGGCAGTCAGTCCCACACGTGTTCAAGAGGATTCATGTCGGAACTCCTTGCTGGCCATGGTAAAACATGGATACCCAGTTCTTGGAGATAATCTCTGATCACGTGGGCAATATTCGGGCATGCATTATCGTGCACTAAAAGAAAATTATCGCCTGTAAATGGGCCAAATGGTACAACACGATTTGCCCAACATTCATTTATGTACCTATCAGCAGTAAGTCTTCCATTTTCTACTAAAATTAGCTCAGTACGAGCATCCACAGGCACTCCTGCCCAATCTATCACCCCACCACCTCCTAATAGTAACTTTTCGGAAATGCAGCATTGTGCAAATCGTTCTCCAAACTCTTTCACGTCCATCAGGTGAGCGCAGATTGAAGCAGGACTCATCTGTGAACAGAACACAGATCTGGCGTTCATTTCTACAAACCCTATGATCATTTGCAAAATCAATCATTCGACTCGTTCATCCTGAGAAAACAGGAACCAGTTGCAGGTGTACCTGATATCAGTTCACTTGCTTTCAAATTGCTTCTAATTGTTTTGGCCGAAATCGGGCGTCCATGCATGTGAACAAATTGCTGCACTAAATTTGCAACTGCCAGTTTGTACTCCCTAAGAAAAATCAACACCATGTATCTGCCTTCATTTTGATTTGTAGCTCTCGGACGACCCCTAGCCATATTCATTATATTTGCAATGCAACGTACACTGCGCCCATCATCGTTTAGGGCTACAGCCCGAGCCACATCTTCAGGTAGCATTTTTAAGGTGAAATGTAGCAACTCTACTTACATTTACAACATGTAAAAATAAATAAAGAATGATAATATAGCACACAATGGTTGTTATATCGAGACTTTGTTTGTACACATAACTGGAATATTCGGTTACAATGGCTTGTTTATATAAAAAAAAAAAAAAAAACATTCAATATAGCCTGCATGTCTCCATGACAACAAATTGTATGACAAATCTGGAATGTGCTCTATTTCCAAGGCATCTTTTCTAGTCAGATTAAAACATTCTGTTGTTATTGTAATTATTTTTTCTTCTTCAAATTTTGTTTGATGGCAATTTTGAATGGTATGTTCTGCAATCGCAGATTTTTCTGACTGTTAAGGCGTAAATGTCGCTTACGTTCTGCAAATGCATATTCCGGTCATACTTTTCCACATTCACATGCTACTTTAAAAATATTCTTGTGGAGATGTGAGGATCCCTTGGGTATTTCACGGAACACAGTTTTGGGCTGTTTTTGCTTTGGTTGTAAAAACTGTTTTTATGCACTTCTTTTTCAAAGTTGCATATCGCTCCAGTTATTTTGAGTACTAGCCGGCAGAGCGCCTCCCCCCCCCCCCGCTCTTCTTTCAGTTTTAGCATCCCTACTCGCAACGAAGATCTAAAGAGACGATGAATGAACGTTTGAAGAAATGAGTGTCTGAATGAGCCTCGATTTTTTTTTTTTTTTGAATGATTTATTTATGGACGCTCTTTAACAGCCCAGATCATCAGCGTCCCATTCAACTCAGGGCGTGAAACGGCCGACAAATTTTGCTCAGAGGCCTCTCTTTCAGGCTTGAGGTTCTTTTTCGTGTCGTAAATGTACGACACAGGACCCACGGCTTTACTTCCCTTCCGAAGGAAGCCATACTTGGGATTTTTACGCCCCGAAAATAACATCGGTCCTGGCCGGGTTCGAACCCGCGATCTTGGATTTAGGAGGCAAGTATGGTAACCACTACACCACCAGGACCGACTATGAGCCTCGAGCCCGCAACACTTGAGTTACCCAACATTCACCATTTCAGAGTAAGAAAAAACTCCGGGAAATACCTTACCCGGGCAAATGACCTTACGAGATTCTAACCCGATAGCTCCGGATTTGCAGGCAGATGTGCTGACCACAAGATCACGGAGGCGGTCATGATTGCGTACTGCGAGAAGAGTTCTGGTGGCCCGTGACTCAAATAACCCCACTGTATTTTTAGTGAAACAGTTGATGGATACGAAAGAGTGTCTCTGTGCCAAGGAATTTCTAGAGATAATATGGTGGGTGCATGATTTCCAAGAGAGACTTAGTGAGAATGTTGAATATAACAGGTCCTTTCTTGAATAATAGCAAGCATCACACTCTTTTTTAGCAAATGTTGCAGAAGGTATATGAGGAGTATTATTCTGGGCGTATCAGTTTTAAATTAAATTTTGAACTTTTTCATTGAACTTACAGCAAGAAAATGTTCCTCTACTTTCAGCTGTTTGGCTATTTATCATAGCAGCTGACATGTAAAACGTTCTAGCGATACGGATGGCAGAAGTTGTGAGTGGTAGGTCTGAATTCGAATGCAAATGCCGGTGAGCTACCCTAAACTTAGGTTTTAAACATTTTCTTTTAAAAATAATATTTTCCCGGTTTATTATCTCATGTCATGCATCACCGCCTCTAATCCTCAGCAGTAAAAAGGGCGTTAAACAATTATTATAATGATGTGAACTGAATCTTTCAGACTGTCAATTTCCCAATCCATGACTGCGGTGTGCTCGACGTGATCTTGGAGACGAGGTAGTGACCGACTCATTGCTGTACTGGAATGGAATGCGATTATTTTCTCTTCCCAGTGATAAATAATCGCATGCGAGGAAAGCCATTTTCCACTCCTGAGGCGGTGGCTGCATATCAAAATAAACTTTTCACCCTTGAGGAAAATGAGTGGCATCGGTGCTTTGACAAGAGGTTTTTGAGGATGAGAGTGTGGTGGAGAGTACTTTGACAAGATGCAACAGCCGGAGAGTCTAGTGGCCTATATAAATAAGAATGGAAACCAACAAATGCAAGTGAGAGAGGGCTAACAGAAGATATAAAACAGGACAGAAAGAAGTTTACAAGTTTAGTACGAAACTTTTAAGGTTTCCACGAAAAGGAAAGGAAGAAGAGAAATAACATCTGGATTGAAGGGAGATGATGATATTGAGCAATTGTGAAGTCAGGAAGTGGGGGGGGGGGGGGGAAACCGAAAATAAATGCATTGGGGTTATTTTATGCGGTCCCTAGAACGAATATATGTATATGTAAGCACATTTGTCTTACTCTGGAGGACGCCATCTATGCATGCATGTTTTCACGAGAGCGCCGCAAATACGGAAGGACTGATGAGGAAATGAAAGGGATCACGGCATAAAGACCTTGAATTTGCATTGGGAGACATGACACATTTGATCTTTCTACTTGTTGTTCAAAACAAGCAAACAATTTAGCGATCATGTTGCTTCGCGCTGAATGCAATAATGGCATATCTCAAACAGTCGTCAGCTGCGTAGGGAGGGCAAAAAAATGCATGCGGCTGTTCAAGTTCAGTGGCGTATCGACCCCGCTTTGTTAAGTGAAATAATGTCAGTCAAATTAACACATAAAAAGCAGTGTTTAATACTTGCAACTATATTGACTTATAGTTATATATATATATATTTGTTCAAATTTCGAAGCTATTGCTGTAAGTTTCTAAAGAGTCAGTACGCCACTGGCTACTGAAGATCGTTATTCGATGTACTGGAAGTAGTGTAATGTGACTGTCTTCTATCGAGATATAGTTCTGCAGCTGCTAAACCATTAGTTCTTATTTCTGCATAAATAAGATGCATATCTGCAAGTTCAGAGAAGGTGTAAACGTTCTCCATATAGCCTCATAGACAATCTGCAGCATACTAAACGTAACGTGAACCTAAACAAAGACGTAGTTATGTATTTACCAATCACAATCATATCCTTGAGTGTGCATATCGTAACACATCTCCCAGTTTACCGTACTTAATAATAATAATAATAATAATAATAATAATAATAATAATAATAATAATAATAATAATAAATGAGATTCAAACCCATGACCTTCGGAACAACCACCTTTCACGTTACGTTACATTACGCTAAACGAACAAGTAGGGAACTGCTTCTAGGCGAAGCAACACAACTCAGTAAGGCAGCCAAGGTCAGTGTCGCACGTGTGTCGTGATTTGAGAAATTTTTGTGGCACTAAATTTTGAAAATGATGATAATGGGCTACTGAAAATCGTGGATTTTTTGCTCGCGAAGCACTTATGAAGACATTCAAAAAATTTTTTTTTCACCCTTTGCTTTGTTGCTTTGTTGCTTTGCTTTGCTTTGCTTTGTTGCTTTAACAGCAACTTTTCAGCATCTAAAATTCAAAACCATAGAAATGTGCTAGTTTTAGTGCTGGGTCATACATTTCCTATCTCGAATTACTTGTGTACGACCACTTTACCATCTCCGAAATTATTTCGGTGTAATTCATTAACAGCCTGTATAAGGAAACACAAACAAATAAAAATGCAGAACAAATGCGCGAAACAAAAGCAAGTGAAAGTGAGAAACTAGGTAGTTTTCAAGAAAAAATTAAAAATAAAAGTTTACAGATCAATGAGAGTGTTTCATCGTCTAGCGCGTGGAAAAATAATTGGTACTGAGAAACACTTCATTATATTGGATATTTTTTCTTGGAACCGGACAAATTGCAATGCTTTAACTTGTCCAATATATATGTTGGACATCCCTGAATCCAGCAAGATGGACGCCCCTATAGTCATAAATAGGGCAATTGAGACTGTTATGTATTTCCGCTAACTTATTTAATCTTGTTTGACATTTATCTCTAAAGCTTTAAATTGGTAATTAGCAAGTAGACAGCACTGTAACATAAAAAGGATGGAGTTTTTCCCTAACTAGCTTTCTGCTACCTATTTGAGCTTAATATACTGTATATCTATGC
This sequence comes from Metallyticus violacea, assembly GCA_030762175.1. Classification (NCBI taxonomy): domain Eukaryota; kingdom Metazoa; phylum Arthropoda; class Insecta; order Mantodea; family Metallyticidae; genus Metallyticus; species Metallyticus violacea. Next base: position 25,968,531 of record CM060831.1, on the reverse strand, counting down.
TTTGCAATGGGTCGTTGAACACAATGGAATGAAGGTGTATTTTTCTTTAACTTTTATTCCCTGTTCTGCTTCCTCGATTCTTTACAAAACGTAAAATTGTAATGAATTTCCAAGAAAGTACACTGCATACAGAGTATATCAAAACTAATGTGCGAGATAATATCAAATGTGTGGTTACTAGCAACCACTGACTTCATTAAGAAACATCATCCTAGTTACTATAAATGAATTTGAAATGAATTCCCTTTAATTTCCATTTTAAGTTGACTCAGCTTAACTTAACAAGGAATACAACTCTACTTCGTTATATTACATGTTATGTACTGCACACTCTTATCTTTAAATAAGGTGTTCAAAGTGTCGTTCGTGCATCTTAATGCAACATTGCACTCGTCTCTGCAGTGAGTTTCTAATTCTTTCAAACATCCCCGGATCTTTTCGGAATTTTTGACAAGCTTGTACAGTTTTCTGTCCAGTACTTCAACCGTATCAACGGGAGTGCTGTACACTAGACTTTTGAGATGACCCCAGATAGAAAAAAAACCAAAGGATTGAGATCAGCTGATTGTGAAGGCCAAGGTACAGGCCCTCCTCGACGTATTCATATGTTCACTTAAACGACGAGCTCATCGCGAACCGCTTCTAAGCGCGCAACGAATGAGCATATGATGTGTAAAATAAATGAAGTCAGTGGTGGCTCATAACCGCACATTCACAATAATAAATCTCGCACACGGCTTGTTTGCGAACCCATGCCTACTGAAACGTTTTGCTTCTATCTTTCAACCGTTTTAGTTTGCGCTATTAATTTTGATACGTCCTTATAGCTGTAAACTATTGAAGCAAACAATGAATGTCCAAAATAAACAAAGTGGTCCTCAGTTACTGTTGAGGTGCGAAGTACAAACGCTTATTTTTATTTTGTTATCAACTTCAATATGAGTTAGAGTAATTTTGTAACTTTTATTCAGCATATATGTCCTCTTTTCATTTGGCGCTAAGCCTGGGTGAGCCTTGGCCTTACGCGGCGACCTCTGCTTCTCTACCTCCGTATTCATTGATAGAGGGCAGTATTGTAGGGGACATGTGATCAGTATGCCGGCACCTATCACGTGGTTAGCAATGCTAACCACTACGTATGTAAGATCCTTTAACATATGTATATATGTACACACATAGTATGGAACCCTACTTCCCTCTATCGTGGAAACTTTGTTAAACAGTGAATCGTCTAACGATTCCAAGAATTCGTTTTCAAAATTTTAAAAACTCCGTTCTTCAAGACTATATTTATGTACTGGCATAACTAAACAAGAACAATTAGCACACAAGAAAGCACAATCATTCGTTGATAAAACCTTCAAAGTAACTACAAGCTGCTACGTACACAGGCCTTTTATGGACTTGACGAATGGCTTCTCTCAGTAAGCAACCGCCCTCTCCCGGCCCATAACTGAAATGGCCTCATTGAATTTGTTTTGCAATTGGGATGTATAAACTCTTGTTTCTTGTGTGAATGGGATAGTGGTGACAAGAAAGCTTTCTAGTGGTTCAAATGTAAAATCTCACTACCGGACAGAAAGTATTTTAAATTTTAAAAAGAAGAAGGAAAAAAAAAAAAGATTTCCCTCTATCATACATCTAGAACAAGTGAGATCCTTTAAATATTTAGGTTGTGAAATAAATAATTTAAATAAAGAGGAAACATATAATTATACCAATGGAGTTTTATGAATCATGAACGAGGACTTGAGACAGCTCAGATGAGATTTTAAGACCATTAGTAGTAGTGGCTAGAAGAGATCACATCCAACAACTAGGTGTCCAAAACATTACTGAGGAAATTCAAACACACAGAAAGAAATGGAAAAACCACGAGAAATCGGATGGAAGAGGGCAGACTACCTAAGGTTGTATTTAAATACAAACCAATAAGATACAGATCAACAGAACGTCCAAGGAAGAGATGGATAGACCAGTATTTCTGTAAATAGTTGCTTTGGAACGGGGAAATTAGTACCCAGGCCTTGGATGGGAAGAAAAAGAAGAATTTAAAAATTTCAAAACGAAATTAATAAAGCGAAATATTTAAACTAAGAGCATTAATGGATGATAATGAGGAGCTTTTTGGGCACCTGTTTAGACTTCACAGAGAGTCTTTGTTTTAAGTGACGAACCATAAATTTTCTACAGTATAAAAGGTACCACGATATATGCTATCCCAGTAAGGTGATTGATTAATGCAGGACAATACAGAGCAACATTTCACACTAAAATATCAGTCGTATAGCTTGCAATGCATATTTACTTAACTACTTAAAGCTTTAAAACTTCAAACATGTGTCACGGGAGAGAAACACATTTATTAAACTTTTCTAATTCTGTTCAAAAATATTTTATGTTAACCTCCTTATTTAGTTCTACAGATAAAGAAAAATTTAATTTTGAAGATCAACAACATTAAACTTTTTATATTAGTTTCAATTACATCAACGTTTTCCTAAATATTTAACTTTACTACTTTAATACTTTCATCGTTTTAGATAAATGTTCCTATGAGTGAAAGTACCGTTCTCTCTCAATGAAATCTATCCTTCCCTAAAGCACACAATTAAGCCCTTAATCTTCAAGGATCAAATTCCGCTACTCGGCAGCAATTAGCAATGCTAAACCTCGCACAAGGCCTGCGTGGGGTAGCTGAGGCCTCTTATGCAAGGCAAATGTAAAGTAACCGACCGCTTTTACACGCAGCTATCGCAGGGTCGGTGACCTACCAGCTGTAAAGTGACATAACACAAAGGCCTCTCTGTTGCGCCATTCCGCATTCCCCCACCCAATGCTATGGGATGCTAACCTTAGGCAAAAACTGATCCTGTTGAGTTTAGCAGTACCGTGCGTTAAGTTAAACAGTAAAACAATGCAATTAATGAAATATCTACAGTTTAGACAAAATTTGGACAAACCTTAAAACCTGATTACCCATGTTGTTATTAAATTTTTGAAATAACATGTGCGTTTTGACGAAATTCATAGTACTTTCTTCAGGGATTTGACCACTAAGGCATTTCCCAGCTGCAGTTTAAAAATATCTGCCTTTTTTGAAGGGTAATCCTTGCATTTTTTTCCTTCGATTATAATTCCATTGTTTTAAAATATCTTCATAACTTTTCGATACCGCCAGGGGTGGTCGAGGTCGTTAAGGTGCGGACTCTTTAGCGGGAGGATTGGGGTTAGATTCCCACCAGCCTCCCTGACTGAGGTTTTTTCCAGGTTTCCCTCAGTTCTCATAAATGGCAAATGCCGGGGAGGTACCCTAAACTTAGGCCTTGAACGCTTCCTTGCCTATAAAATAAAATCCTTTCCCAGTTTACCATTTCGTCTGATGCCTTAGTGGTTAAAACAGACGTTAAAAAAGTAAAAAAAAAATAATAAATGAATAAATGAATAAATATATAAAATAAAATCAAAAAATTAATAAATAAAAAAGTAAACAAAAATAAATAAAAATAAAAACTAAAAAAAAAAAAAAAAAAAACCTAAAGTCGGTACACTGAATAGCTGTTTAATTTAAACAAAAACCCTTTAATTTGGATATTGATGGGGAAGTTTAAACCGATGTCATTACCTATAGGTTTCATCTCCACTTTGAAATTTCAAATGGCACTTAAACTTTGTGATACTTAACTTTTAAAGAGAACTCAGTTATTATAACATCTTTGTTTAATATCGTTATCTGGCAGCTTAGTTTTTATTACTGTTGTTTATGCTCCTCCGCCCGACAATATTGAAAAAATAAAAAAATAGGATAACCCAGGAATCAGGCATGCAGTTTGAGTCTGGATGTTACTAAGAAAGGAAGTTAATATAATGTTTTTCTCTAATATAGTTTTTTAATGATATTTAACGTCCATTTTAACTACTGAGGGACCACAGGCAGTGGACACTGATGATACATGAAATAACATGATAAACTGGGAAAGGATTTCTTTTAAAGGTAGGAAGAGTTCCAGGTCTAATAGTGTGCCTCCCCGGCATTTGCCAACTGGAGAAAACTCGGTCAGAGAGGACGGTCCGCGCCTTTACGACCTCGGCCACCCTTGGCTGTCTAATATACAATGTGGATATATTACATGAAGGTATGTATTTCCATTTAAGCTATTTTTAAAAGCAATATCTTATTCTCAAAATTAAATATCGGAATAAAATCGTGCAAAAGTCGAAGCTGTGTCTCATTATAATATTGCGAGTTAAGTTTTAAAAGGTGTAGCTCTCTATCACCACAATGAAAATTTGTGGTTATGTTAATTATGTTTTTCTGAATATGATACTGGGATTTTTTCTGCAACAGACGCATAATTAATTTCTCAAGTAAACAATTTAATATTTTAGTTTCCAAAATTCTTCTAATTATACACTCCAGTCAATAAGAAAGTAAATTAGCTTTTTGTGTTCGAAAATTTGATTACGTGGGAAAAATACACAATAAATTGGGGGGGGGGATCTTAAAGTGCAATCCAGTGTGATTGGACCAAAATATAAAATGTGAGGCAGAAATATATAATACTTTGCCATCTACTACGGAATAATTCCAGTTTGAACCTGTTCATACAAGAAGCGAAGAACGCTCATGTAAACTTTTCGGAGAACTGGACGATAAGATCAAAGGGAAAAAGCAGCCACTTCTCCAAGAAAAATCGCCAAAAGAAGCATTTCAGCTCCCCAAATGGGTTTTAGAGCTTCCAGGAAAAGAGTTGCGGCCTATATTGTTGAAACCCCAGCGAGCGACAAAAATAAAAAAGTGCGAAATTTGGTTTCGCCTGACAAGACTTTCGATATGATTATTGGCTTACAACTGACCTCTAGTCAGTTTAAAGAGCCAAGGGAAAATGCACAATCCTACAACACTTAAGTCGAAGAGGTGTGTTAGCCTTTCAAGTACAGAAACATCGCCAACAGTGAAAGTTTAGTCAACGGTTGACCACAATTTGTACAGTACAAGAGGAAGTCTTGGTGTGTGGGGTAGATAATCATAAACTTATAACAAAATGGGCTTGTGATGGCAGCTGAACAAAGTCGCTGTACGAGGGCGGAATAAATCTGGTACAAACATAGTAAATAACATTTTTTTGCAAAAACAAACATTTATTTATCACAAGTAATATCACGATAGGGTCTGAGATTACCGATAAACTTGTCTGGAAAGTCTAGACCCTTGAGTGATATTTATTAGGACTATTTCACGAATAGAATAAGAATTTAAACATAATTCCTCTAAACTTGGCTTACAAAATTGTAATAAGTTTAAATTTGTACCTAATCTTTTCAAGAAATCTTGCTACAGAAGAATTCTGATTGTCAGTAATATCAATAGAGAACAGCAAAATACGGGTTAAGTACTATTTCATGAATAAGAATAAAAGTGATACATATTTGAAATCTGCGCAGAGAATATTAACACTTGTATAAAATGTTATACTTATGAATTCTATTCATAAACCGTGACACTGAAATGGATAAAAGTCAACTATTACAATAGCTATCGTTCGATTTTCTAATATCAACTGAGAGAGAGAGAGGTAACGTGCGGTCTCTCAATTTTTCTTTGTACTTTGCGCTTTGGAATTCTTAATGATAAAATCAATTTGCACATTTACTCCTCACCAAAACGCTTTGAAGAGCCCTCATTTTGTTTATGATTGTCGATTATCCATACTTATGTTGCTATCAACAAATAGCTCCGCACCGACTCAAGCAAAAGTGGTGAGTGATGCGTGTTCAGAAATTACAATGGAGATATAAAGTAGGATACACTGATCACAAGACAAACAGACTCGCGGGATAAAACTGATTTGATAATTCTTTTCTTCTTCTTTTTTTCCCGATAATTACCTACACTCCATAATCCGCTGTGATTGGTCAAAATTCAAAATTTTGTTTCGTTTCATTGGTCGATTTTAAGATGATGTCATAGAGTGAAATAGTTAATATAATATCCTTTAAGCTCAATAAATTTCGTAGAGCGAAATTCCAACTTTTTTATTCCCTCAGAGGGAGAGAGAAAGAGAGAGAACCTATTTCAAACTGTGTATAATATCGTTTACAGCCAGACATGCTCTTCATAAAATTATACTCCGATTTTTGAGGTTAGGAAAGGGGAAAAAGTCACGTGGAGCCAAATGTGGAGAATAGGATGGGTGGAGAACTGTTTCGAAGCCCAGCGTGAACTTTTTTGCCATTGTAACGGCCGTTGTATGAGCAAGCGCATTGTTCTGGCGGAGGAGCTCCTGTCTTGGTCGCTCCTGCTTCAACTCACTATGCCAACGGTCCAATAACGTTGCATAATAACAGCCAGTCACTGTTTTACTCTTTTCCAAGTCATGATGATACCCTGCAAGTTCCAAAAAAGGTTGGCATCATTTTTCCCGCCGGCAAAACAGCTTTAGCTTTTATTCGCTGTGCCTTCACCCTCGCCAATCCACTGTTTTGTCTCGCCAGAAGTCAATCGGAATATACTGCAACTTGTCCAAACACGATTTTGAAATCTTCTTCCTCGAGTGTATTTAGAGTGGAGTCACTCATCGCACGCTCAACTTCTTCAAATGCAGAACTTCATACAGGATATTACGTATCCGTTCATATGAGATGCCTAACATCTCAGTAATCCTAATGCGACGGTCTTCTATCTCGATACCATGAATTTTATCGACAAGTTCTTCAGAGAAACCTCAACGGGGCGTCCAGAACGTGCATTTATCCAGTAATAAATTATCTTGAGTGCTGGTACAGTCCCCCTTTAATTTCCTTCAGCTCATTTGTATCTGGGTCGCAGTGCACCTTTTGAAATAGAAATGTTTTATCACTGAACGATACTCGTCTTTATCCATTTCTATGAAACATGTTACACAGATGATTTAAACAGCTGCCAATAAAGAATGCACGTTGCATCTGTTTGAAAACTGGAACAAAGCCGTTACAAGAAGCACGCTTACCTAGTCATGCCGCTTAATAACATTTTCCGCCATTTCGTTGAAATTTACGACTTATCAACCCGCCCTTGTGAACAGGAGTTTTCAGAGAGTGGGTCTGCAAACGATAATTTTATATTTATTATTTCATTTGTGTCATTCCAGATTTTGACTAATGGCCAGGATAGTAAAAACAAGTTCATTATTTGGCCTAATTCTAAGCCATAATCTTTTCATTTTAAAAGCATATCACATTATAAAAACGATATATATATATATATATATATATATATATATATATTTCATTTAAACTGAAGAGTGTATAACAATTACTGATACCATTTTACATTATTATTTGTTATTTTCATTATTGAAAAACTTAAATACAGACGAAAATTGAACAAGTAATTTCCAATTAATCGTTTTTGACAGGCTTAACTTGAAATTAGACACTGTGTGCCAGCATGTGGTATTCTATCTGAAAACAATATTAGGGACTCCGTGTATGCCCTTGCTTCACCGTTCCTAAATCCTGGTCGATGTCTCCCTTTTCTCTTCCTTCCTCTTGGTTCAGTACCAACATTTTTCTTGTCCAACACCTCCCCCCTTCAAGTCAATGCAAATATCAATAATATACTGTAAAATTATGTAACATTTTCTTCAAACTATCGACGCATGGTTTTGGACGCATACACCACAATTTAAAAGGTAATGTCATGCCCCCGATTCCTTCACTTAACTTACCTGACAAACGTTTATAAAGCAAAATTCCGCAAGGGTCAAATGAACTGCAAAACAACTTGCAAGAAGGAATAACAGAAAAGCAAATAAATTTGTTTATACATTACATCTATTTTGCTGCAAAGAGTAGACATTTTCAACATCTTCTTTGAAAAGGCAAGCATTTTTAGAAATGTCCATAATTTTAAATTACAGAACAGTTCTACTGTAAGCCCATTTGGCAATGTAACCGTTTATCACGCATGTTTTTCATTTATGACAGACGTATATTGAGCGGTTAAACACAGGTGTCTAGCAGTGCGAGCTACCGAGGTTCGAATCCTATGTATGCATGAATTGTTTATTTGTCATTTTTTACAAGTAAAATTAATGTTTGGTTTACACATGGCAATATAGCTTTCAAATGCAAAGGCTTGTTTGATTTTTAAGGCATTTATGCTCTTACAAAGAAAGACAAGAGGGGGGGGGGGGAAGAGAGGGGAAAAAGAAGAAGAAGAAGTAATCTTTGTTTTCAAAATAAATAGGAAATTAATAAATTGTTTTAACGATATAAAGCCATTGATGTTTTCTTTTTAGTTTTTCATTTTAATGTGGCATTTATTTTGAAAACAAAAATGATCAATTTACGTTTTTGTTTTTCGGCATACACGCCTTAAAATTCATAATATGCACTCTCCATTAAAATATGCATTATTGCCATATATTAAACATTAATTTTATTTGCAAAATCTAACAAATAAAAAGTTCAAGCATAATGAAGGTTTGAATCTTAAGTGTTCTTATTCCTAGACACTTAATTTTGTCTGATCAGCCATCAGAACACGGTTCGAACAAGCTCATTTCTAACTTGGAAAATGAAGAAACCAATTTAAACGTCTTGTGAACCCGAATGCATCAAATGTTTACCGAATCGGGATTTTGTTTGTTGCTTTATTTGTCTTAGGGTGTACTGCGTTTGGCTTAAGGGGCTATATACGCTTTCAGGGGTGAAAAACATTATTATTATTATTATTATTATTATTATTATTATTATTATTATTATTTCTCTGTTGTTTTGAAATAAACTTTCAGCTCAGATCCGTGTAATAATTTTGTCAATGTCAATAAAATTAGCAACGTAATGCATTAAGACATTTTTATTGTGAGTGGACCTTAGGCCTAGCCAGGCCATTTATCCTACTTTAGGACTTTAAAGTTATTCGTCTTTTATGATTTCAAAGTTTGTTCTCTCGTAGACTTTGTTTATTTTTAGTAGAGTGGCAAACCTGTTAGCAAGTGGTAAACTTCTCACAAACAGGAAGTAACTGTTCAGATGCTTATTGTAGATTTTAAAAGTGAAAGCACATGATGGCAAGATAATTTCTTCTTCTTCTTCGTTATGGTTTTGGTTAAGTATAAGAAATCTATATCGATATGGGTGACACAGATTCGTGAAGGAAAAGTTTGGGGATCGATTCCCGCTAGGACCACTTCCCCAAACTGACGTATTTTCCAGGTTTTCTCAGTCCTCGTAAATTGCAAGTGCCGAAACACTTCCAAGCTTAAAGCCTTAATCTATAATTTCATCTATGCATCATCAGCGTACACCATGATGCCACGACAATAAATACGGGCGTTAAATACTGTTGACAAAACCGCTCTTAAAGTTTGTCGTTCAATTTCTCAAAACGGGTTTACATCGTAACTTCTACAATTTTTAAAATAATTGCATGAAACTTTGCATACATTGTTCTTAATGAAGTTCACGCTCTGAATCTTAGTCTTTGTCTTATGTTGAATAAAAGCATTTGAATGTGTTTGATTTTGAAATGTCAGAAACACTTTTTAAAGATTTGCATTGCACGCATTCTAATATTTATTCACTCATAGAGTGATCCTAATATCAACAAACAGACTTCCACAATTCGTCCAAAAATACTCCCGACTGTCAGAAACACGTGGCAAGTATAAGCGACGTAATGACATTTCTGAGGTTTACTGCCTCCTTTACTGCCAGAGCGGATACTTTTCGCAGAACTTTGAAAACACGTTTAAAGTAATTGTTTTCTCGCCATTAGTTAAAGGCTTGCCTGGTTTACGCTTTACATAACATGTCTCCGTTAAAAAAGCAGCAGGTGTCCGTTAGCGTTAGCCCTAATAACAAGTGCAAACTGCTTGCACCTTGCCTTGTTTAAACAACCGCTGAATCAATCGAACTGCATCTTGGGAGTTTGTAGCGCATCAATTTGTAACTTCGAAATTCAACTTCATTAAGTCAACAGTAATTAAAACAAAGTCACAAGTATTAATTTTTGTATTAAGTGTTATTTATTACTGAACCCATAGTCAAAGATACCTTGCTAACATGGAACTACTTTCTTTGCGTGCATTGCTACCGTGTTGTACTTGGCTGCACAGTCATGTTAGTGACGTCACATCACGTGATATTGTTTTGATCGGGAATAACTACAGAGATTTAGTTTGTAGATTTAGATGCTACCTAACGATGCTGGCCATGGTAACCAGCGAAAGCTTTGGTTTTTAAATTTCATATAAACAGCGACCACGGCAAAACAGCCCGGTAATGATAATTTTTAATATTAAAAAAGTATTCAGAAAAGTTAAAAAAAATCTTGGAATAATTCCGTAAATGCAAATCTAAAAGTGCATTTTTTAAAACAATAATTTCAAAATATCATAACAGAGGAAAATATTTTTATTTCATATTAAAGACCAGGTTTTAAATATTAAGCAAACGAAATGTAATTTTAATAACGCTTGCAGAAATGGAGGGGGAAAATGAAAAAGCATACATTTTAAAATATGTATCAAAGGTGTATGTACCCTATTTAGCAGCTGATATCCTCGCAAGAGTGACGGTCGGCCACGGCTCTAGTGACCTGCTTTCAGGTAACTCACACTGAGCGGTGGATAACCTTTGTGTCTAGCCTTCACCTCAGTGAGAGGATACCGTATCCGCCGCGACGGTCGGTAAGGCAACGCACTGCAAACTCACCTGGCTGAGAAAGTTGCTCTTTTTCCCGCAAACGACCTGGATTTCCTATCGCCCCAGGCAGGCGGTAACGCGAACTATAGCCTTAGGCAACGTCTTTGCAACAGGTTTTCATACCTTCGTGAAAATAACAGGAGTGACATCCTCTGAGGGTGTAAGTAAGCGCTTACAACACAAATTGTGCCTTGAAGTGAGGCATTAACATTTACTCCTAGAAATGGCACATGCAATGTTCGATTTGTATGCAAATATAATTGTATTCACTTGATCAAAAGCAATAGGGCAAGGACAACAAGTTTTAGACAAGGTGCACATGAGTTACCAACTTCTAGAAATTCTCACAACAGTTGCAGAGAAACTAAACAAGCTAAATGACGTGGAACATTTCAAATATTTTATAACAGTTCAACAATTTCCGAGCACAATAGAAACGGAAACAAAAAAGCACTTATTGTGGTTTCCGCAGGGGCGACTCTACGAGTCTGCTGGTTTGCGCCAACCCCAAAAATGCCACCTTTTAATTTCCTATAACTACTGCTTAATGCAATTTAAATGGTTATAAGTCTGTAGTGCATTTTGGTAGTCGCGTGGAAGCCAATGTCCCCGTAAGTTTTTGTTCGGAGGAATTGAGAGGAAATTGTAGGAACAGCCTCTTCTCATATTACTCATATATGTGAATGCACCACCTGAAACGTCAGCTCTTGTCACGTGTGTATCCAAGAAAGTTTGTCTTATACGACTGTTCGCTGTTGCGTTTTGAATATGACATTTTAAAAGGCTATTAGATAATTACTAGTAATAAGCCATAAGTTATGACAAATATTTTTTCCTCGCGAACAAGGAACAACACGAAAAATCTAAGATATACGATTGAAAGTGTATGGAATGTACTTTCAAAAAAAGCTACTAGATGGTGTATGTGAGCAAGGTTAGGTCCCCATTCACAATGAAAATTAAATGCACTTAAACGTAAAAGTTAGATGCTATGTATTGTAATGGAATCATTCACAATGAATCACATAAACATAAAAAAAAAACATACACTTAGATGTAAACTTAGATGCTTGCAAGGTCCAAGGTTTTGAGTCTATGTCCAACTTAAACTTAAGAAATCAGCCAATCAGAACGCAGCTGCTCTGTTTGTAGAGCTCAGTGGTTAAGAGAGCTGAATACCAGTGACTCTGTGGACAGAATGGCATCAATGGACAAAAGATTAATTGCATTATAAGAAGCTATCCTTGCGCATATTACTCCAAGAAATTAGTTACTGCACTTTGCATATGCATAAACGCTACCTCCTTCTGCTCAGAAGCAGCCATTTTCAATCAGCTGTTAGTTGAACTTCGCTTGTTCCTACATACGTACATTTGCGTCTTTCATTGTGAATGCTTACATGCTACTAAGTTAACTTGTTACGTCTTATTTTATTATGTTTGCGTTTAATTTTCATTGTGAATGGGGTCTTGCGTGTCTCAGCAAGCCCCGAAGTTCGGTTGGTGAGCAACAGTGGTTATAAATGGAAGTCACTTGCGTATGTGAAACTTGCATTTCTCTGCGGCAGAAATGCACGAGAATGTCACACAGAACTACTGGGTGCGCGCGTCCCGCCCTATCAAACTTGGCGAGGTCGACAAAGGCCTTCCCATCGTTCGCAACGAATCGTCGATGCACTTGGAAACAATTTCGAAGACTGCTAAACACCACGAATTAACTGGAAGACCCTCCTGTTACGGAAACCCTGTGAAAGAATTGTGTGTAACTTTTGTTCATATTATAATAAATTAATGTTGTTCTGTTGCCTGTGTTTTGCTTCTACCGTACGAGGGCCGCCTACATCCTCGGCCGTAAATGCTATATATTTTCAATCGTATATCTTAGATTTTTCGCGAGGAAAAATGTAGTTGCCATGACTTATGACTCACCCCTTGTATAATAAAACAGTATATTAACGCGACACAGTTAATATATAATAAATATGGGAAAACATGCAGTTCTTTCAGTATTTGAAGTAACAATGTTCTCTTGCAGACACCAGCAGCAACCTGAAGATATTTGTGACTTAAGATTCCCAGGCATTCAACTAAATCTATTGGAAAACCCCTAAAAACCTCAGTTAGGAAACTAATCCAATCGTGAGTCGAAAGAAGACCTGTGGTGTAGAATACGCAATCGCTACCTCTAGACTACTGCGGTGATAATCAACTGTTGCTGAATGAACGGCAGGACAACAGTGAATCTCATGTGTGAAGTGGGTACGTTATAGGCTTAGACCTCAACGACCATTAGAAGAAAACTTATTATTAAAAACTGTGTAGACTAACTTCAAATATTAATTTGAATCACACATGAAGTTTATATATATATATATATATATATATATATATATATATATATATATATATAAAAGACATCATCATAAGAAGCTTTCATTTTAAATATCAGAAGTACGTGACATATCGAGACAGTAATCGTGTTTCCCTTCTTCATATCTGTAAAAGACTAAAACACAGTAGTATACTATACGCCAGCGCACATCAGAAGAATGTTAAATCTCAGCGGTTCCCTGCGATATCTGTTGTTCAGCATGGCAGATGAGTCATGCAGGTAGCTTGCTGACATTCATTAGGGGCATAAGGTTTTAATGTCTTGCGGATCAAGGTTAGAGTTGAAACTTCGTGGTGTATGTAACAGAGTAATTCCGAAAGTTTTAAATATAACGCTTTTCCATAATTGATAATCCCTCGCACAGTAACAAAATTAATATGAACCTATCTAGAAAACAGAAAACTGCTGTATACGAAATACTTTTGAGTTCATTGGCAAGAGAAACTGAAATAGATTAAAAAACAATCTATTTACTATGTTTTAATATTTCTTTTACTCACACAATGAAAAAAATAATTAGTAAACATAAATAAAAATAAATAAGCAAGTAAGAGCAATCTGTTATATGTTTTAAAAATTGAATACTACTTCCACTCCCGCCACCAAAAAAAAAAAAAAAAAAAAAAAAAAAAAAAATTAAAAAACAAATGACCTTGAGAATGGCTTAAGGTCGCTATCTTATGTCCCCTAAGAGCACTCCAAATTTTGTATAAGCATTTTTTTATTTTCCTCTTCGTTTCGGAGTAAAATGGCCGCGACATTATAAATGCCTGATCTTGCATGTGCAGAATGTAACAAAAAGGCATGTCAGAACCTTGGAAAACATTCCTTGTATATAGAGGGTGCAAATATGTTATATAAGCAATGGTCCGGAATTGCTTCATTTCTTTCTTAGACCCCTCTGTCTACAGTTGCGCTTACTCGGTGTGATATGCAAGCGAGAATTCCAGCATATCTGTCCTATAGCAATAACCCACAACAGAACAGTTGCTTCATACGTACAGTAAATAAACATTCGCTTTTACATTTGGTTAAATGGTGTGGGGGTGTTGTAACTACTCTTAGTTCCCAGGTTCAGCGTAGTTGTGGTCTTTCTGTACCACGAAGTTCGCTTGTTATGTTATTCACTTCATTGCTTGACGTAGCACCGAGCACGTAGTATCAGTTTTGTGTGTTTACGGACCTGGATGTAGGAAATTAAAATGAACTGAATTAGCAGATGCTCATATGGTCTATGGATTACCCGAAGGTGTACGTGCTCGTATTCTGCAAGGCTGTCGGGCAATACGAGATACTCCAGGGATACATGATACATGAGCGTATCACGGAGTCCATGTGGTTGCGAGCTGATGGGTGTATCGTGCTAACGGAGGACATTATGGATATTTCATATGATTTTCTGTTTCCCACAGTTGTGTTTTTGAGTTTTCTGCTATGTAGTACAGGTGTAGAAAAAGTATTCTAACAAGGAAATAAAGCAATTCCTGACCCAAGTTTTTATTAGATTTTTTGTCCTGTATACATGAGAAATTGGTTCCCCGAAGTTTTGACATACATTTTTGTTACTTCCTGTATATACTTCCCTCTTGTATGTTTCATTGTGTTTTAACCTTACAATGACAAGGCAAAAAAGGTAAACATTGCCCTAATTAGACCACGTAATCACGACTAGAATAAACTGATCACGAAAAAGGAATGTTTGGATTGACCAAAACTGCAAAGCAATGCTGCATGGTACAGATTGAGGGATTCCCCTAAATGAGAACGTTAATGTCCAATTCACCTTACATGTGCCATTCGAATGCTTAAATGGAAGGGGGATTTTTAAAATTGCCATACAGTTTCCTTACACGAGGGGTATTTAATACATTAAGCATAGTCGGCAGTAGATGAAGCAACACTAATGAAAATTTGGATCTGTTGCAGTTGAAGACTTGAGAAAGAAGCACGTGTGTTCGTTTTCTCCATAGCGTTCTGTGTGAGATCGAAACTTGATGTGGTAAAACCCCCGCAGAAATCCACAGTGCTTTGAATGAAGTTTCAGGTGAGCCCACAGTGATCATGTGCTATTTTGACAAACAATTTACAGAAGAGATAAAAGTTGTGCGTGATGGCTTCCTCACTACTTGACTGCTGAACAGAAGCAGAAACGCAGGGACATTTGTAAACTTGCGGATACAAAGATACGACTTTGTACGTCAAGCATTCTTGTGTCCAATTGTCTGCATTGATGATTATAGACTTTGAGCTGGAGTTGAAATCTCAAGAGTGGAGAGGTTCATCTTCCTCAAGACCAAAACTTTTACACGAGCGCAATCAAAAGTGATCTTTGTTTCTCTTTACCAAATGAGAGTCTAATGTGGAACAAGTGTAACGACAACCTATTATCATGACTTCATGCAAAAACTGTGCAATACTGCACAAAAACCAACGTCAGTTGCTCGAGGCTGGGTCACTCATCCTCCACGACAACGCCCGTCCGCATACCTGGAATGTTGTAAACAATGAATTGAGCGAATACGGTTGGGAAGCGTTATCTCATCTGTCCTACAGTCCACCAGACTTCGACTTATCCCAAAGTTGAAAAAAAAATCATGCGTGGATGTCGTCTGTATCTTTTGGAAGAGATTTCTTTCACCGTTATCTTAGCCAAAAAGAGAAGGTGTTTGAATAGTACAGCTCCCCAAACGCTGGGACTCGGTCACTGAGAAGCATAGGCCTATATTGAAGGACTGTAAAGAGATGATATCAAAATTAAAAAATAAAAGTGTAAGTAGCGATTAAAAAGTGCGTTATTTATGAAATTCCTTCTTAGTTTAATTTCAAGTGATGTGACTGGGAGAAAAATTTAATTGGAAGGGGAAAAGTACATAACAAATCTTATAAATATGCCGCATAGCTATTACAGCATTGGAAATATTATGCAATTAAATGCAACTTACAACTACATGCAATCATTTGAAAAAAAAAAAAAAAAATTTTGACTGGTGTAGATAATACATAAGCATACAAAATGAACCACAGGGGAAAAATTTGTTACTACATGAAAATCCGGTCCCTACCTACGTAAACTATGTACTAAAATATGACAATCTTCTGCGGGAATAATCCATCTTAAAACAAAATAAATAAAAAGTCTAAAGCAGAAAAGAAAAACGGATGAAGCAAATCGGAAAACTCCCTATTCCGGCACTTCTCATTTCTTTCAAGAACAATGTCGGTTCTGGTGGTCTAGTGGTAACCTCGTAGACCCAATATCGGGTTCAATCCCGGCCAGAGTCGATACATTTTTTGGGACGTAAAAATACTAAGTAAGGTTCCCTTCAGAAGGGAAGTAAAGCCGTGGTTCCCATGTCGCAGGTTTACGATATGTAAAAGAATCTCAAGCCTGAAAGAAGAAGCCTCTGAGCAAAATTTATTGGCCGTGAATTGAATGGAACGCCTGATGACTTGAGATGTTAAAGAGCGTCCGTATAAATAAACCAAATCAATTAACTCAAGAACAATGATACAACATAAAAATATTGATTATAAACTCAGTAGTTACGTTTACAAGCAAGTTTTTGTACACATTTGATAATTTTTGGTACATTATTATTTAATTAAGTTCCATAGGCATTTTATTTAATGTACATTTTTGTTTATAAATGCTATTTGACAACAAATATGAGCTTTTATTTATTTTGTTTTTAAAGTACGTGTACGGGTCTTTTTGCACCCCATAACCTAATTTCCCCTAAGACATTTCATCTCACTGGCTAAATTTTCAACACAGAAACTTTTCGTTCACCTCAGAACAATGGAAGCTCCTTGGACAATCAAGTTCTCTGTCCTAGAGGTCGCTAGCTACTGGAGGAAAACACACAGCTATTGCCGCCATCTGCAAGAGCTCCTTGCAACTAACTTCGCAAGATGAATTCTGGCGGATCGATTCCATTCCATTATGCTGATTGTTTGTGCATCTTGCCACCAAATTTATCATTAGACACAACCAGACAAAAAAATCCATTACGCGATACTTCCTCTTTGCTTGATTGTTTCGCCGGGAGGGCACACAAAGACATCTACACGTCAGAGGTCAAAACGAAAGACTTTGGGCTCTCTGGTTAATTGTTACGCAGCGCATTTTTGCATCTCCTTAACAGGTGCGGACAGTCAATTGTTTGTCTGATAGTTATACAACAATTATGCCTTTTGTATTTCCTTTTCCAAATTTGTTTTAGATATTCCATTCTCCACTGCAATTTTATGATAGCATATTTTGTCCCTTACATTTTTTAATCTCGTTGAAAGCAATTGCATTGAAAATATAATACATTGTATTGACTCTGGAAGTTATACTGTAGGTATGCTACTGGATTTTACATAGGCTTTGAGTGTGTAGACATAGGCTTAATTATGTCAAATTATCTATGTTAGGTATTGGGATATACATTGATAAAATCATATATGACAAATAGAAAACAATTTGTGCAGTTAAATATAAATAATGGTGAATATCTATCCCAAACACAAAATATAACCCATTCTTGTACCGATATTATTTATAATATATATGCATGATATCAGCGACAAAATACAAAGTGCTAACATCACACAGTTTGCAGATGATACCACAATTATCACTGATGATTCAAATTTTGATGCTTTGGAAAAGAATGGGAACAAATTTTCAATGTATTAAACTAAGTGTAAATCCTGCAAAATGTGAGGTAATCACTTTGGTTTTAAGAACCCTGGTAAACAGTTACAGAAATATATAGGGAACAATAAAAATGCTCATGATGCTAAATTAATATGAATATTTATTGACAAGACATTTGCCTGTAATACCTATATTGAAAAACTAGCGACAAAAGTTAGTCAAAATCTATTCGTTGTTGATTTGATTTATTTACGGACGCTCTTTAACATCTCAGGTCATCAGCGTCCCTGTCACCACGAATGGCCGAGGTAGTTAAGGCGCAGATTCATGAGCGGGAGATCTGTGGTTCGATTCCCACCAGGACCGTCTGAGGTTTTACCAGGTTTTCCTCAGTCCTCATAAATAGAAATTGCCGGGGAGGTACCTAAACTTAAGCCTGTAATGCTTCCTTCCTTAATAAACAATAATCCTTTCCCAGTTTATCATTTCATCTCATGTATCAGCAGTGCCCACCGCCTGTGGTGCCTCAGTAGTAAAACGCTTACAAAGAATAAAATAAAATCAGCGTCCCATTCAATTCAGGGCATGAAATGACGGACAAATTTTGCTCAGAGGTCACTTCTTTCGTTCTTTAACGTGCCGTAAATCTACGACATGGAACCCATGGCTTTACTTCCCTTCCGAAGGAAGCCATACTTAGAATTTTTACGCCCGAAAAAATTCATCGATCCTGGACGGGTTTGAACCAGGGATCTTGAGTTTAGGAGGTAAACACGGTTACCATTATACCACCAGGACCGACGGAATCCATTCTTTCCGAGATACTTGAGCGAACACGTTCCCACAAACACCCAGAAAAAAGTGCAATATTTGCGTAATTTGAAACAAAGTGAACATTGTAGAATTATGTTTAAGCAACTAAAAATAATAACTCTACCCTGTTTGTACATGTACATAGTTGATTTGCATTTAGTTTCTCATGAATACAAACTTTAGTGCTCACAACCACAGTACTAGAGGTAAAGATGCCCTCGCGTTCCCCAGACATACTTTACAGGAATAAAATTGTATAATAAACTTCCTGATTATATTGAAAACTGCAATGGATGCGATATATTCAAGAAACTTTTGTTTCATTTCCTTATAGACAAGGTTTATAATGACTATTGTATTACACACTATTTATGTATTATATATGTGTAGGGAAACTGGGTAGTTTATAAGTTGTCACTTTTACATATTGACAAGGCTTAATTGTGCACAACAACGCCGTATTAAGCTGAAATGAACGAATGTCGTAAGCAGGTGTAAGGATCAGTTTAAATTCACGACAGTTCCGTGTAGTGATTTGAACATGTGAAGTTCATAGAGACTGTCCGGAAAGACACATTGACAGCCGCAATGGTAAAACTGCATGCTGGTCTTGCTCATCCAACTTATTCCGCGGGCTTAGCCCCTTGCGACGTGTTCCTATTCCCAAACTCTTAAGTCCCATTTTTTCGACGGAATGAACCAAGTTGGAAACTCGTTGGACCAAGGGTTTTCTTTTGTACGAAACTTTTCAATCAACCGTTATGCTTCTTTGGAAGACAGCAGTAAACTCTCTTATCAAACGGCGCGGAAAGTAACATCAACGTATTATTATATTAACGTTTTTTTTCGCTATAACTCCGAAAAGCAACCTTCATATCCCTTTAAGAGGATAGTTAAATATCGAATATGCTACAAGGCCATACCTTTCAATTATATGTGTGTGTGTGTGTGTGTGTGTGTGTGAAGGTACTTCACAATGGGCTAATTTCAATGTAGATGCACTGTTAGCACAAATATTAAACCGTATTATTTTTGACAACCAGAAAATAAGAAATAAAAACGGCACATTATTTTTAATTGCATTAAGACAAAATCAATTTCAGCTTAGTATATAAAATTGCAAAGACAAAGTGACCCTTAGCACACATTACACTTTTATGCTACATAAAGCTTCAACAGTTGAAGTGGCTTACCTGTTCATTGAAAGTCCCAAGTGGCGGGAGCTGTAACAAAAGAGAAAAAGCAAGAATTAGTTATTTATTTAATAGTCATAGGGTGAAATATTTATTGGACAATTTACTTGGAATAATAGAAAAAATCACTTATTAGGAACTAGGATTTTTTTAAGGTTGCGGGTGCTGCAAATCTCTCCTAGATCTGGTGTAGAGTTGATTACAGAATTCGCAAACAGCTTGCCCTTTTACAAGAGGCATGCTATTGCTGTAATGCTTAAATGTGGGGAGGGGGGAGGGAGTGGTGCCACCTTTCATAATTACATGAATAAATGAAGCACTCAATTCCAAAAACCTCGTCATTTGGTATCTTTTTGCAAGGAAAGCCTTACGATTAAAATATATACTTGAAAAAAATGCGTTGCAAAATGATAAGACATAAATGATAAGGGGAATTCCAGTGAAATTGAACGGAAAATTAGAAAAATTGGTCTCATTTTTTGAAATTTTAATCTAAGAGGAGAAACTTTTCTTTCTTTTTCTTTTCTTTTCTTCTCTCTGTCTCTCTTTTTAAGACGACATCTGTAGTTATAATAGCATTCATGCAAAAATTGTTAAGGTTACGACATTTTATTAAAAGTGTTTTATTTATAGGCACATAGCTCTCGAACAATTTAAAATAGAAATCAAAACAATAATTCATTTTAAAGCTCATAGTTTACCAAAGACAATCATTTGTAAAACATGGTCATTAATTTACAACTTAAGAAAAAGTTCTGTTTTATGTATATTTGAAGAATTTCCCCACAAAAAAGCAATAAGAATAAAAACATAGCAAACTTTCAAAATTATTACTACAAATAAATCAATTTCAGAATTATTCTCTAAGGTTAGCAAGTATAAATTTGGGAAAAAAAAAAAAAAAAATCCATCATGCAGGAGCTGCATAAACTAAGCGAATACCTCATCAAGTTGAATAACTTTAAAAATGAATATGAAATCCAAATTACGGCCTTATTAATTATGAAATGAAATAAGTTTTGGCACTTCTGTGTGATATTAGGGGGACAAAATTAGAATTCTTACAATATAATATCACGAAAAAGAAACCACATTATTAGAATAATAATATTATTGTTATTGATATTGAGATTAAACCACAAAATTGATGGATTAATATTAATTAAACGAAATATATGACCATTAACAGATAAAGATATCTCCGTCTTACGACTTCATTGATAGAAGGGCAGTATTGCAGGGGGACATGTGATACGCATTGCGCGGGTCCTATCACACGGCTTTCGTGATCTTAGAGCGCCACCGCTCCACCAGGCAGCTCCCCAATTGTTCTAATGAGGCTGAGTGGATCCCGTTCCAAACCTCCTTAAAAGTTCCTAAATAGGTACCGGGTATTGACCCCGGGCCTCCCGGCCATCAGTCAGCATAAGACCAGGGAGGTTGTTTAGTTTTACATCTCCGTGTTTCTAGAACTAAACTACTAGTTAGTATATGGCAGACTGATACTATCAGCGTGCATTTTATTTTATCTTGTTCTGTTTCACGAAACTTTTGGTCTTGTAATATTGTGTATTGTTAACTAGTGGAATTCTACCGTGAATCTCTAATGGTGAATTTACATACTAGTGCACATATTTTAGGTTAGGTATTGATTCTATCAATTAAGCTCGACATATTTTAATTATAAAACTTATTAAGGATTATTTATATACGATGTGGTCTCAAATCCACCACTCATTCCTGTACTCCTTGAATTATCCATTTTCACCTGAATAAATACCAGAGAAACTGAACTACTTATACCATTGTATATAATAATATGCATGGCAAACAAAAACACTTACCACTGTAGCTTTCTTGATGTTTGGCCAAAATGTGTCCCTCACATATGCGTAACCTTTCATTCAGGTCATTAATCAGGTCATCTCAACACTTTCACAGTTTACATTATTATTTTTCACGTTTCAGCTTTGTCTTTCTTCGTAATTGTCGCAGAAATGCACAAATAGTACTTCTTTATGCTCATTAATTAAATGCAGCACTGTTACTTTGATTTGAGTACTAGAGATTATTTTCCATGTGCTAGACTTAATGCTATTTCTTAGCTTGAATATACATGTTGCGTAAACAAAATCGCATCAACAAACAATCTACAGAGTGATAAATGTCCCTGAAACAACCTTCTCGACGCTCGGATACAGTCGCTGCACTAGTAATTTTGACAAGTGACTTAACGATAAAATTTTATGATTCTATCATTGTGGAATAAATGTTCCTGAACCAGACTTTATTAGAACTGCTGGAATTACGTTATTAAGTAGTTGTTTCGTGAAACAGAGCACTTTCGCTTTCAAAGGGGTAACTCATGTTTAGGCCTTCGTTCTAAGTCGGTCCTGGTGGTGTAGTGATTACCATACTTGGCTCCTACACCCAAGATCGCGGGTTCGAACCCGGCCAGGACCGATGGATTTTTTCGGGCGTAAAAATCCTAAGTATGGCTTCCTTCGGAAGGGAAGTAAAACCGTGGGTCCCGTGTCGTACATTTACGGCACGATAAAGAACCTCAAGCCTGAAAGAGAGGCCTCTGAGCAAAATTTGTCGGCCGTTTCACGCCCCGAGTTGAATGGGATCATAAAAATAAAAAATAAATAAATAAATAAAAATAAAAAAAAAACTTCGTTCTAAATAAAGTACGTCGCAGACAACTTGTTCTCTTTAACACCAAACGAAGTTATTTATTAAACTACCCTCATATTTAAACCATAGACATCTTAGAATATTAGGTAGGTGGAAATCTGTAAAGAAAATTAATAAGTCACATTTTAATATTTTCCAACCACGCCCGCTTGAGTTATTCTTCTTTCTCCATGGCACTACGGCAAACATAGAGGCTTCGCCTTCTGCTGAAATCTTTACGCAGTCTTAACATTTTATGCATAGAGTAAATAAGTTGCTGCCAACATTAAACTTATAACTGCTGTGCCTCCTTGAATATACACGATGTAATAAAAGTTTGATAATTGACCTGTATGACTTTTCTTTCTTTTTTTCAACGTCTCCGAGAGGTAGATATCCTGAAAACAGTTTCTTATGTTACTTTTTAATGCTTTCTATAACTATCCACTTATACAGAAGTTTTCTATTCCACGTGATTTTCTGATCGGTGCGACTCCATACAAAGTCAAAATTGATTGGTACATCATTTTTGTATGTGAAAAAATATTATATTATTTACTCTTGTGTTTATTTTTGAACAAAGAGAATAAGATGAACCACGGCTAAGATAATGCCTTTCTGTTTTCCTCATATGTATTTATGATAAAAATGGTGATATAAACAAAAATAGACGTTTAGGGATTATAAATTCCTTTTCAGAAATAATATGTGAGGACCAATTCAAATGAAATAGAACACCAAAACTTTACAAATTAGCACTCCCTTGAATAAAAAATATTCACAAAAGGGATATGAGATATATGATTATATGCAAATAATTTTTATTTAACGCTATTAATTTTCTGGCATTAATACGGCAGGTTTGTGAAAATAAACAAATTCAAAAGTTATATACACAAAAAGAGAAAGTTCTAAAAAAAGTTCTTATTATAGCCGATGGCAACGTTACGGAAATGTATTGTGTATTTGTCATATTTAAACAAACTTTCAACAGATACACAAATCAATTCACATTTTAATAACTCCCCCACAGTAAAGGAAAAAATATCGGCCTATTGCCTTCTCTGTGTATGTGTGTGGCAAAATTTGTCAACACCATTTCATTACCTTACAATTACATTTGAAACACTACAGGGCTTTGCTATTGAATCCGATCGAAGTTAGTTGTACTACTTTGATTTGAATGTGCTGGCTGTGTAAAAAAACTCAATCTGCATGTAGGACCATAAAAAACACTTATTCCAGGTGGGTATGATTTTATTTTGCTATTCCTTTTTTACCCGAGAGCACAAATCTGAAGACTACTTGTGTTAATGATTTGAAATTTTGCTATACTTATTTTGCATTTTTGGGAACATTCTTTAAATATGCATAAAATAGACTTTCTTACAATCTTGCAAATTCATGATACGTTTTACAAGTCATTGCGTTCTGCAATATATTTGTTTTAAAACGAACTGTTGCTATTATTATTATTATTATTATTATTATTATTATTATTATTATTATTATTATTATTATTATTATTATAAGGGGTTCGACAGAAAAAAAAGGTGAAATCTATTTATTTTTCATTGGCATATTATTGTTTTAAATGTCATAGAAACTCGTATTTTCAACAATGCCTTTCATCTCCTAATTACATACTTTCAAAATATTAATATAGTAATTTTTTTTTTTCTGTTTAACGTCCTCCAACCATTGATATAATGAATTTGCGACAGCGCATAAGGGGAGCTTAAGAACCTAAATCGCGCGTTCTTTCTGATATTTGTCTTAAGGACTAAGGAAAAATCCTGAATAAAAACCTCAACCAGGTAGTTTGACCCAACCAAGTTTCGAAACCGGGTCCGCAGCTTGAGAGGCAAGCATGTTACCCCTAATGCACCGCGGTGGATTGTTCCATTTTGTTAACTGCAGTCAAACTATACTTTACATAAATAATAATACTTTTTTCTTGTGGTCTATAAACAGTGCAAATAACTGTGGAAATATTCTAACAGCAAAATTTAATTTTCTATCCATTTACACCCATTTCATCCAATAGCATAGAGATGAGAAATGAAATTCTAATGCGTTTACCTGAACGAACACATGAAATGACATATAAAGATATTAACATAAAAATCTTGGCGCAGTGTGTTATATGCTCTAATCCCTTAAAGAGAGCGTGAACAGTGAACGTTTAAGGAACTTTTACTTTGCTCATGTCTTTGGTATAATGTTTGGTGAGAGAGTAAAATAAAAGAAGTATTTAAACAACAGGAAAAAAAAAATTAGAATAAGAACAGGTTTGTATTTTATGTGAAATGCTACATAAAAGAATATTCTAATGCAATATATTTAGTTCACATAAACAAAGCACATATCAAAGTATTTTCAACTAAAAATATGAACAACAATACCCACTGTAGATATTTTACACAGATGTCATGGAAACCATTGTTCAAAGAATACAAAGTAGACACTCTCTGTGCCTTTATAGGGATGTACATAACAGAATTACTTATATAAAATAACCAACATAGTTTTGCATCATATAAAAGTATGTAATTACAACACATATATGTACATAAGAAAAATTAAACATCTTTGAATGCTAAAAATCAACTATACTTAAACGCAACCAACAAAATATATCTCCAAAGCAGATCAGTTAAATACAAATAATCTTTATATACATACAACATTCTTTTTAGACGTATCATCAATACTCGAGTATTGTGTGATAGGGTAAATAATCATCGTATAAATGCAAAATGTTCATCATTTCCTAGCTCACATTTTATTTTTTTAAATGAAAATATGCGTAAACTGTAACATTTAAAATTAAATATTGCATAATAACTTGTCTTGAAAGTTCAAAATTGACTTGTTCTCATATTACGGTTCATTGTGAGATTTGAGACAAACTAAATTAAACGATATTATCACATACTATTACTGCTACCTTACAGCTGGACTGCGAACTATCTCATTTCCACGCTTCTGACTCCAGTCACGTTAAATACAGTATCGTCATCTAACGACCGACTTTTTAACTAACGCGATGCAGACGCTATCTCGCGAGCAGTGGTACAAACTAACTCGTCAATACTTTGACGGAATGCCCTTGAAATCAATTATATAGACACATTTGGCATGTTTTACATCTGTTAATGATCCACTGATGAATGCGCATTGTCATGGTTGACGATGTCGTTTGTCTCTTGACATAGGCAACTATTATTCAGCTGTTTCTTTTCTGTGTGAGGCTATATTTCGTTTGCCTCCCAAAAGGAATATATGTTATCCATTACTCATCACATTTGCAATGCAGTTTTGTAAAACATTAAACTATAAATATTTACTTTAGAGAAGATTTTATACTGCGCAGAAAATTCATTTATTTACTCCATTAGATCGCTGATCTCGGAACATGGAACAAGGCAAAATACAAAGTTGTATTACATTCACGTGGACCTTTCAAAATATTATAATTTGTATAAATACACGTGTTTAATAATTTCAGGTATATAAAAATATCGGAGTTATAATACCAAAATTAGCAAATTTAATACATAAAGTTTGCACACTATCTTAATAGTATGCGTGAACTAGTTAAGTGATCTTGCTGCACAGATATTCTGTAAGAAGAGATTTGAATATTTCACTATGATCCCATGAGACTAATTAGGAGAACATTATATAACATTCAAATACATTCACAATAAAATCCTTTTTGATAAAAAGATAAACGTGCAATGGATCTATGTAGATCAAGTTTTATTATTGTGTTTTTTTGTATGTATTTGTGCATTTTTAATGAACTGATTTTGATTTTTAAAGATCAAAATACAGAAAAACTCATATGATATTCAGGAAATTCTAAATTATTTAGTTTTCAAAATCGATCTCTACACGATTTTTTTTATCATTATTTCATTACATATTACCCGTATTGTCTACTTTTGCAATATACCTTGGCTTGCCATAAACACTGCTACACATTTTTGAAAGTAACAGTGCCAAGTGTTTTGGCGATCAGATAACAGTTTTACCGCCAGATGAAACCTCATTGTTCAGTTCGGGAGTAGCAGGAAGAGTGCCCTACAGATTTTTAAACCATGAATTATGTACTTCACATATTGGGTGGATATATAGGCCCGTTACATCTCCAACAGAGACTGGTATAATCATATCTTTTTAATTTTTTATTTACCGTGGCAAGAGTTAAAGCCATGGGGCTTTCTCTTCCACTCTACCAGGGAAAAACCATGAAAAATACAGAGTACAACATACAAATACATAAAAGTCACATTAAAATATATAATTCATGTAAATACATGACGTATTTAACAGAGTTAGAAAGTTGACAAAGGTAGTGTTAGAATTTCACTTGTTCTTTAATAATTTTTCTCGAGTACAAAGAAGGAGGAAGGAGGAAGGAGAGGGAGAAGAGAAAGCGGAAGAAGGTGAAGAATAAATTCTAATTGTTGTAGCTAGATACTGTTGTAATTGGTAGAGTTGAGTTGAGAATTTAATCTGCATTAAATTACTTTATTGTCCGACAATCTCTAACTTCAAGAGGAAGGGAGTTCCAGATTCTGGGGACTGACACGCTGAATGAGTTTCAGCTGACCTAAATCCCTTTTTTCATTTCCTTTATATTTTCAAATTTGTTTTGATATTCTTCTATTATCTATTCGCTCTAGGTGATTCACTTCTTCGTTTCCCTATTATAAATAAGTTATGTTCTCAATCTTTAAAATTCTTCTTACTTTTTAATTTCTAACTTGTTTGGTTCTTTGTATTCCTTGTACGTTTCTCAGAGATTTCATTTCTGCTGTTTGGAATCTTCTTTCGTTTTCTACTAAGAGCCTAAATCTTTTCTCCTTATAAACAAACAGAAAACATAATAATATAATTATATTTTTTAAATTCCTGTTAATTTGATCCATTTTATAAAAGTTTTAATGTACTATACCACTATCAGAATTATCAGATACTTCACAGTCAAGAAAACTACAGGACGCAATTTGTTAATTTAGTTATTTTCAATAACAATATCACTTATATTTACATAAGGACTGTAGGAGGTCAATTTTGTATTTTGAGAGGACATTGTTAAATTACATGATATTGTCACAGCCCACGAAAAAGCACCAACTTATTTCCCCATTTTTCCTACAGTAATGATGGGTTTCATTATTAGTATTTTAATTATAAGCCCCGTTATTAAAGCATTACTAAGCCCCCATATGCCATAATATTTAAATTTTTTTCAATTCGGATAATGTTCTTTCATTTTAAGCAATTACAACCAGACAATCCTCAAATAATATAATAAATAAATTATTAAATCTATATTCAGTAATAGTATTAACACCTTAACTTCCCTTTCTTGCAGAATTTCGTCAAAGTAAAAATTAAAAAGCAGAGAAGTGATATCTTACTGCCTTACTTACGTTTATGAATTTTGCACCTAATTTATCTACTACTTTTAGCTTAATCTTTGTTTCCTTATACGGTCTTTTAATTAACCGAATTAAATATATTCCTTTTTATTTAAAATAACGCAGAAAAGGGAAGAAAAATATGTGTAGCCACATGTAGTTGGTTGAAACGAATCCTTTGAAACTTATCTGTTGTGTAGCGAAACCTTGTACTGCTTAATCCATGTTAATATCTAAGGCTTGTAATTACCTAGCAACCTAATGAAACGCGAAAATTAAATCCCTGACTCCGCAACCAATACGACTAGCTTGTGAAGCAGTATTTTCTTTATCTTTGTTTTTCTGAAGTTGTACAAACCGTTCTCCCCAGTACACATCTATAACATGCATTATTTATCACAGTTTCCTTATTGCAGCTTTCCGCATCGCTTTTCCGATTTATTTCACCCACTTATATACTCCTAGGGGGCGGAGGGGCTGCTCCTCCAATTTTTGGAGAGGGAGCTGAGCCCCCCTTATATAAATTAGTGTCCCTTTCTAAAAGTATGCATCGGCAACCTTTTAATTCTTGGGACGCCGCCCCAATCGAGCTCTAAGCATAACTCCGACGTAGAATTGGTATTTCACTTGGTGTGTAGACATGCCTGCAATATCTGTAAATTCGATAAACAAGGCTAATCTAAATTAAGGTGCGAGATAAGAAAGTGCATGTGAAACCTGTGAACGTGTCTCTGGTAGGAAATTTGCCGACGTAATGTTTAGAGTGGGTCTATGATACAAGAGTGGGTTGATAATTGATTTGGTTCACACTCAAATAGAGGGCAACAGCAACATCTGTACATTTTCCTTTTTATGTATCATATTTACATTACATGGTCACAAGCCATTTCGATGTCCTGATAGTCTAGTGGTAACCATACTTGCCTCCTAAATCCAAGGTCGCAGGTTCAATCCCGATCAGGGTCGATGGATTTTTTCGGGCATAAAAATCCATAAGTATGAATTCCTAGAGGGTAGAAGGGAAGTAAAGCTGTGGACTTCATATCGTAGGTTTACGGCTTGTAAAAGAACCTCAAGCTTGAAAGTAGAGGCCTCTGATCAAAATTTATCGGAAGTTTCACGCCCTGAGTTGAATGGGACGCTAATGACCTGAGATGTTAAAGAGCGTCCGTAAATAAAAGAAACCAACAACCGATGTTAATTCATTGTTTAAGGTCAACCATTTTGAGCGACAGTGAAAATTGTTTACGATGGGAATTCGAGATGAGATTCATATAGGCATGTCTTTCAATGAAACTGTTTGGCACTGGGTAAATGAGTTCTAGCGTGGCAGAACAAGTTTCGAAGACGCACCACATACTGGAGCTACAAACTCAGTTCTGATGCCAAACATCTTTGGGGAGTTATTAAAATGTGCATTTATTTATGTACCTATTGAAATTTTGTTTAAATATGGCAAATGCACAATACATTTCTAGAACGTTGCCATCAGCTATGTAATTATAGTAAAAATAAAAAACATTTGCATATAATCATATATTCCTTTTGTGTATAATTTTTATTCAAGGGAATGCTAATTTGTAACGTTTTGGTGTCCTATTTCATTTGAATTGGTCCATACTTACATATTATTTCTGAAAAGAAATTTGAAGACATCATAATGTAATGTAATACACAAGAGAAACGTTGCGCAAGTAACGTGCCCTGTTTGCTTACTCCGGAGCAAGAGCGAAATCGCCTGTTTGGAAGTGTTTAAGAAGAACCCAGTCGATTTTTAACTGTGTTTTGCGACCATGGACGAAACTTGGAATCATTGCTATATTATATAGGAAACGACACAGCAGTGTAAACAATGAATCGCACCAGGTGAACCGGCTTCGAAAAGGGCGAAATGCGTTTTATCCACTAGAAAGATGATGACTTGGGATGCAAAAGGAATTCTCTTGATTGACATCTTGGATAAGGGGAATCACTTTTGGTGAGACTGAAGGCAGCGATCGCGGAAAAACTTCCAAGAATGGCCAAAAAGAAGACGTTGTTCACCATGACAATTCGCCGGTTCAAGCCGCGTCGCTCAGAACGAATTGACTGAACTGCAATTTGAAATGTTTCCGCATCCATCATATTCATTTGATCTCCCTCGGATTATAATGTGTTCCAGAAACTCAGAGCTTTCCAGGCTGGGCACAACTTTAAGTCAAATGAAGAGGCATTGCAGGCGCAGCCTCGAAGAAACTCATTGCATGAGGAAACCGTGCGCTGAACTTCGAGGGGATTATGTCGGAAACTAAAATACTTGTTATCTTTAATAACAGACTAACGTCATATTTATGCAATAAACACTTTTCCTGTGCCATTTACATGTTTGTTTGTTGTGCATTTCAGCTCATTAGTTGAGCGATCATTTTCTTTAGTGAAGGTCCAAAACGGCAGCCTAAGTAGATAAACTAATGCAATTATTAGAATGGTTCCTAGCACATCTATTGAAGTTGTATGAGCCAATGAGGGAAATCTTATGTCAAGCCTTTTATGCTTTATTTTTATGACAAAGAAAGGTCACGGGTACTTTGACTGGGAATACAATGAAACTCGAACCTAAATATATGTCGAATCTCAAAACATGAGCTGTCATGTTCAACACGTGATCCCGTATCATAAATTAGCTGCAGATTTTCTGTGCTTCATTGCCTATAGTTTTGGGAAAAAATACAACCAATTAATGAAATCAAGCCTTAAGGCTTTGGAGCAGCCTGAAATGAGCTTTGTTCTGAACTGCTTCATCATGTGTGGATTCATTATTTTGAGCAAAACATAAACATAACGTATACATATGGCCGAGGTATACAGTAATCTACCTATCAGTGAATGTTGTCAACTTTCAATTCAAAGATTTAATTATTCATTGGTATCTGCCAGAAAATGCAATTGTAATTCTAATGTTATATAATGTATTTTCTTAGTATCAAATCATTGTTTCATTTAAAAAGATAAACAGAATGGTCTCTTTGTATTGCCATTATGCACTTCCGTTTTGATCAATTGCATTTTTAATTTCGAAAATATCTGCTGGTATAGTTTTACGTGACTTGTCCGGATATTTAGATCAGCCTGTTCGATTTTTTAAATTGTGATCTACGTGTTTCTCTTCTCACTGGAGAGTTTTTTTTTTTTTTTTCCTTCCCGTTTTTACAGCTGAGGCACCACAGGCGGTTGGCTGGAGGTTACGATGTGGCAGATATGAATATTTCAATGCCTTGGATAGAGGTGAATTTACAGTACCTCCAACTTTTGCAATTTGTGTTGCAAAATACACATTTTCTGTCATGAATATGAAGTATTGTTATTTTTTTTATTTGTTTATTTATGGACGCTCTTCAACATCTCAGGTCATCAGCGTCCCATTCAACTCAGGGCGTGAAACGGCCGACAAATTTTGCACAGAGGCCTCTCTTTCAGGCTTGAGGTTCTTTTTCGTGCCGCAAATGTACGACATGGGACCCACAGCTTTACTTCCCTTCCGAAGGAAGCCATACTTAGGATTTTTACGCCCGAAAAAATCCATCGATCCTGGCCGGGTTTGAACCCGCGATCTTGGGTTTAGAAGGCAAGTATGGTTACCACTATACCACCAGGACCGACTAAAGTATTGTTAATGACAGCTATAATACAACATGAACTCCTCCCATTAATTTTACTGCAGCACAAAACACATCTTCAGATCAACATTTTTATTTATATGTCTCCTCAGCATAAAGCGTTAAATGTAGAAATTGAACAGAGAGTTTCACTTCCTGCCTTTTCCTCTCCCATACACCCCCTTTTTGGCCCACATTTGGCTGTAGCATAAAACCGCAGTAGATAAAAACAGGATGACTAATGGAAAAGAGTGGCAGGACCGAAAGAAACTTTGTGTTCCCCAATTTTATCCCAGAAACTCCTCACCGCTATACTACATTTATAATGACTCCAGATTTATCGAAGTAATTTCTGCAATAAATCCCCCTCAAGTTGTACAAACTCCCTCTAACTCTTGGACAATATTTCCTGGTGGATATTTCAATCTCAACTGTCCTTCTAAAAGTGGCGTAGTGAAACTGTGACTGACAAAGTAACGATCCGTGTTAATCAGCCCTCGACCTAGAAAATTCATTTGAGACAGGCTTGGTGAAGGTCAAGTGGTGGTGTGTTATTGTTTTGTTTCATGACAGCAACTTCTGCAAATTACTCTCGCTATTTCGCGCGCGCGCACACACTCGATTCTAAAAGTTCGCAAATGTATACATAAAACTATAAAATTCCCTTTACTATTCCAGGATTAAAATTATTCCATGGTTGGTGCAATTAGCCCGAGTTTTATCTTATCCTAAAGCTCTGCAACAGTATCATTACACAAATAAATTTCTACGTCGCCGTAATAAAATATGTAAATTGTCAACTAACAGCTGTGGTTGATACCTTTCAATAAATACAATATAACGGAAATTATTTTTTTAAAACTAATTTAGAACCACCAAATTTGAAATTAGCATTGAAATTTTTAATTAGGAATTAAATCTATGGTCTGCAGTAACAGGTTTTTCTAATAAATAATATGTTCCATCTGTAACAGTTGGTAATGCAGCAAAGGGTCATATTGTAGACGTTGTTCCCAAATGCTTCAATGACACGTGTCTTGATAGTTTCAGACATTCTCCTGTCATATTTATAAAATGTGTAGAAACTATGCAAATAGTGCGCTTAACTTCAGCTATGTTTGTGCAGAATTAACATTCGTTTCAAAAGAAGTGTTTGATTGGATTGGATTGTTTAATTAAGAGTGGAGAAAGCTACAATAGTACTTCAGCCTTGCTCAACGGCTGGCCGTTTGTGTCTATGCCTCCAGTGAGTTAACCTCCGGGAGGAGGGGATCAACTGAGGGAGATACGAGCGCAAATGATCCAAGCTCGATAATGTGCGTAGGTAGATGGCGTTTCACATTGTTTTCCCCCTGAAGCTCCCTGGCGAAGCCCCCTGTCACACAGCACCAACCCACCTTGTTCTGACACTTTCGACCCAGTAACAGAACGAACGGAATGAAACGATATGAAATGGGAGAGTGGAAAATTTGTGGAATACAAAGATTCATCTCAACATTTGCCTAGGCGACCAGGAGAAAACACGAGAAAAAATAATAAAAACACACAACCTCCTGATTGCATGGCCCAAAGTGCCCCGGCTCGATGATGTATTTCATGTAATATTTCAGCTGTAAATTAGGGGAACAAGGCAAAAAATTAACACTACAAAAATTCATACAAACTCAATACATGGCAGGTGAAAAAGAAAGTTGTCCAGATGATTTTGCATACACTATGTCAGTGTTTCTTCAAAGAGCGAAGAACAGCAAGAGATGCAGACCCATGCTTAGAACTTGGGAAAATTAGCCAAATGTGAATTTATTTTATATTTCTGTTAAATATAATAATGAAGTATTTATACAATTTCAAAGTTTCAATACAAAGTTCAACTCGGTGAGTGATTAGACCCCACATTGCCGTCCGTAGAATCGCAGCGCTCAACCCCGTTCACCATTTTAAAACTTAGGCACAACATATTAAAAAACAGAATTGAGTAATTATCCTCCTTACATTAAGTACTGGAAATGTCCTTTATTTCTGACACATAACGCATATCATCTTAGGAAATTATCGCTGATTTGCATCAGTTTCCCATCACTAACTTCGTTTCGAATGTTTGTTTTCAGTTCCTCTAGCTTTCCATATTGTACTTTTCAATGCACCCCAAGTTAAAACTCACCATAATATCAGGGGTGAATAATTTGAAGCGGTTTATCAGTGGCCCCAATTTTTGCGAGCAAAATGTTGAACCGATTTATTTAGCGAATTTATTATTTGCGTCGGCCTGTTGCTTACGCTTTAAGATAACAGAATATCAGGGTAAATTTCGCTGTTTTGTTGAGCCCCGCTCAACAGGACTGGGAGAGGATATTTTCGTTACAATAATTATACGACGCAACACTTTACACCATGCAGTTTATTGATCGTAGCGTTGTTTACACTAACAGATATTTCTGAAAATAACCGGGTTAGGTGTAGTGCCCCCGATTCTCGTACATTATTTTGCGATGAAGAAGGTCATTAGATTCTGACTTTGGTCTAAGGGACTGCACCTGTCCTCGCGTTTGGGTCACCGACCCTCTAATTACGACACGTAAACTTTCCATTACTCATACCGCACTAGATGTATTGCTTTTTCTAAGTGAACGAGCCATCAGCAATTTAGCTCTCAACACAGACCACGTGGGTCTTGAGCCCGTAGGCCAAATTAACTGTATATAAGAGTAGACATATCACATCGAAATTGAGGCGCGCCGAAGTGTTCGAAGTTTCTTGAAAAATTGACCCTAAACGAGGCGAACTCCATCCTTATAGTCCTAATATACTCCCGTGAAAAATCAATCACCTCCATGTGTTTTACAGACGCCACAGGGTTTACGAAAATAAGTGCACGCTATCTGCAATGATGCAGAAAGAATTGGCTCGCTCAAAACTAAACTGTTACAAGGCGCGAAAACTGTGTCGTGATGTGACCAAAGTACAAACCATAACTATCATCCGCCTGATGTTTGGTCATTAAAATGATTTGTCTTTCGTGTTCACCTTTTTGTTACATTTTGCTATGTCATCATCTTAACATCAGTTCCTGTTAGCAATGAGTTGTACAACAGAGTTATAATTTTAATGTTTATACATACGGAGGCATGCTTCAAAATCTGGAACCACAGATTGATGAGTCATCTTCAGTGTTTTTCCCTGTCAGTCACAGAACCTTTTGTCATAAAGTTACTCTACTAACTTTACTTTCTTGAAGATTCAATGAATATTTCACCACTGCATAATACTACTGCACTATGTAATGAAATTTCACTCTCGACTTCAGAATACAACTGCCGAATTTGTCGAAATCCCGTTCGCAACTGACTGAAAGAGAAAATGACGTCGGGTATCGCATGGAGAATCTCAGCTGCTGGAGCGAGCTGGTCTGCAGATCTGAAATGTGGTACCTAACCACTTTCACTGTAGAATTTGTGCTATCACCTACAATATGAGATTTATTCTGTTTAGAGTTAGTTTTTTTTCAAATTTGTTCTTCTAAATTGTTGAATTTCAATTTTAGCATTAAAAAGAAAAAAGTAGGCCTACAGAAACGATATTCACATAATCATATTCCTTAGCCTCCTTTATATTTTTTTTTCAAGACAATATAATTTATAAGATACCTTGTTGATGGATTTCATGTGGATTGACCCTTAAGAGACATTTTTTTCTCTATTCTCCTTCAGAGTTCAATGTTTTGTGATAAATAAGCAAACTCCCCGAAAATGTTTCAAAATTTCACTCCCTGAACACTCAACAATAATAGATATGCCCTTCCTTTTACAATGCGGTCCATATAAATATTACATTTAATCATGACCTACACCCATGACGGTTCCAGAAGTAGGTGAAAGCATATCTGCACGATTCTCATGCATGGCAATCTGATTATGCAATGAATGTATAATATACTCTTAGACATGCCATTCAGCTGGCGTAATCGGAGAAATATTTTTGGTTATGCTGCTGCCACGGGAAGGTCAAATGACTGCTGAGCCGCCTACAGGCGCCCAGAAGACGCTCAAAACTGCTATCAGAATAGCTTTTTTCATCCTCGCAACGATTTCTACAAATTCTCGTTCTTTGTTAGGGTTTAGTTAGTGAAACTTTATTGAAAAGGTCCAAAAGTCTTGATTTTATTGGTAATTGCATTATCTATCTATTTAGACAACCAGGAAGTGTACTCTAGCAAGTAATGCAGCAATAGTATCTCAGAAATTTTAAAGCTATCAATATGAAAATTTTGAGAAATATTAAGTAAACTTAACCAAAGATAATAAATAAATTTTAATTCTCTAATAGACATACAACATTTTTTTAAAAATGTTTAAACCAAAATAAAATCTTGTTAAAAAACTGAAAACAGTGACATAATCATGCATTTTTCTTATAAATTATTGGTGGAATTGGAATGATTTTTTTTAATTAAGCTACAGACAACATTCTATCCTGGGAACTAGAATAATATATCTATTCTGGTTGCTTAAAAATAAATTAATTTTCATATTTTGAGAAAAAAATTAGAAATGTTTTTCATTTTATATTGGTATGGATTTTTATTAACTAATAGTGATATTTAAATACTTAAAGCTGTCACACTCCGCGTTTGCATACATTATGTGTGTGCAAATTTTCAACAAGATTGATCCAGCCAATCCCGAGAAAAATGCACATTTATGTAAAATTTTAAGTTATAGGGAAATAAGATTTATTTTTGCTTAAAAAGTAATGTTATGTGCATTAGAGAATTAAATTTTACAGAGCATCTTTAGTTAAGCATTCTTAATATCTCTTAAAAAGTTCATATTGATATTCAGAGATACAGTGCAAAATGTATACTGCTGTATTATTTGCTAGATTTAACTTCATGGTTACCTTAAGGCAATAGCGTCTTGCGAAATACTGCAAAGCATTCTTAATTAATATAAGGGAACCCAGTGTCATGAATGAGGTTAGTAATAGGGCTTAATAAGAGGAACAGAAAGTCTAAAACTTTTTCTCTATCTCTTAGAGTTATAGAGCAAAGCAATATTTTATATGAAACATGTAGCATGTGCTGCAATTTAGGATGCTAATAGCAGATATTCAGAGCGTGTTTGTTTGCATAACATTTCTGTGAATACGTAACCAGTGCTACTCACTTTTTTTTAAATCTTGTTAACATCACCGCTATGGCAACAGCATTAAACACATCTAATTTTGCGAATCCAAATTATTCACTCAAAACTCTTCAGGTGAATACATTAAAATACTTCCAGGTATTAAAAAAAAAAAAAAAACAAAAACAAAAAAAAAAAAACACAAAGGACGTTATTTATTTAATTTCAGTTTGTGTATCCAGCATTATAATCAGAATGTATCAATTCCGAAGAATTAACACAGACATTATTTTTTTCTGAACAACACGTCAACATCCAAAATAGTATTCGACATCTCCCCCCCCCCCTCCAATTTACAATACAGAACCATCACATAAAATTACTTCTCAGCATGTCTCGTCATTTTACACAAGTCTCAAATGAACAAAAGACCGTTATTAACAATTACAACCATAATATTTATAAATGTACTTGCCCAGCTGTAGGTTTCTACATATTTGTTAAGTACTTGGCAATTATTATGCGCAAACGTCTACAAGGTGATAGACGCATTGCCAATGATGATATGTAATAGATTCCTAAAATCATTAAATAAATTCGTGATCCTCCGAAATTATCTGCCTAATGATATTATACACTTAATCAATTTAACTCTGGTTTAGTCAAGTTATTCAATATGGAATCACCATAAGAGAACTAAATATTAAAAAGCTTATAAAATTTAACACAGATTTTCACAAGAATTGAGACCACTTTAAAACACATTCTCAAGGCTATGACAATAGTGTCGTTTATTAAACGAACCCTTTGTTTTATGTCAGATGTCAGATGTTTTATGGAAGGATTTTCGGATCTAACTTCTTTAATCCTAACCTAGAGTTAAGTAGATTAAACTTGAGCAATTTTAAGCATAAAATTAGATCAATTACATAGCTTTCACTTAATTAACTTACAATAGCAGATCTTTACCTAGTCAATGGCTTAGATGTTTTATGATACAATAAGCTATTTATGCATTTATAGTTGTTAAATACCAATCTAATAAATATTTATTGATAAAATTAACTAAATTTTACCCTATATGAACCTTTCCTCGCTCGAGTGTTTTTTCTGTGTATTTGCTATTTATTTGCATGAAAAAATTAAAATTAACTTTTTAGCAGGGTACACATGAAGCCATACTTAGGATTTTTACGCCCGAAAAAAT
Source organism: Metallyticus violacea (assembly GCA_030762175.1). Lineage (NCBI taxonomy): Eukaryota > Metazoa > Arthropoda > Insecta > Mantodea > Metallyticidae > Metallyticus > Metallyticus violacea. The sequence goes on along the minus strand of CM060831.1, from coordinate 25,930,724 downwards.
CCACCGGTCCTGGCCGGGTTCGAACCCGCAATCATGGTTATAGGAGATAAGTATGGTATGGTTCCACCACCAGGACCGACACAATTGATGTTAAAATGTAAACCTTGTAGAAGCGAAAGTTTTATTTCCGAAATTATGTTTTTTTTTTTTTTTTTTTTTTTTTTGAATAGTGTTTAAATCCCGTTTTAAGTACTGAGGCATACATGCGGTGGACACTGATGATACAAAAGATTTTTGATTTGTTTTATTTACGGACGGTCTTTAACATTTCAGGTCATTAGAGTCCCATTCAATTCAGGGCGTGCAACGGCCGGTAAATTTTGCTCAGAGGCCTCTTCTCTCAGGATTGAGATTCTTTTTCGTGCCGTAAATCTACGACACGGGACTCACGGCTTTTTTTTATTGATACAAGAGAAGAAATGATAAACTGGAAAAGGATTTTTTTTTATTTAAAGGAAGTAAACGTTCCAGGCTTTAGTTTAGGGTATCTCGCCAGGATTTGCTATTAATGAGGACTGAAGAAAACCTGGAAAAATACTCAGTAAGGGAGGACGGTCCTTGTGGGAATCGAAATGATGCTGACATTTGGAGGTACTATACTACGAGTTAAATTTATTCACCAAATTTGTATCGTGGTCCGCCGATTTCCGGTGTGTGATATAAAACTATACAACCTTTTACTCTATTGTGATTGCCATTAGAGGTTATTATCCGCACGTTAAATTGCATAATAAAAGTATCACAACAATAGAGGTTAATAAATTACAGACATTACGAATGCAATCACAACAATGTTATAATATCGCACGCAAAATGTAGCAACAAAACCAAACCGGCAACCACGCAAAGCTCATACAGGAAGTTCGATGTTAGCGGAACTCGCAAACAGGAAGTTGATTGCTGGTGTAATGTTTTGCACTGGGGAAAAAATGCTTCATCTGATTACAGAATTGGAAAATTACCTTAATATGTGTACAGATTGCTCTCTATCTCTAACAGCTTCGAGGCAAATATGCACTGCATGGCGTTATTTTATTGCTTGGTACACTGAGCATGTAATAAAGTAATCTATTATCTCCTTGTACATTTCCGGTCTTGTAATATAATTAATATTACATATTACATGATTCAATAGATATGTATGTGAATGTAAATGCAAATATTTCAAAACGGGATCAGTTGTCACAACTGATTATTTTTATTTAATCGAAGTTTGAAACAGAGCGTTCGAGCAATTTGAAATATGAAATCAGGCATTAATATGACCAGAATAATATATCTACTTTATCTGACAACAGTGCATATTTTAATCGAAATAATGGAAGTTTGAGCACAAGCGAAGTGCAATTGCAGAGGCTTCTCGCGTCAGTATAAACCCGGTACAGTATTTTATACTGCTGAATATCTTCTGGAATCTTAATAGCTAAAATTAATGCTGTGTAATTGAACATACAGAACAGAAAAAGAATTTAATACTAATATCGTAAAAACCACCAATTAAAAAATGTATCCTTCTGTATTCAAGTACCAAACTAATTGAGGACCCCTTTCCTAATGTCTGGAAAGTGCAGCATTAAGTCTGTCTCTATAACTCTCAAATACACGCCGACAACTATTGTTCAGGTTGTTTATTTGTATGTAGGTGCAGATATGACCTGACAGATGCACCTACCAGGGATAAAAACAACAGTGATTGCATAATAATTTATTAACTTTAAACTATACATTATTCCGTTTTACTCTCTAAAGAGAGCACTTGCGAATATTCTCAATAAAATGAGAAACAAGAAATATGAGCTGTTTCTGCTCAATCTTTGATGCATGAAAGTAAAAGTGGCAACGCTGGAGAATTACTCAGTATCTCGTAGCACTATGTTACTGTTTACACGAAAACGATAATTATATACTAGGAACTTTTGATGATTATTTCCCGTTAATTTACTTTATAAATAAAAAGATTACTTGGTAAGAATTACGTGGCAGTAGTGACAATTTAAAACTAAAATTTTCAAATTATATTTGAACCTACAGTAATCCAGGAGCTCGGGGGGATGGTGAGGAATTATGTTATGGCGGTGAAAATTCAATGATGCTTAAAATGGGAACTAAAATATATATACAAGCTGATGGTAGGAAAAGAAAATGCTTTAATTTTGAAAAATAATTTATTACGCTAGAAAATATTATATACGAAAGAAACAATGATGTCACTTGAGAATTACCAGGTATCCCTTGACAGTGTGTTACTCGGAACTCTGTGGGATGGGACGAGGTTATTGAGGTATTAAGCAATTACCATAAAGTTAATATTGACCGTTTATAAATGAAAATCAAAACTCAAAAATATCACCCTGTTCGAAGAGGATTGTTTTTAAACGTTTATTTTGCAAAGTTAAATTTTTTCACAAACAACAGTTTGTGTATATATTTTTAGTTCCAATTTTAGCCCCCAAGTTTGCCCCACCACCATTGAATTTTCGCAGCCATGACGTACTTTTTCACCACCATCAAGTTAATATTGTTTATTTATAAAAGTAAAATCTATATTGAAAATTAATTTTGTTTGCAGCGTGACAACTATTTTATAAACTTGAACTATTTTAAAAATATAATCTTTGTTTATAAAGTTCACTAACAAATATTTACAGTGTAGTATTTTGTTAGTAGTGTGATCATTGCAAAATAAAACACATTTTTAAATTTCAAAGTTAACATTTTGTTGCTTACATAAAATTAAATCAAAAAGTAAAATTTACTTTCTTTGCAATGTAACATTTATAAAAGCTTGTGTCTCTCTCTCTCTCTTTTTACAAAAGTTCAAAGTGTGTTTGGTTTTTTCCGCTACCATCATGTTTACATGTTCTAGTTGCACTTTTAGACACCACGTTTACGCCGTGAATCTTTTTATTTTTCAACATGAAGTACAGGTATGTGTGCCAAACGTTTGGTTCACAGCTTTGCCACCAAGTCTTCCCCTACCCCGCACCTAATTAGTTCCTAGTTTTATCACCAAGTTCCCCCCCCCCTCACACATTGAACACATTCTCTTAATCCAACACCACCGCCATTGTAGTTACAACTTTCACCATCATTTATGTAAATAGTATTAATATTTGAATCAATGTATTTAATATGTAAATATTCAACCCATAAATAAAAAATGGTCCCTCAAGCATTTGGGTTAACGATAATCCTATAAGCCAGGAGGATTAAAAGCGACACTGGCGCCATCTAACCACTTGATATGGGGCGTTTATACTTACCCCCTGATTGCCATTCTTCTGCACTTGAATTTAGAAGTTTATTTTTTATGATAAAGTTATTAGCATAGCTCTACAAGGTCGTTATTAGTTCCGCTATGTCATGACAAATGCCATAATAACGTTCACGTGTATTACTACTTTGTATTCTGTTTGTGCATTAGATTTAAAATGCTCTCTAGACTATTATAGAACTTATTGGATTATATTATGAGGTATGTTCAGAAAGTAGACAAATCTCACGGCCGTTCAGCTTTCACGGTTTCTACTCCTGCGGCCCCGAATTTGATTCTTCGACATGCCAAGCGAGATTTTTTCCTTGCTTTGGGAGGTCCCCACGGCATTGCCTGGTTAAATTAGGTCTCATTAGATGTAGTGTAAGGACCTCTCTGGCGCTGCTCGGATATTCTAACATTAAAAGATGGGACAAGACAGGCAAAAAGGCATTTTAAATATGTACAACGGCTGTTCAATAAAGAATGATAATTTTTTTGACAACATACGTATACTTAATCTCATAATTTTGATCATATTTCTCAGAGTAGTCCCCGATGAATGGAAAAACACCTGTCCCAACGTTTCTGCCAGTCTTCAAAGACATGCTGGAAACAATTTTTGACAGGTCCTTATGAATCGTCTCTGCAGCCTTCATCACTGCTTCTGATTACGGAAAATGCCTCCCAAGAAGGCGTTTCTTCAATTTGAAACAAAGGATAAAATCACGTAGGGCACTAAAGTTGGACTGCAGGGAGGATGAGGGATACTCTTCACATTGCTTTTTATGAGATTTTCAGAAACAACATTTGCGATATACAACCGTGGTGTAGCATCCAGCTATTATACGAAAATGTGGCCATGTACAACTTTCAGGACAAGTTAGTTTTGTGTGCAGGTACATGTTAGTAATCAATTCCTTGAATATAAAAAATTGTGAGAGAATTTTTGCTCTTTTTGGTTTGCTCATGATGGAGATTTAAACACAGAACTTTGCTGCTTGCTCCCAGGATCGAAATGATGTAGCCAAGTTTCACCAACCTTTGAAAGAAACCGCATTTTCCTGTAATATCACAGAACGTCCTTTTGTTTGGGAATCAGCAGTCGTGGAACTCACTGTGCACAACACGTCTCATGTATAAAGTTTTAGTTACCAACTTGTGGGTTGCACCCAGTGAATTTTTCAGTTTCTACGTTCTTAATATTATTCGACGATCGCCTCACAATAACAACGGTGTTAATGGTTTCTTCATTAGAGCACATACAGAAGTTCCGGGTCCATTTTCCTTTGAAATTGATTGCTTTCCTTTTTTAAACATCTTAAACCATCTTCGAGCTTTGCTATAGGGAAGAAGCAACTTTTCATAGGCCTCCTGTAACATTGTGTAGGCCTCAGCTGCAATGAAAACAGAATTTCAGAGCAGCAGATTTATCGTCGCGTTTACCCTCCATTTTGCTGTAGTGGAACTAAACGTCTCAATTTGTACACCTATCCCAGGGTAGAACCGGAAATGAATTTTAGCGCAAGAAATTACGATTACACTTTATAAAACAGCCTTCGTAATACAAGCAGTACAAAAGACATTTATGTTTCCAAACAGCATAGTTATCTACAATATAAAATTACAAATATGGTAGAATTATTCTTTTAATGCTGTTTATCAAATGTTGCACATAAGTACAAGGCGTTTCTTCAAATTATCAAAACTGAAGCGTATTTCTCAGAACGGAAAGAGAATGTACAACGTCCACTGTGGTAATTGGAGCATTGTGAAATAAGCAATGATCAACCCATCGCTGAGAATCTTGCCTACACTTTTATTGTTTGTGGGTCCTGATTACTGCATTTACTTGTTCAGTTTGGTACTAAAATGCTCACTTATCTTTGGCATGGTGTCGAATTGTGAATTGAAATCCAACTGCACGGTGATTATTTAACAACCGACTTTTCCTCTCATTATTTTAACAATGAGCAACCGCCGCCGTGGGGTAGTGGTAATAGATGTCCTGAGTTCGAATCCGGTAAGGCCAAGCTATCAAGGTATTTTTTTTCGGAGTTTTTCCTTACCCCGAGAAGATAAATTCCAAATAGCTTCAAGGCACCAAGGACTCCGAGCTCATTTTGGTCATCCTTAACTTAACTTATTATATTTTATTTATCTCTACAGACTTACTCCTATAGTATACAATCCACAAACCAATGACGTCACGAGAGGATTAATGCAGTCAAACGACAATAATGAGCTTGTGGAACGAGAGCCCATCACTTGTTGGGTCTAGCAAAGAATGACGTCAGAAATTCCCCATAAAGTAAATGGGCCGCAAAGAAGTTTTATAACTTCTTATTCCCGGCAATGAGGATTAAGCTACAATAGCAATAACTTTACAAAAAAGGAAGGATAATACGAAATAGGTAGCAAAACACGGAGAAAAAAAAAAAGCATCATGTTTGATAGTTCACGAATAGCATTTTTATACATATATCTTTTTGACACTAATTAAAAAAAGGCATTTTGCCATAAAATCCGGACTCTTATGCCGGTGCATAATTCGCTCAAAGGAGGCCGATGTGTCAAGATATCGTCTCATTTTCATTTTGAAATGAGTTATCGCGTCATCAGGTGCTTGAAGATTTACAAATGAAAACAATTTTCCGAAGATTTTGTTGGCTTAGGGCGATGAAGCAATGAGGCTGCACAAAGTAAAGAATGGTTTAAGCATAACAAACATAAACATACATAAGACTACGTCGTAGGAGGCCAATAACAAAGCAAAATACAGATGTCCAGATTATGGAGCTCCATCATTTGACAGAATGTGATGACGAAGTTGTGTGATCAGCCTCTGCACGCTTGATTTGGACATTTGCTCAAGCTATGTTAGCAGCAGCAGAGAACATACTGAAGTCCACGAGGTTCTGAAGACCGTGGTGACCGGACATGGCAGTATGGTACGGCCCGGAAACAACATACTCGGCCGCTAAGACATCATGCACAACGTAACGGCTTAGTTAGAAACCATTCCAAAACGCCTTCCACAATAGGGACATATGACCCTGGAGCTAGGAAATGAATGCTCGTTGCTATGAATTTCTTTTTATACACACCTCCTCCATTCAAGCTCTTGACACTGCTCATTAGTGACGTGATCAACAAAACGGAGACGTAGAAATGATCCTGTGGAAAAGAAGCAAACCAAATATCATATGGGTAATCAGAACTACTTTTATTAATTTTATGAAGACTTCATCTGATATAAAACTGTGAGGTCCTAGGGTATAAATAAGGGAATGTGAGAGAAAATGATACAGTCGATTTGTGACTGTGTGGAATTCTGCACAAAGTACGACAGAGATAGAGAGGATCGGAGAGTTTTCGGAGCAAGAGACAGGGCTGCATCCTGTCACCTTTCCTGTTTAATCTTTTTGTGGACGACTAGTGGACGTAATGGAACAGGAGAGTATAGAGCCACACGTACTACGGTGACATTTTATATGTAGATGACATGGTACTATGTTCAACGATGATTAACGGATTGCACAGGGGACTACACAGATTGCAGACTTATTGGAACGAATACTTTCAAGAACGAGGCTGTCTATAGTAGGGAAGAGACTTGGACGTACGGAGGACTAAGAGTTTCGTGTACCTGGACTTTGGACGGACAGTGGCCGAAGCACATATATGTGGTGAAACACAAGACGGGAATGAAGGCCACGGAGACTTTCCGTATACGCAGCAGAATTCCAGACCTGCTGGTAGGTTACGGGGCTCTGGTCATATGGCGGAAATCTGGGAGTGGGAGCAAACGGAGAATTTGGAATCAGGTGAGAATGCCTTTTTTGAAAGGGAGGGTTACGGCAAACTGCGCAATCAAAAGCGAATTTGGGGCTCATAGTGAGGCAATAGAATGAAATATAGGCTGAAAATTATCCCGGGAGATCCGTCTTTAATTACAGCAATCTGCTTCAAGGAGCAGCTTAGATTGGAAGGAAATAGACATGGGCCTTCAAAGTGTAAAAGGGGTTAGAAACCATCGGGTTGGGAAATATTTGGATGGGGGAAAGTCATGAACCGCCTGCAGGATAGAGACAAGCAGCATAAAACCGCGCAAACGGGGTTAACATTTGGGTGGGGGATGGGGCTGTACATTAAAACAGGGACCAGGCTCATTAAACAGCATGGTTTAGGTTTGGAGCATGGCGGCAGATCAAGATCTCAGGTGAAAGTGAACCGAGAATTTGTCCTAGCGATCTGTAAGCAGCACTGAGGGTGGAGAAAAAAATATCAGCCACCTTCCTTTACTGACTGTAACAGAGTGCAAGGGGCATGCTGGGCTCTGATTTCTGTCGAAGTTGAGACAGCTCAGGTCTGAAAAAGCTGAAAACCGGGGGAACTAAATTGAATTAAAAATCTATGTATAGATGATATTGTGTTCACTTATTCCACTGACAAGAGCGAAGGGTTCTATGTTCTGCATGTTTACATTAAGCGAATGTTATAATAATAATAATAATAATAATAATAATAATAATAATAATAATAATAATAACTGAACTAAACAATGGAGGCATGACTTTAAGTTTAAGTAATGTACTTTTTATGTATTGAGAAAGGCAGGTGGATCCCTGCGAAGGTTGCAAAGTTATTCCTATGTATGTTAATTTGAATAAATAAATGCATTCATTTATTCTAAAACTGTAGGTGATTTGTTCTTGGCACTCACAATGCTCATACATTTTTGTCTATTCTGTGCTTTCTCCCACCATCTTCTAATATCCATAATTCCCAAATCTTCTTCCAAGCCCTGTATCCATCTCTTTCTTCGTCTTCTTTCTCTTCATTTTCTCCCTTACAGAAACTTCTTTCGTATCCTTTCTGCACTCATTTGTTTTGCATATACTAACCAAGCTAATTGTCGAGTTTCATCTCATTTTTGCCTCACCTCCACTTCCTAATTTATTGTTATTTTCCATTCTTGACCCTCTATCACGGGGAATAAATACGTCATTTGTTAGCCATTACTATATTTTATTTATGTTTAATTTAACAACAGTTTTTCCCTGGTGAAGCATATATTATGGTTTTATTCCTTTGTGCAGTCGAGGCCCAAATATCACATTATTAATTTTTTCCAAAATATTTAGAACGCTTACAGTATTCAAAAGCAAACAATTCTTCTTACTATGACAGTCAATATCTCAAAATAGTTCTGGACAGGCGACAAACGACTATAACGAATATTACATTTTAAAAACAATATTCAAATTATTAAAGAAGTTCTAATCTACACTATTGCAAATAAAGGGAATTAACACAAGCAATGCATAATCTGAGGTTTCTCAAAAACTGTAACTTTATACATAAACTTACAAACGAAATAGTTTGAACATCGCACAATAACTGGGAGAAGCGTTCTACATCTTGTTCATGAATTACATTGCGATTAAAATCAATTTCTTCATGCTGTAAGATAAAAAAAAGATAAATATATGGTATGTCATATCACGCACTCGTCTTGCAAAACAGTTGAAAACAAAACAACATCTGACCTAGTTATCGAGTGCCGGGTGCTTATGCGTCAAATAATTCATTTCTTATGACTGGTTATAGGTTTTTATTTACTACCGACCTTGAGTGTTGCATAAAAAAAGTTGCTCATCTTCCGCATTTTTGAATGCTTCGGTACATAGTGGCTATGTTGCCTCGCCTGCGTCTGTTAGTTTGGGTACTTTGCTTGGGGTTAACAAACGCCAGGGTTTTCTTTTTTCTCATTTTTCGCGCGACCAACCTCGAAATGCACAATTTTATAGCCTGCTCACACCAATCGCAATCCTACAAATATGTGAAAATTAAGGCATGTATGCAGGGTGTTTTGGAAATACTTTTACAAACTTTGGTGGCGGGTTACTACCACTACCACCACCACCATCACCACCACCACTACTACTACTACTACCACTACCACTACCACTACCACTACCACTACCACTACTACTACTACTACTACTACTACTACTACTAATAATAATAATAATAATAATAATAATAATAATATTAATATTAATAATAATAATAATAATAACCGCATAAACATATGTCAGAAAAGCCTTAGTTTTTGTTACTCATGAAAGTTTACCACAAGAAAAAAATATTCATATAACATATGTCCAGAAATGGTACTGAGTTATTACTGAAAGTTTACCAAAAAAAAAAAAAGTGCATACAAACATATGTCCGGAAATTATTAGTTTTGAGTTATTGATGAAAGTTTACCATAAAAAAGTCCAATAAAACTTATGTCCGGAAATCCTTAGTTTTTTCAGTTATTAATAAAAAAAAGGTTGATTTAAACATATGTCCGGAAATTATTAGTTTTATGAGTTATTAATGAAAGATTACCAAAAATTAAAAATGAATACGTCAGTATAATTAGTTTTATGAGTTATTCATGAAAGATTACCAAAAATTAAAAATGAACGCGTCAGTATAATTAGTTTTATGAGTTATTCATTAAAGTTTAGCAAAACAAGAAAAATAAAAGTCCATATAAACATATGTCCGAAAATCCTTAGTTTTTCAGTTATTAATGAAAGTTTACGCCAGAGTTATTTCTATCACATCTTTAATAGGGCAATTACCAAATCACATAAATGGCTAACCTTCAACGGCGGTATTGCTGCATTTTGCGAATAATATTTTGTCATATAAGCATGCGATGCTTATGCACCAAGTGCATCAGCAGGCCTGTATCGACATCATTATTGCATTACTTACAAAATTTATTTAATTTCGATTACGAAAGTAAGTTGTTAGATTGCACCTTGAAAATTTCATTAATCACTGAAAAACTACGGATTTTCGGACATATGTCTATTCAGAGTTATGTTTTCTTGTTTTGGTAAATTTTCATTAAGAGCTCAAAAAACTAAGTTTCCAGTCATATGTTTATATGACCTTCTTTGTTTGTTTTGATGTGAGCAACCCACCATTAAAGTTTTTAAAAGTATTTCCAAAACATTCTACATATAAAACGGTCTAAATAGTTTTCAAATGTTAGGAAAACAATTTACAATGCACATTTAAAACGCTTTAGTGTCATCATTTTAATTATAAATAATTAATTTTTAAATTGTATAACGGAAATGATTTACAATAGCGGTGTTTGACGCAATCTATGGGCACGTCTATTCGTAGGGCGATGGACTGATACTGGTACGCCATGCAGAGATAGATGGTAGTTGTAAGCTGAGTGTGTACTGAAAGGAGAGTATTCGTTATGTGAGGTAGAGAAAGAAGCTGTCAACATCGAAGGCGACTACCATGAACAAAGTTGGACTGCATGATTTTGTGTTAGGAAGGCTTCAAACCTGCACACATTCATAATAACTACGGCATGTGTTCAAGAAATTCCTTGTGTTCGCACACAAGAATGTGAGTACTGGTCTTACGTCAACATCGCGATCTCCCAAGAACATTTGAAGTTTTGGTTTTGGATGATAGACACTCAACCTTTGAACTGAAATACCACATGGGGTCGGTATTTTGAACATGAAAAAGGTGCGCGCACATTGGCTTCCGTGGGACTTGACACACAAGAGCTGAAGTCTGTCGTTGGCTACTGGAAATACATAACTAAGATGTACATTTTTTGGAGAAGCTGATGACCTGTAACGAGTCATTATGTCACTAACACACATCAGAGAAGAAAATGCAATCCATGCATTGGACATTGAAAGAAGAAAAATAAGAAAAGCGAGAGGGGGGGGGGGGGGAGAATTACACACAAGCCGTGAGTTACACTACAGTGGGAAAGGAAAAGTAGTTTAGATGATAAGAGCGTCGGCACAGCAAGCCGAAAATCCGTGGTTCGCGATCCGGCCGTAATCTCAAATTTCTACCTAGCTCTGATTTCAAATCGATTATGTTTGTGTGCTGTTCTTGCATCAAATTACAAAACATGTCATAATACAATTATTAAGAATTTAATAACTCCTGTTATAGGATTTTTTTTCAGAATTACTTATCAAATTTCGATTCAGCATTTAATGTTTTTCGTTTTCTAAAAAATAAGTATTTTAATTACAAAATAGGAAAAGCATGAACAAATGATCATAAATTACAAATGGCTAAGAGATCTTAAATAAAAATTAAATATCTAATATTATAACCCATGTGAAATGGCGGATATTTTTACTCCAGTCAACACGACATTTAAAATTTACCCAGCATGAATTAGAGCCGTTCCTTTACGAAAGTACAGCGTACAAATTGTTTGAAGTGAAGTTCGTCTTTTCTTGCTGTGTTAAGTCGGTCCTGGTGGTCTAATGGTAACCATACTTGCCTCAAACTCAAGATCGCGGGTTCAAACCCGGCCAGGATAGAGGATTTTTCAGGCGTAAAAATCCGAAGTATGGCTTCCTTCGGAAGGGAAGTAAAGCCCTGGTTCCTGTGTCGTACATTTACGGCACGTAAAAGAACCTCAAGCCTGAAAGAAGAGGCATTTTAGCAAAATTTGTCGGCCGTTTCACGCCTTGAATTGAATGACACGGTGATGACCTAAGATGTTTAAAGAGCGTCCGTAAATAAATAAAAATAAAAAAAAAATTGTTGTGTTGAAGACAACATTCCTCTATAATCAAGTTGACCTTAAAGTAAAACCACTCGCAGAACAAAACCTGCGTTTCCATTAAGTTGCTGTCAGAACAACAATCTCAAGGTTGCGAGAAATGTCTGACTGAGCAATTCATGTCTAATTTTAGAGCGCTGTAATGCTTTAAAACTAGAATTATTCTTATTCTTACTCTTGCGCGTGCTAGGTTAAATATTATCTGCGTATGGGGAAACTACAGGTCCTAAGTACTTTAAAAATAAATCCGTCTAGTTTGCACGCTCAATTAAATTCCCGTAATGTGTTCGTAATAAATTAATTAGCTAAATGTTCTTTCCACTTAGTTTTACAAATGGTAATGCGCTTGCACAATCTAAACAGTTAATTGTGGTTTCCTATTTGAAGGTGACTGAAAACCATTAACAATTTTCCAAAGTGGACTTCAAGTTAAATGAAACGTAACCAGCAGCTATGGGACATAAACTTGAAACACCCAGTTGGAGGTAGCATTCAAGTCTATTCTTTTCTTCAAAGAACTTACTGTAGCTGCTTGAATCAGCGCATTTTCCTTGGGTTTTTATTACCAGTCACTTGTATACAAACAGACTACAAAAAATAAACTCAAATCATTAGTCTCTCTTTTTGTATGCATATTGCTATGATACGCGTGAGGAATGCAGTGCATTAGAATTCGCTCAGACAAACAACCTTGTCATGTCTCTGCAAACTCTTTTAATACATGTTTAACGCTAAGAAATATCGAATTGAGAGTAAGAACTTTAATATTATTATTTATTTATTAATCAAGACAACCTCAGATATTCTTAATTATATGAAAAACAGGAAATATTTACAGTTTCCGCTCAACATTTGATGTACGAAATGAACAATGGTAACGCTAAAGAAATGCCAGATATTTCTCTTGCAGTGTTTTTTTCTGTTTAAACGAAAGCGATAACACTATACACTCGAAATTCGATAGGATGGGGCGAGGTCATTTACGTTTGTCTCGCACTTTATACATTACACTGTGTTTTTATTCAGGTTATGCACCTTTTCTAGTGATATTTGATTTATCTGAGCTTATTTTATCATTTCGTTTCCAATACCATCCACTTTGTAATTGTATTGTGCCACAAGGAGTTATCGGAACTTAAAACAGTAGGGGGGGGGGGTGTTACGGCAAGATTCACATTATCGAATATTCACGGTAGCAAACACTCCAATAGAAAACTAAATAATTTATTTGAATGATGAAACAGATTCTAGTAGAAGCGAAGACAGATGGAGCCCTGCGTCTAGTCACTTTGGATACATGCTTTGAATGAGAGCACGGCGAATGAAAACAGTTCAAGCTACAAAGAAATCTCGTCTCTACTCTTGTAGGAGAGCTGTGTAAGTCGGTGATACCGCCTAGCAATACTCCATCACAGCTACACTGCTGCGAATTATTTGGAGCTTCTCGGTGTTCAAAAATAGAGAGCTCTAGTCATGGGTGAAAGATGGACTTCGGGGGAAGAAACAATAGCTAAAACAGGTGACCGATCTTGAAAGATTAAAACTTTTCATAGCAAAGGAAACTACATTCAGTCCGTTAAACGGAGGCATATATGACAGAATGCAATGGCTGATCAGTTGCACAAAATTAATTATCTGTGCTGAATAAAAATTAAAATGTAGCCTTATAGGTATGAGGTTATATATAAAAAGAGCTTATCAGATTTCATCTCTTATAAAAACCGACTTTCACCAATATCGGTTTTTGTACTAAAATGTCTGTGTTAACGATATGATGTCCTATTTGAAAATCCATTTCCTCTGTCACTCTGCTGAAATCTAAAGATTTTTTATCATAATTTGGTCCCTAACCAATTTTAATATTAACAAAGTTGTATTTTAAAGTACATTTACTTAAGTTATTATGTCTCAGTTCATAAAATGTTTTCTTTTTAGAAGAAAGATGGAACATTGAAGCAGTAGCTGTTGAACTAATTAAAACAATCAGAATGTCCAAATGTTGTAAAATATTTCTTACCCAATGTAAGTAAAACGTCTAATATTTAATGCATGAATGAGTATTCGGTTTTATTCATACCCCTCCTCCCAAGAAAAGTTCACTTCGCCTTTCTTTTACAATGTTGTATTCCGCACACTAGTACAGACGCAAAACCATAGAATAATTTCAATAGCTTTACAGGTTTTCCCGTGCATGCATGCACTATATTGACCGGAGTAAGAATACGCCTTGCTCTAGTTTTGGTTTCAGGATAGCGAGGACAAGGAGAGTCCTATATTAAGAGCATTGGCCGCCGTAGGGTAAAGAACCCTTCAACACATCACAGTGATCACAGCCTCGCTGGCAGACACTGAGCAGTGCTGTAATAAATAGAACTGAGCATTTATCTTTTCGCTGAAAATGTTGTCTTGTGCAAAGGAATTGTAAATTAATTGGGGCATCGTTTTTTGCATAGACTTTGGAACCACTTCCAGACTCCATACTAATTTACTGAAAGCATAATTAGTACTGTTAAATTATTATCGTAATTTGTATATTATATTTATTAGTAAACCATTATTGTTATTATTATTATTACCACCACATTTTTCAATGTCGGCTCTGTTCTCGCTTACTTGGGTACCCTCCTCGGCGTGGCAATATTGTTGCTGTCTTCTTAGATCGGGCAAGCCTTAAGGCGCAGCTTCATGCATCTAATGGGGACGACGATATGACTAGGTGTGCCGGGGTGTCCTTAAGCCTAGTGTGATTTAACCTAATTAGACTATGGGCACCATTAGGATCTTCGTAGTTAAGGAAAAATCTCCATGACATGTCTGGGAATCGAACCTGGCACTCAAGGAGTAGTAGCCAGGAGCGCTGACTACCAGACCATGGAATTAATCATTATTATTATTAATAAACATCGGGATTCTTAAGCATTTAATCACAAGTTAAGTGTACTCAAACTACCAGGTAATACTAACGTAGAGGAACACAAGCTATGCCAAGCAGGTGAATAAGAACTAATGAATGACAGGCTTAAGGGGACAGAGTGGCGCAAATGTCCCACCTGTTGTCCAGCACCAACATAACTTCTTTCTGGTTTTAGTTCTTACAAATTTCATGGTACACTTTTAAAGAATATTTATCCAATACTTTTCAAAATGTTATATTTAATATATAATGACCAGCTGCATGGCTTAGCGGTCAGCGTTTCTGACTGTTACTTCTGGGGTCCCGGGTTTGATTCCCGAATAGGTCATGCAGATTTATCTCTGACTGGAAGATTCCCATGGCGTCCGGTCTGGTTAAATTAGATCTTAGTGCTCCCTGGCGCCCATAATCATTTTAATTATTTCCAATGAGTCGACATAACTGCGCATCAACGGCTGCCCGGTATTAAAAGACAGTTACAATACCGCATATCAATGGGAATACACAGGGCAGACACAAAGAAAGAAAGAAAGAAAGAAAGAAAGAAAGAAAGAAAGAAAGAAAGAAAGAAAGAAAGAAAGAAAGAAAGAAAGAAAGGGAAAAATAAAATATTGAGTTATCTTATTCCGTATAATAATATAAAAGAAATAACTAAAAAGGATTACAGAGCGACCCATTGAACTATGAACCAACTTGCCGTGTTTTGCTTATAAGCAAGAGCGGCGCTCGTTACCTTCTGCGGTTATTGTAGATTGGCGTTGAAATAACCAAGCAACAATTTCCTTAACCATTTTAAAAACTTTTATTTACCAAATTTGTGAAAGGAGATGTTGAAACTGGCCACCATCATTGTCCATACATATTTGGCACCTCTTTAAAGAACTATCACCTTTGCTGTAGTTCACATTGAGCAATGCGAGCTATTTACTGGTAGATATTTTGTTTCAACTGTTTCAGAATATGTGGATTTGTCTTGTATATGCTATTTTTAACTTACTTAAGAGATAAAATTCGCAAATGGGACAGAGAGAGAGGGCCAGCAATTCTTGCGAATTAAGGGGTTTAAATTTATTTGAATGAATGCTTTATTTCTACATATTTCCTTTACATTAACTTTTACAATTTATATAACTGTTCTTAGAGTGCTTGATATTTTAGTATCCTATACAATTATCACCCTGGTTATGTATGTAATAGATCCTACTTTCCTCTAATATCGTCTCCATAAATATCATCATCCTTTAATTTAATCACTTAGTTAACCAATTGTCTCAAAAACTCCTTACTGCCAATATAGGAAAAAAAAATGAAAAGTGCTCTCTGTAAATTGTCCCATTATCTAATCCAAACTTCTCTCTAGGCTTTAGGTTCTGGACGTTCAATTATACAACATACTATTTCTTTTCTTCCACATAGTGGACACGGTTCCTTTTTCACTTTTAATCCACTTAGCCCTATCATTCCTGCTCTACCTCAAGCAAATCTCTCCGTTCCCCTTTTGTTACAAACATTTACATATTTTTCCCGCCCCCTTTCTTTCTTACTGTTCCTATAACATTTCACAAAGCAGTTTTATCTTGTGAATTTCTCCCTATTTCTTGCGTTTCAATATTATCTATTCTTAGTTTCACGTTTTATATAATCCTTGTCTATTGATTATCTGCTGTCAATCTAAATCACCTATTCCAATCTCTTGGACTATATTCTTTATTTGAAATAACCAACTTCTTTTTCATTTTTGTTTCTCTTGTGTCCGTACACAATATTTAATTATATCTCCATTTTATAGCAATATTTCAATGTACGTTTAACTATCATACCTTTCTTGCCAACTCTTCCCAATTCAACTCATACTATCCCCTTTGGAGCTGCCCTTGGTAATCTTAACATCATTTTACAAAATGCTCTATGAATATGGTGTATATACTTCCACCCTTTCTGTTTTCCAAATTTCAAATCCATACATAATTGAACCGTAGCTGAATAAATTCGCTCGAGCCATGATGTTACATTCATGCTTGGTATCTTCTTCAAACAGGTTCTTATAATATTAATAATTAGTTTTCCTTTTCCAGTACAATTTTTTCCTGATCTGTTCATCTTTCATTATTATTTAACACTACCTTTAAATAGTCCCAATTTCTTTACTGCTTCAATTTCATTACCTCCAAGCCATTTCTCATCTCAACTCTCTCTCTTTTTACGTCGGTCCTGTAGTGGTGTAGTGGTAACCATACTTACCTCCTAAACCCAAGATCGCGGGTTCAAAACCGGCCAGGACCGATGGTTTTTTCGGGCGTAAACATCCTAAGTATGGCTTCCTTCGGAAGGGAAGTAAAGCCGTGGATCCCGTGTCGTAGATTTACGGCACGAAAAAGAACTTCAAGCCTGAAAGAAGAGCCTCTAAGCAAAATTTGTCGGCCGTTTCACGCACTGAATTGAATGGAACGCTAATGACCTGAGACGTTATATATAAACTCTTTAGTTTATGGCCTTTTTTGCATACTATAATTTTCCATTTATTTTTATACCTCATTCTTTACAATATTTTACTTATGTTTCTACTGCTTTGTTTAGTCCTCTACTCATTGTTACTGCTACTAAGTCATCAGCGAACAGCAATTCTAGATCTCAATTTATTTATTTGGTTTATTTGCCAGCGCTCTTTAACATCTCAGGTAAAGATATTACGATCCCATCCAATTCAGGGCGTGAAACGGCCGTTTTGCTCAGAGGCATTTTCTTTCAGGCTGAGGTAATTTTACGTGCTGTAAATGTACGAAACGGGATCCACGATTTTAATTTCCTTCCGACGGAAACCATACATAGTATTTTTACCTCTGAAAAAGGATTTCAACCCACGTAGCTTAGATGAATATCCACCAGAAAACAGCCAGCATTAATGTTAACTACCGAGCAATGGGATAGGTGTTCTAAAAAGGTGGACAAGGACGGTGGTAGCACATCCTTTCATAAATTTGATAAATAAAAGCTTTTAAAATACTTAAGGGAACTGTAGGATGCAGCAGAAACAATGACCCATTTTAAATCGTGCTCTATTGTTGGTCACGGCTTCTGATATTTGTACCATTGCGTAGCGCAGTACAAAGGATTTTCTGCAAGCCACATTACATGACCTTGCCGGTCGTTCCACTGCATGTACTTTTGGCATCAGAATGAACATTATGCGTTTGCAATTGAAAAAGTTTTTCAAATTATACGGTAATTGTGTCGTAAGAACGCAGTGATTTTTTCAGCAACATTTCGGCATGGGTTGGGATGGACAAGTTCCACCACGAAAGGTGGTGAAGAGATGGGTCAGGCAGTTCAGGACAAGAGCATCGATTTCAAACAAGTCCATAACGGAACTTATCCATTCCGGCCGATGTCGAAACGTTGCTGAAACAAACGCTGTCTGCGTTCTACCACACAATTACCACATTTTAAAAACGTTTCAATTGTAAACGCACTATGTTCATTCGACCAGAGTATCATACTGACTGCCAAGCACTATTGTGAAGCTATGCGAGCGGTCAAGGTCATGTAATATGGCGTACAGAAAATACTTTGAACTGTACTACGCATTGATACAAAAATTAGCTCTCTAGGAAGCCGTGACCAACAACAGAGCATGATTTAAAATGGGTCACTGTTTCTGCCGCATTCGTATGTTTGTGTCAGTACCACTCAACGATACCCCCACATGGCGAAGAACGCCGCTCTCGCCTATAGATAAAATGCCACATAATGGTTCATAGTTCATATATAATATACTTAACAATGAAAAGTTGTGTTAGAAAAGTAAAGGGTAACTGGATTTGATATCAGGAAACGTTGTAGATAAATCAAAAGCATCAACACAGCTGGGAATATAAACTTTCGTAGCAGACACATCGCTGTAATTCAAGGTGATGCAAAACATTGATGGTAATAAGAACCGGTTTAAACTACTGAGCGATAGTGGGTGTGCCTATAACCGCTTCCAGGTTGGGGAGATAAACAAGTTAAAAACTTCATTAAGAACACAATTTATGCAAAATAAAATAGATATACAGTTTGTTAATTATCTGAAGAGAGAGTAACAAATCTCTCATCACTGTTATTTAATAGAAGCAACAATAACACTCCAGTGAAAATCACTGCACATAACGACACACGGTGTCAACAACAGGCACGGACAAACGTCACGAGTTGCGGCAAAGAGGACACAAGACTGAATCTGCTACACTGAGCTTTCCCTGCGACCCCCGACAAACTTTGCCCATGCCGTGCGGCCCCACAAGTACCAGTGTATGGCTGCAGCCACCATCATCGCAAGAAAAACTGCCGAGTATATGGCAGCCGGCGACGTTGCCCACCCTGACCAAGTGTTTCCACTCTCATCCGTTTTCAAGTCCTTCTGTTGTTTCGGAACAAATCCGTCGCGTTCGTCAAGGTCGTCCTCTTCGGCAGTGTCATCCTCGTGTTCTGAGTCTTGTTGTTGCTCGGCGTACTCGCGGACTGTGACGTCATAGCGGAACTTGACACGACTACTGGGATCCACGCCATCCTGGAGGGTAGAGGAGTCACGGCGCCAGAACAGATGACCAGACGCTCGACGATCCAGCTTCCAGAAGGAGTCGGTAAGCCTCAAAGGTTCCACTCGATCGCACCCCGTGTAGTTTCCCGACGGTTCATTGTCGTCATCTGTCATTTCTGCATCGGCTGCTTCTGCTCCGTTGCTTTCCTCCCCTTCATCATCCGCGTCGCAGAGTAAATTGCTGCTCCTCGCATCGTCCAAAAACTGTTTCACATCCTCTTTTGTGTCCAGGCAGTCCGCCTCTGACATACCACCATTGGCAAGAAGCTTGCAGTTCACATCGTCAGCAGATTCTATCCTAGAACCCAAGGCACATCCGTTGGCAATGCTTTGTGCAGTGCTACCGATACTTTCCATTTCTGCAGACGTAGCCACACTTCATTAATCACATCCCTTTGTCTTTGATCTGTTACCTGGAAAATAGCAAACAAGGTGTAAGAACATCTTTCCCCTTCAAGAGAACAGTAGTGTACAAGAGATTACAACATGAATACACAGAAGAGTGCAAAGGAAAAAAGCATGTATGTACATTTTCACTTTTGTGAAGAAAAGTGTAAAGTTGGTCAGCATGAAGTTTGCACAAATCTCATATTTATGTTCAACGACAAAAGGTGTCTTTCGGCTATGTCAAAGATAACAAGCAGCCATTTTAATCTGGAAAAGTCTTTTGTCCTACTCTCTATTTACTTAACCATTGGTTTACCATTTTGCTGGTCAATCGAAACAAAGCGTGGCATCTTGTTCCGATTAACCAAAGGAATAAAGTCTCCATATACATTTACGTTGTTACAGATACTTGTGCCACTGTAGTACGCACTCGTTAATCCAAAAACCCGATAGGCTATACCTACCACTAAACTGAAAACTGATCTCGTAACTTATTCCTGGGATAAACCAAACAGTATGCTGTTTCATATGTATAGGGTTACTTCAAAGTCAGTTCCCAGTTTCAAATGACAACCTTAGAAATTGTTACATCCTGCGAAAATACAAACACAAGTTTGTTAGTAAATAAATGGGAGTTTACTTTATCAAAAATAAACATGAATATTGGTACTGTAATTTCGGCCTACCCCCACTAACGTATAAATATAATAAAAAGTTTGTTACAAACATAATCATAATATTTTATGTATTGTAGTTAGTGATGTAGATACCTTGTATGTGTATAATAAAGTGTAACTGTAACCTGTAAATTCTATGTCAACAAAAGAGAAAGTCCTTGGTGTTTGGTTACGGTAGCTTGAAAAACCAACAAAAGGATGATACAATTTATACAATGACCCCGAGGGACAAGTAAAAAGTCCCTTCTTTTAAAGGGTTAATAAACTCGCGGATTTTTAAGTCTGTTTGGGCTTAGACCCCGACCGGTGTTGTACAGTTAGTCTTTTAAACCAGCCAATACTGCCAAAAAGTTTTAAATTTTCAAATCACAACGAATGGTAAGTGCGGCAGGCGAACGTTAACCAGCCAATGATAGATGTGTGTTTCAAATTTTTAAAGAGAGGCTTGCGTGTGTCTTGGCGTTTCCTAGCTAATGATTTTTTTATTTAAATTGAACATATAAGGAAGCGGTCGCTCCACTGAGGAGTTCAGTTCATTAAGTTTGTATTTTCTCATTTGAGAAGCACTTCGACCCAGTTTCAAGTTTTACACACGGCAAGATATACGCAGTTTTCAGCACTCATAAGTTCGACTTTCAATTTCACACGCCGCGGCACCCATCGAAAGTTTCACACGCGGCAAATAAGTTTGTATTGCCGTAGCTAAGTATATCGTGAGCAAAACACCAGAGATTTTCGGCATAATGAAGTACACACACACACACACATATATATTATGTCGCATCGCGTGCTCGTTCATTGAATTCCTCTACCAGTCCCACCGCCACGGGTGGCCGAGGTCGTTAAGGCACGGACTCGTGAGCGGGAGGTCTGCGGTTCGAATCCCGCCAGGACCGTCCTCCCTGACTGGGGTTTTTTCCAGGTTTTCCTCAGTCTCCATAACTGGCAAATGCCGGGGAGGTACCTAAACTTAGGCCTGGAACGCTTCCTTCCTAAAAAAAAAAAAAAAAAAAAAGGAAATATCCTTTCACAATATATCATTTCATCTCATGTATCATCAGTGTCCACCGCCTGTGGTGCCTCAGTAGTAAAAACGGGCGTTAAACACTACTCAAAAAAAAAAAAAAAAATCTACCAGTCCCGTTGAGGACGAGTCAAAAAGTAGGCAATTCGTCGAGAAACTGTCATTGAAGCGTGGACGACAACGACGACAACACCCATACCAAACCGCTTCATAATTTAGCGCCCAACGTGGCTGTTCACACAAACCCACTTCAATGTTATAAAAGAACAAACAAGAAAAAGTTAAATATGACCATCACAATGTCGTTCAATAAGAAATACCGTTCTATTAGCTAATAAGTGCATTTCCGTTGGACCCGTGCTGCTACAAAATTTCTTTATAGAAATAAGATTCTATTACATGTGACAGAAGTAATCCTTACATCACGTAATTTCTTGCTGAACAATTATATTTGAATTCTTTTCCTGCCATTGTGAGTCTGCCATTGTGAGTGCTAATGTGCGGCATTAGTCTATTCAACGATAGACGGAAGTTCTGCTATCATTTGCAAAGCGAAAGTGACGCAAATCTGTTTATCTTGTCCTTTAATTTAAAAAGCATGAAAATTTTATAATAGAAGTGAAGCTGTCTTCTCAGAATTAGCTACCTTGTTATATAATTCATCTCCAAACGCCTAGCAACTTTATTAGCATTACAAACATTATATGCAATATTTTCACGAATTCATTCATTTCTTTTTCTACAAATTTCGGTCTTCCATTGCTTTTGGGATTGTAATGGTGAGGCTAAGTAAACGCTGAGCTCACGACATACTTCCACTCGTTAATATCCTCTGTACAGACAGGCGTTAGTAATCTCGACACCCATCTGGTACAGACGCGTCTCATGTGTGTGCGATATCGTGCAGAATGGTAAACACATAAACACACTACTATGTCTGCCAGTCTATCCACTGTAATTCGTTCATCTTCCCGGCGGCAAGTTTTAATCTTGGCCTCGTTCACTGCGATGTTTGGAGCATCTGGACTTTCCTGCTTAGTTGTTGGTTATTGAAACACGGCTCTCTTTACACTCTTTGAACCACCGTTATGATACAGCATCATTATTGCCAGCTGTAACATTGCGTACGCTTCCATACCGGAGTTCAGCAGACGGAAGCAAAAATTTAGAACAGCACACAGCTCGTTACGAATTGACTTGTCGGTCCTGGTGGTGTAGTGGTTACCATACTTGCCTCCTACACCCAAGAACGCGGGTTCGGACCCGGCCAGGACCGATGGATTTTTTCGGGCGTAAAAATTCTAAGTATGGCTTCCTTCGAGAGGAAAGTAAAGCCGTGGGTCCCGTGTCGTACATTACGGCACGAAAAAGAACCTCAAGCCTGAAAGAGAGGCCTCTGAGCAAAATTTATCGGCCGTTTCACGCCCTGAGTTGAAGAACTTGCAAACACTTGCTCTTTGCTGACTTCTTGTACTAAGACGCATGCACGTAGGCCTTTTGCATTTTTTTCATCAAATACGGATCTAAACTGCTTCACAACTGTGTGATGAGAGAGAGAAAAAAAATATTTGCTGACTAACCCTTCTAGGACTCCTCTGGAAAGTCTAAATTGACTCACTTTCGCTTCTCTCAAGGAAGGATGGACGATGCATTTGCCCATCACCATGTCTACTGAAACTGAGCATGGAAGTACAAATGTCATTCCTTTCGGCGGAAAGGTCTTCCTTGAACTTCCTAGGCATATGCCATTGATACCTGAACCGATTTTGATGAAACTCAAGAACCCAAAATGCCTTATCACTGCTATTAGCCGTCATATTGCAAACACTGTCATCCGGCTGTTAAACCTGCAGCTTCTGCACAGTGACCATTGTGTAACTAAATTTTAAAAGTTTCCCTAATAACCGAAATAGTTTAAATGCTATATGTTTTATACAATATGCCGCATAAATTATTGAAAGCTCGGAAACTTTTGAATAGTTTTATATATGTAACTAGGTGATTACACATATAATCAAACAAAAATATTCAGTCCACCCGGTATGCCCTAATCCATTAACATTAAATTGTTAAAATTTAGCTCTTATCCTTAGTATCTATTGGGAGTAGGTCTTTTAACTTTTTTATGGAATATGTTGCATTTATTTGCTTCACCTTAATATGGAATTTTTTTAATAAACCAATTTGTACTTTTTCTAAAAAAAGTATTTGGACCCATATAGTTGTACGTATTTTGTACGTACATTACAAGCCATATATTTTGTGCTTTTTGTTGTAAATGGTCATATTAAACTATGCAGGGATACCAGAAGAACAATTCCTGAAAATCTGAAAGCTCTAAGTCAAGTAGAAGCTGAGGAACAGAAACTTTTGTAAGAAAAAATGTAACTTCGGAAAAATGGATGCGAGGTTCGAAGCCTCTTTTCATATTTTTTTTTCTTAAAATGTTTCTTTTGCTCTACTTAACCCAAAGTTTTAAAATTTTCAGGAAATTTTCTATTGGTACCGCTACATAATTTAACATGACCATGATCATTTAACATTACCACAAAAAAGTTGCAATTTATGTACTAAAATGTAAAACTTTAGGTCGAAAGATTTGTTATCAAAAATTGTTATATCAAAAACATACTATAAAAATATTGTATCAAAACATACTATGTTAGAGTGAAGCCAATAAATGCAACTATATGACTTAAAATGAAAGACCTACTTCCAATAGTCCCTAAGAAAAAGAAAACTAAATAGTTTAACAATTTAACATTGATGGGATAGGGCATACTGGCTCTCCTTAAACATGTGATTTCCCACACTTATGAACAGAAGACTAACGACCTCCATATATCCAGGCAAGTCACAACAGTTAGTAACAATACACTTAACAAAAATTCCCTATTTC
Organism: Metallyticus violacea; assembly: GCA_030762175.1. Classification (NCBI taxonomy): domain Eukaryota; kingdom Metazoa; phylum Arthropoda; class Insecta; order Mantodea; family Metallyticidae; genus Metallyticus; species Metallyticus violacea. The sequence continues at coordinate 25,906,362 of CM060831.1, read as the reverse complement.
AAGCGTGAGATTTAAAAAATACACAAAGTAAACATTTGACATTGACAACTGCAAGGACACGCTCATCAAAAAGTATATATTTTTAAAATAAAAAGTGAACACATTTAGAAACACATAAATGACGAATCTTTTTAAAGATGAAAATCTGAATTATAATGAATTACCAAAATAAATAACTGAAATTTTTTTCAGATTTCTAGCCTATCGGGTGCCCTTAAAGTATATTCTTATTCAAAGCTGGATAAAATGCTCAAAGCAAGACAAAATGTGATGCTTTCCTGTTTACAATAACCTTGTAATATAATTTAAAACAACTTTTTTAACAGTGTTTAACGCCCGTTTTTACTACTGAGGCATGACAGGCGGTGAACACTGGTGATACATGAAATGAAACGGTAAATTCGGCAAGGATTTTTTTTGTAAAGGAAGGAAAAGTTCCAGCCCTAACTTTAGGGTGCCTCCCCGGCATTGCCATTAAAGAGGGCTGAGGAAAACCTGGAAAAAACCTCAGCCAGGAAGGACGGTCCTGGTGGGAATCGAACCCCAGATCTCAGATCTCCCGCTCACGAGTCCGGTCCTTAACGACCTCGGCCACCCGTGGCGGCATATAAAATAAAAACAAAATAAAAAAAAACCTACAGGAAATCCGTGTAAGCTTCCAGAAATGGGCGAAAAGAGCTGGTTATGAGATGATGAAAAAGAATATTACAGGTTAGCAATGCAAAGAAGAAAAAACTACATCGCTGGAAAAAAAAGTTTTGTTGAAATCCTTGAAGCACGTACGCATTGAAGCTACTGCCAACACGTAGGACGCAATATCTGTCCACGTCACAGCAAATCACTCACCGCGACCTTCCAGAAGCGATAAATATCAAAACAAGATAAGATCTCTCTAGCTCGTGTCATACATTCTCACCTGACACAAGATTGGAAAGCTGTGCTTCACATGCTTAGCATATGCTTTCTCTCCCAGTTCCGCTCCCGTTATTACAGATATATTGATTTGTGTCCGGTTTTGGAGAGTCAATAGCAAAGATGAAGGCAGCACAGCTTTAAGTAAAGGGAAAGCAAATAAAGTGATCTTTAAAGAGTTGTGCACATGTATAAAACATCCTTCAAAACGCAAATTTCTATATTTTGATAAAAAAAGAAAGAAAGAAAGAAAGAAAGAAAGAAAGAAAAAGGAAAAGAAAGAAAGAAAGAAAGAAAGAAAAAGGAAAAGAAAGAAAGAAAGAAAGAAAGAAAAAGGAAAAAAAAAAGAAAGAAAGAAAAAGGGGGAAAAAAAAGAAAGAAAAGAAAGAATAAAAGTAAAAAAATCTCTTAAAAAGTTGATTTGCTCTACAAGTTCGTATTACTTTTCCACATTGCCGCCGTCCTTGTCCAAATATTTTCGATACGCTATAAGTTTTTTATACTTTGTGTACAAGACCCCCGACAATTTCAGAATACCAAACCATTGGACAGAAAAATTTGGACTAAAACTGAATCCACATAAATCACAGGCTAGAGTCGTGGGACATAACCATATACTCAAATGATATGCCGTCCATCATGATACAGAACAATGTAAATTATACACCACGGCAGAAAACTTGTTTGTTCATATAGATCCGATCTAGAATGACAAACTATACATGCAATAAAATATTTTCATTCAAAATATTACCAAAACATCCACTTCTGATCTAAAAAAGAATCTCATTCAAGAGCTTGTTATGCCACACTTTGATTATAGTGTCTTGTATCCTAATCTGAACAAGGAGCAGATCGACAGATTACTACGCGTTTATAATGCCTGTATTCGTTTCGTCTTCAACACTCGTAAATTTGATCATGTGACATCACTACGCAATCATCTGTCATGGCTTCCTCTTAATAATAATAATAATAATAAAAAAACAAACAAACACAAGACTCTCCATTCCCTTACGCTTCTGCTTCAAAGCATCTCGAGCCCTCATTATATCGCCTCTTGCTGTCGCTACCTCGTACCCGAAATATGACTTTACTATCTATCCCTCGTCACCGAACACATTTCTACTCAACCTCATTTAGCGTGTCAGTTCCCAGAATCTGGAACTCCCTTCCTCCTGAAGTGAAGAGATTTCGGACAATGAAGCAATTCTTTCTCCTTATTCTTTTTCTTCTTCTACTACTTATTTTCCTCCTTCCTTTCCCTTGTAGCCGAGAAAAATTATTGAAGAAATATCTTTATCAACTTTCTAACCATGTTAAAATATGTAATATTTACATAAAGTATATATTTTTAACTTCGCTTTTTCTGTATTTTATATAACTATGTATATTTTACTCTGTATTTAATGAATTTTTTCTCTATCTGGTAGAGGGGAAGAGAGGCCCCATGTCCTTGAACTCTTGCGAGGGTAAATATAAATAAAATAAAATAAACCATCTTCACTGTTTTGTCATGGGCGTAAAATGACGCACCCTACTTTAATCATCAGTAACTAGCGTTCATTCAGTGTATACTTTTCTTTGATACCTTCCCTCCCAAAAACAAAAAATGGACTAAATTTATCAGTTGTTGCCTATGATGAGCAAACGTGACATTACTTAGCGCATCTAACTTGAGACTGCCTCCCTGATCTAGTGGTTGCGTTTGCGTCTACTAATCTGATGGTTCTGTGGACGGTTCCCATGTCCGAGTAAGATTTTTTCGGAGTTTTCCCTTAATCTGAGGTGAATGTCTGAAAACTCTAAGACGCTTAGGATTCTGAGCTCATTTGCGCCATCATTCTCCTTTATCCCTACAGAGAACAATTAGGTACCCATAGGTTTAAGAAACCCCATGCGGCTCCCTACGGCCGCAGAAGTTAGGTCGGTAAGAACAATGGGCTGACATTGAGTAGTTTTCTACACTGAAATTTGTCTGACAATGTTTCCGACGGTTGAACGCCCAGTTTTCAACATGAGGATCTCGCTAAACGCTGTTGTGTATTGTTATTAGGAGTCATGTACAGGGTTTCTGCTACGCTTTTCGTTATGCACACTGTCACGACCTTCCATGAACCATGTACGTCACAGTCGAAGCATTTGGATGTTCATGCATACTTCCTCACAAACACAGGTGGATATTGACAATAGTTCCATTGTTTGCTTTCAGAAAAACACACGAGGGCACGCAATTCTTAATTGCTCACGTTTCGTAGTGGCATCTCCTTGAATGTATGAAATAGTTGATTACCGCCAAGGAAAAGCGTGCTGGTACATAAAACAAACGAAAAACGTCTGTTCCCTGATAGTAATTGAACAATGTATTTCAGACATAGTTAGAGAAACTAACTTTCTGAATGATTCAGAAGAAATAAAACTTTAAAGTGTGGAATTTAAATACTCCACCTGGTACAAAGGCTAATTTTTGTTTAAACAGTAGTCAAAACTCCCAAGTCGATTTCAAGGCAATTAATCTCTGACCATTCAGGTACTCACTAAATAGAACAACGAGCAAATCTAGTCCTGATACGAATACAAGATGAGGTTCGAATATGGGCATCCAATTAAGTCAGTTGCTTTGATGACGTTTATACCAGGGCATTGGAAAAGTTCTCTTTGCTCTGTCCATTGGAATCTTGTACGAGGGACGTTCGAAATTGAATTACAATAGCGGTGTTTTTTTATTTTTTATTTATTTTTTTTACTAATGCCGTGCAATTTTTGGACAAGTCCATTCGTAGGGTGATGGACAGATACTAGTAAAAATGGTGGCAATATGGGACGCTACTATCATGAACAAAGATGCACTGCATGGTTTTTGTGGACGGAAGACATCAAAACTGTGGAATACCGTAGACGTTTAACTGTGGTGTGTGGTCAAGAAACTCCTACATAGAAGATCGTTTACAACTAGGTCACTGGGTTCGCCAGCGGCAGGGAATATGAGTACTGGTCGTCCGTCCAGATGGCGGTCTCCCAGGAATACAGAGGTTGTTTTTGAATGAATTACTTTTGATGGCGCGTAATCTTTGATGAGAGGCCTCGGCCGCGCAGTCCTGCACACCATTATTAACGGCGATTTGAATATGAAAAAGGTGTGCACACATTGGGTTCCAAGGGACTTGACAAGACACAGAAGGACAAAAGAGCTGAAGTCTGGAAACACATAATGAAAATCTGGAGAAGTAGGTGTCTGTAGCGACTCATGGTGTCACTACTACACATTCAATCCATGCACTAGAAATATTCCGGGAGTCAGTCCCCGACCCAACAAATTTAATGCTGATCCATCTGCGGGCATAACAGCGAGATGCACTGCGAGACCTTTGCAGGGCTTAGGCGCAGTATTCAGCAACAGCGAAAGGGGAAGTGGTGACAGAAGTGTTTCCTTCAACATGACAATGCTGTCCCATCGCTGGAGTTCATATTGTACCGCATCCACCATATTCACTGGCTTTTGTTTCGTCTGATTATCGCTTATTCGACAATGCTGCGAGATAAAATTTTTCGGCAACAATGAGGAAATTCAGACAGCAGTCTATGAGGTTTTTTTTTGATTGATTTATTTATGGACGCTCTTTAATATCTCAGGTCATCAGCGTCCCATTCAACTTAGGGCGTGAAACGGCCAACAAATTTTGCTCAGAGGCCTCTTTTTCAGGCTTGAGGTTCTTTTTCGTGTCGTAAATGTACGACACGGGACCCACGGCTTTACTTCCCTTCCGAAGGAAGCCATACTTGGGATTTTACGCCCCGAAAAAATCCATCGGTCCTGGCCGGGTTCGAACCCGCGATTTTGGGTACAGGAAGCAAGTATGGTAACCACTACACCACCAGGACCAACGTATGAGGGGGGCGCAGTATTCCCAAACATATGTAGTGTAATGAAGTTACCGGGCAGATGACAATGGTGCGTAGACCTGTCGTTGCAAGAAAAAGATTTGAACAGGTTATTGTTATGACTATGAAGGCATACTATACCTCGTCATATAAGAGTACGTGTATCTCGTTAGTCTTAATTACTTTGAAGAGCAAAGAACCTCTGATAGGGAATCATTTTCAATCAAGAGTTGACATTCAAAGAACTTAACATCGATCAGTGAGAGATATGCAGTTGAAACGCCGTCTTCCAAGGATTTGGCAGTGTATTGTTACAGGGGACACGACACGACAGGGGACTATAATTTGATGTGACGCCATATTAAACCTAAACAAATTTACGATGAAACGTAGCAATGCTCCTATTACTGTATAAATGTTCAATATTTTGAACTGAAAATTACACGCAGCTTATTTAGATGGGTGCTGTAGCAATTTGGGAGATATTACGTTAGTGAACAACAAAATTTTTCTTAATTTATATCACAACAGTATACAACAAAGGCGTTATTTTATTGTTGAAAAGAAATATAAACTTATTGAATGTTATACAATATATTATATTGACATAGAAGTTATGTTACAGTTTTTAACCTTTCCATTGTATAGCGAGGTTTCTTATTTCTGCTCATTTATACACTGCTCCTAAATCGCCGTTAAATTTTTGGAATAGTCAGCACACATTACACCTTAAGGATTGGGTAAAGCAGTAGTTGATTTAACAACCATCATATCTGACTGCTGAAACGGGTTACAGATATTCCCTTAGAAAATGGCTCTCTTTGTTTCACTAGCTGTTATTACGTAAATACTTTGCCTACGTGAGCTGAAATCAAACTCAGCAGGTCAGGATGATTGTTTGAATGTTGTTTAATGTCCGGCGAGGGATCACAGGCGGTGGACACTGATGATAAGTTTTGTTTTAAAGGAAGGAAGCGTTCCAGGTCTACCTCCCCGACTTGGCCATGTATGAGGAATGAGAAAAACCTGTCAGGGAGAACAGTCCCGGTAGGAATTGAACTCCAGACTTCCCGCTCACAAGTCCGCGCTTTAACGACCTGGGCTACCCGTGGCGGTACAAACAGATATATAAAATAGATGCACAAGTACAGCAGAAAATGCATGAATTAATAACTGTGCATCAATTGATACTAGTTTCGTAACGAACAATGAAAATATTACCGAGCAAATTAAAGAGAGAAATATACACAATGTCTAATTAACTATTCTTAAAGCCCGTGCAAGATGAACCATATAACATGCCTGACATTTGAGGATATACTTTTAAAAATGTCTGGGACACGATATATATGTTTAAAGTTCAATTAAATTTATTACAAATATTAAAACACCAAAAGTAGTGAACATGAAATTGCCAGTTTTAGAGATAATTACAGCAATACTGGGTTCCCTGAAACTCTTGAGTAGTGAGTGGTTTTGCGGGGCTCTGTTCTAATGACCTATTGTCGAGGTGCTCGTTATTTCTTGCGAAACTATAATTTCTAATGTGACGGCTTAAACAACATCGATCTGTCACTTTGAGCATAGTTGGTAATCGAGGTTCCAAGTTCAAAGTTAAAGGAGCTGTAGCTGTAAAAGATAGGAATTAGGGTTTGTTTCATTAGCGTACGCATATCTCGTTATTGTATGACTTTTTTCTAATAAAATCGCTATTTTTTACTTTGCATTATGAATACCGTACAGTGACCGCCTATGTTCCTCAATTTTAATACATTTAGAGCCGGTTGTATGAAAGTTACTAACTGGAGATTACTTTTAACTGTAATTTAAAATGTAACTAAAGGTTAATCATCATTTCTGTTGCATAAAAATCACCTCAGACTATGTATCCTCGAGTTTGCAATAACAAATCTATTAAAACATCGCGAAATAATAGAGAAATACGTGTTTAGAGTAAGTTGAGTTTAACCTGAGAAAATCAATAAATCAATAAAAATCAATTCAGTTTTACCGCCTCGTCTTCAAAAATGAATAAGGGAAACTAACGGAAAATTTTAGCAAACGTAAGAAGGATATTATTATTGATCTGGTGCTAAAATATAAGGAAATAACTGAAAAATAAATTAAAAACCCCAGATTCGATTTCAAATAAAGATAAAGAATGAACATGAAACATTTCCAAAGGGTATAATTCTATTCTTAAGACTTCTGCATTATTATCCTCCCATATGTGTGCAGTATACAGCACCTAAAGCTCTAAGTTGCGAATGTTATAGAAGACTAGCAGCACTTTCCTTACATCACCCCCTTCGGTTGGCATTTTAATGAACTGAGGTCTCACAGCTGATATTGCTCTAGTAACTTTATGGATGGTTTGCTGGCCGTTGCTTTCTCCACTTTAATATATATCTCCAACAACTATTTGGAAGCTCCCTGTCGCTTAGACCTTTAAGTTATTAGTATCACGAACATCGAATACACAGCAAGATTTCGCTTAGTTTGTGATTGTAATCGGGGACATACCATCTGTTCCAGTTCTTCGACATCTTTTGCTAAGCGAAATCACATTTTGAATTATTTATCATTCAGTTCTAGGAATGAATTTTTCTCTCTCATGAAATACACGAGCACAGTGAAATTCATCATCGGATGAAATGTAGGAATAATTAGAAAGCTATACAATATACCGCTCGTAAGGCCAGTCTAACATAAGCTATATATTGAAGAAACTTTGTCTATGTGAAATTAAAAATATATATTACTTATCGTTTTATTTATAAATGAAGTCGTTACGCTTCTGAACTCTGGAAGATGTTTTATTTAACAATTATTAAACTCTAGTTAGTGCTTTAACTTGTGAAATTTCGCGAGTTAGATTTAATTTCTGCTTAAGACGAAATAATCTTAGATTAATGTTTATGCAACCAAATTTTCCAAGTTAAGCTTAACTGATAGTTAATTTCATGCTCTAAAGTCGAGTTAATTCTTTATACAACAGGCCCTTACTGTAAAAAAAAAGTTTATATTACTTCTATAATAGTATGATTATTTTTCAATAACTAGAATTAGAAAATATCCCCAAAAATTAATATGCATTAAAACAACTATCTCTAACCTTAATTTTCTGCAATATATGTGTAGCTCACTAGATTGTCTTTTGTTCGATAATAAATGCACCTCAGTTGTTAAAACAAATGCTATTTGATGAAAGTAATAAACGTTCTGCGAGACGCAAATATGACTATATATATTTTAAGTAACATTATTATATTATTTAAAGTGTGATAGTTTCCTTTATATTTAATAAGGACATGGTAATAATAATAATAATTGGTAAGTACTCTTAAATACAATCAATATTATTAAACATCTTAACAAGTGCAGATTTCCTGTGACAATAATAAGAATGACACGTTAAAATGGCTGCATTAGCTGTAGACAATGATAATATTCCTACAAAACTGTCTTATTCGGGAGCAGCACATTCAAACAGAGAGCAAGCCATATTGATAGAAGCAATGATAATATTCCAATTAAAGAATATAATGGAAAAATAACTGAACCTTCTAATATCTGTTTTGTATATCGTATATCCAAGGAATTGGCTAACCTTTAGAATAGTTATCATGAACTTGTTCTTGTTGCACTCACTTATTTCCTTTATCACGATTGGTTGCTACATATATTTAGAGTTGTTGGCAATCTTTAAGAATAGGGAACTCCGTCAAAATAGCTTTTTTTTCATTACACAGCGGAAGTGACGTAGCAGATACATCGAGCGCAATCGCATATGTTCACTATTAACGCACAATATTGTGTTAATAATGAGCATACTACAATAATCACTTACACATACAAACACTTTTATAAAATGCACACAAGCACTAAAGATGGTAAACTTAACTGCCAGTATCAGACAAGTATTGTTCTTTTGGGAAGTATATGATGACTCCTAAAGGGGCCGTTGCCGCGATTGCGGTGAAAAGCTTAAAGTAAAAGGTGCAGTTGCAGATTGTTGTGCAGGAGTGGTAGCTTGAGTGATGGAATGGTTGTGATAAATTTTAAATTTCTTTCTAACCAAAAAGAATTTAGAATATGTTTTATCGAGACAAGAATTTAATCGACATTGTATATACTGGAAATGCACGTTAGAAACGACAAAATACACTCGTATGTTTGAAAGAATTTCTCCACAGGAATTTCGTCAAGATAGGACGCAAAGAGTGCATCCGAAGTTCTGTACTGCCTCCTAATATTTCCTTAGCCCTCATGCACATGTTTTCTACTCATAAACAATTACATCTTGTTCATTAATCTCCCCCCCCCCCATCGATATCCAAAATGTTAGCGTATGCCGCCCACCCATCCTAAGCAATAATAGTCCCGGGCAGTATGAACTGTCGCATTAAATTCGTCAAAGTAACAGACTTTCGGTCGGATAATTCAACAAGAAAGCATCTTCCCGTCCATCTTCAATGCTCCCGGAAACCCAATGACCCTTTCTCCACAAACCACGATGATACTTCCTGCGGAAAAATTTCGATTCGTCAGTTCTACGACTTCATGGTCACAATGCGTCTACAACATGGGCCATGCGGCAGAATATGATACCGCAAATAGTTCATTTCGCGGCTATTACGAACATTTACCGCCTGTTTTTAATTTCCTGTTACACGAACATAGACTCTCCTTTGACTCCCACAAACGTAAACAAACCCTAGTGCATCATGAGAGTCTCACAGATTATGCCGTTGTTAACCTAGATGGTGTTTTTCCCCGCTTATATTACATATATAGGTTACAGAGTGATGTATTTTACATTACATATACGTACAATGTCCACAACGACGCTAGCAATGCCATAGACTACGCAAGTGATGCTACTATAGCTAACTCCAAGAAAAAGCTACAAAACAGGCAATCTTAACAAAGTAATACTCCTAATTATATGTCATTAGATTTAACTCAAAATCATAAATCTAATAGTAATGTGCAACAGAATTTAGAAACTGTAGAACTATCTTTTGTGCATAAACAGCCAAATAGATATAAAACACAAAATTTCTGAATTTCCGAGTTCGGTAAATAACGACGCTAATGACGACGTGTCACACATTTTAGAAAAAATATATGATTTTAATGAAAACTCTTTAATTAATGAGACGTTAAAAAATCAGAATCGTGTAACTAAAGCCCCTATCAAAAAACTAAAACTAGTATAGATTTACTCTCACCAGTTAGAAAAATCGTTGGTGCATCATCATGGGATTATTCCCTAAACTACTTATAGCTTGTAAGTTTTTATGAAAACTGCTGAAAATAAAGATATTGCCTAATTGACTGAAAAATATAACGTTAATTTGCAAAATATAGTTGAAACATTATCTAAAATTCTCTAAATCTCACTGATCAGAGTATTAAAATCAGAACAACTAAATAAGAAATATATATATATATATATATATATATATATATATATATTAATATTAGCTGTTATCCACACATAGAGCAGCGCGCCACCTTCAGACACATATACATAACCTACATCATACAAATAGTTCTCCCAAACGATGCTCTTTTACTATCTGTATGTTAGCATCATGGTACGTACTTACAATATTGCAATTGAACATTAATGGATTTAAACCTCAGCTAGAACAGTTATAATTTTTACAGAATAAATACAAACAAAATATTATGTCTTCAAGAAACAAAATTTAAAGGGAACTATGCCCATAAAATAAGGCAATGCATTGGTAGCTTACAACATTTGTTGACAGTGCATATCAGCTTTCTAAACACGGTTTAGATACCTGGAAAGTCTCCAACGTTGTCATTGTTACTTTCGTATATTAAAAATGAAATAGAAACTATATTTTCTGCTTCTCATTTTTTAAGAGTACCTTAACTAATAGAGTAAAGAATAAATTATTTACTCTAACTTCAACATCCGATCTCTGTTAGCACTAATCGATTTCCTTAGCGAACTTTGATGCAACGCATTCCTCTAATTATCATGTCAACAGAACAAAACAGATGGATGGTTGTAATCTCAGTTCCAGGAAAGAAAGGCAATCAAGGTCTGTATCGTATTTTAATGTTATTAAAGATAGATAAATCGAAATGTCTTAAGAAGAATCTCAATTTCTTTTCTTCTTCTTCTTCTTCTTCTTCTTTTTTTTTTTTTTTTTTTTGCTTTCTGTTAAAAAAAAATATTTTAATGTTATTTAAGTTTCCAGCTCAATATGTAACAATACAATTAGGTTATAAAGATTTCATCAAGTGACTTCGTGACTCATTTAATATCCGAGCAGTTTTATATACTTCCAAAACCAAAACCCCAAGATTTCAAAACAAAAAATAACGAATTAGAAAGAAGAAAGAAAGAATGGGAATCTGTTCCACTTGTTGGAAGTTTTCGAGTCGAGGGTTATACAGAGTGTCCAACATTAAATCTCTACGCCTCACTGTCTCACTGCCATTCATGTAAAAGGCACGTGCTACTATATTATGCAAATATCGCATAATTACAAGACTTACCGGTTTATAACAAATGCTGCAAGTGCCCTTCACTGACATCCAGTCATCGCTGCGCTCGTACGACAATGTTCTGTTTAACATGAAATTCTTGAGAATGAGATGTTATTTATCTCGTTTGTAATGTTCTCTTTCAGTTGGTATATCATTGAGGATTGTTAGCATACCTTTTCCTTTCAAAGCTCCCCATAAATAAAATATGTCCGACGATCGCGGAGGCCACGGGTTTTTGCTGACAATCCTTTTACGGGAAAAACTTCGCTTCTTCCTGTTCACATTTGCAACGGATCCTGTAGCTCTCCATTTCTTATACAGATCTTGAATTGTGCTGGTTGTGGGGAGGTTGATAACAGGATATTTCGCCTCAAACATCTTTAGTCTCCTTAATGGAACCTGTCCATGTGTAAAATTCCACAGTGTCAATTCGGTGTTCAACTAAAACTGCACCATTTCTCTCGCAATTCCACGATATTTGCAACAATTACTCAAAAACTCAACTGTCAAATAATTAGTAAACGGAGCGCAGTGCCGCCAAAGTCTAAATATGAACACAGTGAGACAAATATTAGCGCCAGAATAATATAACGCAGTGAGACAGGCAGGCGTGCCTGTGCAAACCCTGTGGAACGGTCGGAAGTATTCTCCAGCAGTGCTTGCGGATAGGGCGAGTAAGAAAGGTTAAATGTCAAAAATTTTCTATTATATTCATTTCTGCTCTTTCCGCCTTGTAAAAGACAAAAATTTCAGCTCCCTTCGTTGTAAATTAGAAGTTTTTTATACGATCAATACTTTCAATATCCATAAAAATGAGCGCTAAATTGGTTACTTATGTACTGTTAGATAGCCTATACTTGGAACACACTTTGAAACTCATTCTAAATTTCTAAAATTATCGCAATCTCATTATAAGTTGAATAATGTGCAAATCACACTAACCTGAACATTATCTACGTTCCGCGCTTGTGAAAGCACGTCAAACACGAGTTTCTCATCGTTGCCAACAAAACCGGTACAAAGTCTTCTGGGAATGCTATTTTCTTATCACAATGAAATTTCTCTAACTTATCTCGAATGGAATTCGCAGTGCGGCCCCCAGTATATCATAAACCGCCCGAGGCAAAAAGAAACAAAACACTGCAGATTATTGCGTCGCGCTGTTTGCAAGTGACGTAATTCGGGTCAAGCAACAAAAATCTCTCCAGTGCGTGATTTCAGATCTAACGCATACGCAGCATCATAAAGCATTGCGGCTTCGATATGGTTTAACGTTAAGTTCATAATGGCCGCAACTTGGAATACTCCAAGAGAACATAGCGACATGGCAGAGATTTTGTGATACTGCCTGTATTTATAGCAATTTTCTTTAGATATTCTTCACGATAATAACTTTTTCGATTAATGTAATGGATGCAGTAGCCTAACCATTTCTACAGCTTCCTGGAAGAAGAGTTATCATAGACTTTCCAGATTTTCCGAAGATAAACTTGGCCGGAAGGGGTCGTTGTGTAACATAAAAATGAGAATCATGCAGTTAACGCAATACATATATATTTCTTTTGCAATACGTATTCCGGTCAATATTGTCAATGTGTACAATAGCATAAACATGGTGCAATCATACTTGCAACTCCTTTTGGTATTATTTAATGTTTTATCAGTCACACAAATCTTGGCAATTAGCATTAAAACTACATTTTATTTGATATCAATTCTTAATTAAATTTAAGGAAAAATGTCACCATCCACTGCTCTGTGTCTTATTTAATTTTGAAAACCCCCACTCTGCAAATGTATTAAGTCCAGGAATGCTCTGAAAGTATAAAATTAATATGCCCACATTGGGAACATTTGTAGAACTCGACATTTTAATCCAATTTTCTTCTAATGATGGAAACTTTTGTCCACTCAGTGACTTTAAACTGTCACGAAATAATAAAAATGGTTATTAACAAGCAACAGACAGTATCAAACAGGCAAATAACACCGTTGTGTGAGACCAACAGACAGTACCAAACAGGCATATAACACCGTATTATGAGACCAACAGACAGTATCAAACAGGAAAATAACACCGTTGTGTGAGACATGTGTACCGACCAGAGCTCATATGCTTACCGGTTCACTCAAGCTACGCTCTCCCCAGCACAGGATTCACTTCCCCACCTACAAACTACTGGTGTCATGGCTTGCTTCCAATTTTTGTAAATATGAGAAATTAAAAAAAAAACATTTCACGAGTTCTGCTTGATTTCCAAATGCTAAAAATCAATATTATACGGGACGTTCTGACATGTCTAGTTCTCAGCCTTTGCAAATCATAGGTTTACAGCCTTCATGACTTCATAATCTTCTGACAAATTTCTACATAAAGATTTTATTTAACCTTCTAGAAGAGCCTGAAATCGCTGGTTACTTGATTTGGAGAGTAAGCAGGGTGTTTCAACCGTTCCAACCGTGCTTCTGGCCTGAAACATTGTCTTGCAGAAAGACCATACCTCACTTGCATGTTTCTCCTTGAATGCATTTCGAATCTTTAAATTAAATAATCACCTATTATTAAAACTACTCAGTAGTTGGTATTAACAATATTCTCTGAATACCACTCACTTAACATGGCATCAACAGCACGGGTAGAAATATAAGAAAGCACCCCTGCTTGTAAATTCTGCTTTCCCATGTAATGTAGTTCTACATTTAATCATGACCTGTTGCAAAGTACAGAAAACATTATTGTGTCTCCACAGGATGATTTTTGAAGACTTTCATTTACTGTGGAAGTTGGAGAGACTGTATGGCAAATTTATCAGCACTTTGTTTACACTATTTTTAACGATAGATCCCGTATAGGGATACAATCGGGTGATGGTATATATGGCTTATCTCCAAGGTCCAACATTAGTACAAACCTTGGCAGTTTTTCAGGCAGAAGTATTTGCTATCCTAAACTGAGCTTATAGTTGAAGGCTCAGGCCCTCTTGCGCAAGCTTAGTAGTGAGTTTTCAAGTCACTGTTGGCGAGAAGTGAAGAGGAACATAAAATGTTTGTTACTGTGTAGACTAGCCTTGGATTTATAATCATCCCAGTTGATATGCCTGCCCTCTCGTGGGATTTTGTACAACTTAAAGCATAACAGAAGGACCGTGATTAGACAGTATCACTTTAAAATGTATTTCGCTACATTTTGTTGTATTATGGTAATATAGAATGCTGTAATTCTTTTATTATAACAATAAGTGCGTTTATCACTCTTATTATTTTTAAAATCCTTTAATCAAATTTTAATTTATACAGTATTGCGATTCATATTATTGGCTGGTAATCCTTATTTATAACTGTCTTCCTTCTATTTCCACGTGACTGTACACGGCACTCCTGTATCTTGCTACGACTATAGGGTTTAGTAAAAGGCCAAGAATTTGTTTCAAGTGTTAATTATTTATTTATTAAGAAAAAGAATCGGAGGATTGAGCTCATAAAACTAAGTTTTGATCATGGAACATTCACTTTAATTTTTAAATACTGCATGTAATTGAATTATCTATTACATTCTGGATGATCACAACGCCGTACTTTTTAACGTAAAAGAAGTTCATGATATCAATACAGAGGCATTTTGGTGATATATTTTGCATTTATTAGATTTATCATTAATTTTGACATTCAACTTCCGAGCCTGCCTTACATAAAAAACCACGCTTCGCCCAACATTCCAGGTTCCCCTTTGGCAGTTACTTTTTTAATTTTCAATTACTTACTTTAAATATTATATATACCTTGGAGATACTTGTTTCCCTGATAGTCACTCGGTGATCTTACAACAAAGCATACAATTTATTTATATTTTTTGCTGTTGTGGCAACTTTCCAAGAACCACCACGATGCTCATCTTCACCAGATTTAAACTCACGATGCCATATTTTTGTTATATATACGGTACATCACATTTAAAAGGAGTCACTCATTTCCTTCACATGATGTATTTAATCACAACTCTATGCTTCACACGCTCCACTTCCCTAGTGAGTCAGCACTTATTATTACTTAACAGCTGCTATGACGTAATGCAACAATGTTTTCGCTCTGCGTTTTTACATTTTAGGTATTCTTGTGGCACGAAATCAAATATTAAATCGACAATTAGCAGGTCAAAGGTGGAGCAAAGCAACCAACCATCTATATGGATAAAATAATAATTATAATAAAAAATCTGTCCATAACACTTTCAGCAAATTCAATCACATACACTGCACTCCATTAAAATTGCAACGCCCATAAGAAACGCGTTAAACCGATCCCACATTTTTTTACAAGGAACGAGTATGACCCGAAAATACGACAGGGCCTGAAATTGATCAAGGAAGAATTGTGGCATTCCGAGAGTGAGAAATTGGTGCTTCTGATGGACGAAATGCGTCCACAGCGAGATCAGTGGATCGAGGAGGGACGAACAGACATGATGGATCCCAATGACCCTGCAAACCCGAAAGAGCTGACAGAGATCATTTCCGCATATGCAATATCCTTATTAACGATTTCAATCATTAGTTAACAAATCAATTACTAAATAAACACCGTCAAAATATAAAAGGTGACACTCATAAGATTTGGTTGGGGGGGGGGGGCTAATAAAAATTTGTAGGGAATGAGTGACAAGGTCGTTCATGCTTTCCACTATGAAAACATGCCTAATTCTACAGGAAGTCATGAAGGCTTTCACGCCTCACCTCCATACTTTTTAAGAAGTACTGACATACGTTTACCAAATATCAAATTTCGTTGATACATTCATCAAGACACAAGTCACATCTTTCCTCGTAAACCCAAGCACGTGGATACCCGACCAGTCTAATTTTTAATTTATTTTTTCAGCGTAAAAATCTTAAGTGTCTTCCTTTGGAAGGGAAATAAAGTCGTTGGTCCCAAGTCGTACATTTACTGCACGTATAAGAACATCAATCCTGAAAGAACAGACGTCTGTGAAAAAGTTATCGACCGTTTCATGGCCTATATTTGAATGGATGCTAATGACGAGAGTCCGGAAGTTATGCAAAATGCCTTTTCTATCTGGATGGATAAACTTAAGAGTAAGATAGAGATGACCATGTTTCCGTACATTTGGAATCGGTGGAGTCAGTTTTTATTTGCCTTTTTTGCCTGTTTAGGATCGTTATGGAACTTTCTGCGATTATTTATGCATTTTAAAACGCACATAAAGAATTTCAATATATCGAATGAAAAAGTTAAAAAATTAAATGACACGACATGTTCATCTCACAAAATATCTATTGAGAATCTTGTTATATATTTCTTGCCAGAAAATACGGAGGATGAGGTAAGCACTGCAGCTTTGAATAGTCCTAGCGAATGACTTTGTATTTCTCTGCGCGAGACAATTCTAGGAAATTTGAGGTGGAGAAACTTCTCAGCTGCATAAATGTAACAAACAATTGCAATCGAGAAAGATGAGAGCGGCACAGCTGTGCAATAAACCCGTCGTTCAGAGAGATACTGAGATACTAACCTGATTCCCGCATTAACAGAGAATGAACTCGACCAGAAACCACGGTACATCTTTTGTTCATTCGTCAGGACTATTCAAAACTTATTTACTTTGCCTTGATCAACATTTTCATGACGTGTTAAAAGGTGCATGTTATGTTGTAACTGGTATGAGTCCTTTCGAAATAGCTTGTTTTAAATATGCTCCAATCACTTCAGTGGAAGTAGAACGTTCTTTCTCAATGATGAAAAATGTTCTCTTCGACAAGCGGCTGAGTATGACAGTTGTTACCTTGAAAAACATTTTATTGTAAGCTGAAGTATTTTAATTATGTGATAAAGAAATTAATAAGTAATTTAAATACCTAATTTCATTAATAATGAATGGAATACTCTGTTTTCACTATTAATAAATGCCTATTTAATTACATTCATGCCAATTTTCAATATTTTATGTGTCTTTTTGCCAGCCTATATTTAAACAAATAAATGTTTGAGCGTCCGGGCTCTGCTAGTGACATAAGCGTCCTTATGAAATAAATTTAACCTCACCTACCTAAACTTCATACTTTGTGCAAAGTTGTTAACATGAATGTTTTAAATGATAAACGGTTTACTTATTTTGCTTGGTAGGTATGCTGTCAAAACTAATATGGAGCTGAAACTGTTTCTTGCATTACTCGTATGCGCCGGGAAATCCCAGAGTCTATCTTTTGCGGTAGAAAATGTGATAATCTTTCATGGCTTCTTTTTATTACTTAATGTCGGCAATTTGCTTTGTCTTTACTGCTAACGCTTTGGTGTATTTGTTTCAATAACCCACGTTCAACTTATAAGCATTTATAGGAAAACCCAATGTTTACGTCACGTCTGCGTTTCCTTCCGGTATCTTCTTTCCTTATATCAAGCGGCATCTAAAATAATAGCTGGAAAATTGTTAACCGAAAAAGCAACTAAAATTAAAAATGACCGTAGATTTCTAAATGTGCGAAATACATTGCCGCTAATAATTTGAGCACACCATAACTATAATTTCTGATATTTCTAGAAATATAAATAAACTAAGAAATCAGAACAGAAATATGTTCCATCGATAAAATGGAAAACAGACCAGTTAAAAGGAACACAATTAAAGTTCGTTTCCATCAAAGCTTCTAGTTTAGCTTTAGTAAATGCGTAGCAAAATACAGGCATTTAGTTTATAAGTCTTTGGATAATTCTGTTCCTATTGTTGGATAACTTTCAGAGATGGTGTCAAGTTGTTTTTTTATGTACTTCTTGGATACCTATAACAATTTTGTTCCATGACAATCTGCGGGGTTGCAATCTACAGACTTACCACCTAAGCAGGGCGATGCACATGTTTATAAATAACAGGATTAAAAAAACATCTCTATCGAAAGGTTCTGAAATGATTGCCACATCTCACGACTGCCAATTATGCTTTTTCACGGCACATAAATCATGTCCTGAGCGACATTTGTCTTAATTCTTCTTCACTATCTTTTCCCCACAGGGCACAACCGTTGTGGACTATGAGTTTGCCACACAGCACTAGTGAGTAAGGTCATGGTTGTATGAAATGATTCACTGGCTATAAAGATAGTAACTTCGCAACCAGCATACAACGTTTCAGTTAAAAAATGCTGCAAGCTTAATGCAAACAACGAGCCATGATTGAGTGCTGGAAGTGCTTCTGCGTTCCCAGGGACCATAGGTGAACTTAGTAGTAGGAGGTATGTTTAAGAGAAATAAACTTTCAAATTGATAGCTTTAAAACTTTCTGAGTTGGGTGTTGTATACTGCTGCATTATTTGCTAGACTTACACTTCATGGTTACCCTAAGAAATGCTGAATTACACACACACACCGCCATGGGTGACAAGTCGTAAAGACGCGGATTCATGAGTGGGAGATCTGGGGTTCGAATACCACCAGGACCGTCCTCTCTGACTGAGGTTTTCCTCAGTTCGCATAAATGGCAAATGCCCGGGAGATAACCTAAACTTAGGCCTAGAACGTTTGCTTTCTTTAAAAAAGAATCCTTTCCCAATTCATCATTTCATCTCAGGTATCATCAGTGTCCACCGGTATGGTGCCTCAGTAAAAACGGGCGTTAAACACTATTAAAATAAAAAAACTAAGTCATGCACTTAAATGTTGAAGGAATAATCCCCCTCCAGCAGCCATAACAGAAAAAAAATGGTGCAATTAATAGGCTTCTTCCTCCCCCTTTAATAGTCAGAAGTCTTGTCTGCAAAATGGGCATAAACAGCATCTATCACTTCTTCGTCAAACTTAGATTTCCTTCCTGGAAGGTCCTTCTTGAGTTTTGAGAAGAGGAAGTAATCACTGGGAACTAGACCTGGGCTGTAGGGTGGATGGTCAATCTCCTTGAATCCACATTTCTTCACAGCTTCCTTTGCAATGACAGCTGTGTGCACAGGTGCGTTGTCGTGAAGAAGGCGCACACCACCACTCAGTTTTCCTCGACTTTTCTCTTTGATGGAAGCTCGTAGTCTGTGCAGTAGGCCAGCATAGTACTCCCCATTTACTGTGGTGTTCCTCTCCTTGAAGTCAATGAACAGTATTCTTTCACAGTTCAAAAAGACTGTGGCCATGATCTTCTTGGTTGACTGAGTGACCTTGGCCTTTAGAGCCGGTTCTTCGCCAGATTTATGCCACTCCATTGATTCTCTTTTGGACAAGAGATCATAGTACAGGACCATAGTTTCATCTCCTGTAACAATGGTTTGCAGAACATCTTTCTCGTTGCCACGGCAGAGCTCCAAAAATGCCTGACAACAGATGACTCTTGCTACTTTTGAACTGAGGAAAGAAGTCTAGGCACCCATCTTACACTAACGTTATTTATGTTTAAATGTTCATGAATAATTCCAAGTACTGATGTTTTAGAAAGGCCAAACCTTGCTGCTATTTCTGTAACTTTGAACCGTCGGTCTTCCATAATTTCTCCTTTCTCAAGAGCGATGTTTTCAGGAGTGAGCACCTTCAAGGGCCGATCTGCACGCTCTTCGTCTTAAATGCTTTTTGGACCCATTCGAAAAAGGCTGGCCCATTCTTTTATGGTAGCATATGAAGGGGAAACTTCCCCATATATACCATCCAATCCCTGTTTAATTTCATTTGGAGCAAGTCCTTCTTTTGTGAAGAACCTAATAACAGCTCTATACTCCATTTTGAAATGTCACAACGCTTTACACATAGCCTTCTTTATGCAACTATATCTGAACAAGTGAACACAGTGGAGAGGAAGTTACAGCTGCAATTATTTACTTAACAGTAAGATATGGCACCAGATAAGGCTTTTGTGAAGGCGATATTCCTTATGGGGAAGGCCGAAAACTTATGGACCTACCCCTGTAAGTACATTATATGTTATGCCGTTTCTAGTCAGGTTTTCTGTTGCACACCTCAACTTGTTAATAAATTTACACACTCCCTGCCAATTATTCTTACCCAAAAGGTAATTTTGATATGCCGGCCCTCTCACAAAGTTTTCGGAGAGAATCTGCGACCCCCAGCATTCTGCAGGAATTTTGTTTTATACCACACATAGGAGACATTCTTTCGCTTGTGTCATCCATCATGTTCTGCACCTTTTAGTTCTGATTATAATTTCAGTGAGACTTTGTTAAAACGCCCAGCTACCACTACCTGCCTATCAGTATCAATTAATCTTCTTCCAACTCTCCTCTAAACATTTACTATATTTGTAACTCTTATCTTCCACAATCACTCCATTCCTACTTCTCCAAACCTTTTTTATGGTAGATACCCAGTTTTCAGGTTGTTCAATTATTGCTGATAGCAAATTAATTTTAACTTTGTGCCTGTCTCCTGTCACCCTTAAATCTGTTCAGAAAATTAGTCTGAATTTGTTGTAGGTTTTGTGCTCGCTCCCATCCCCAAATCTTACTATTTGTCGTTAAGTTTATACTTAAATATAAAACATATTCCCCTGATAATATCAAGACGTTTCCTTGCTGAAAACCGACCCTTTCTGTTAAAAGTAACAGACTTTGTTTTCTCTACATTAATGGCGAGATTCCAGGTAGTGCAATAAACCTCAAGGCTGTCAGTATGCATCTCTGTAACCCTGCTACTGAAGCTGAATTACTTTAAATACTGAGAAATAGTTTAAGGGAATAGGGCAATTATAATATATACGTGTTTCACACCGTTTAAAGACTCCTCAGACCCAATGCTACAATTTTTAGAAACCTCATCTCACAATGAAATCCTCCGAAAAGAAACATTCTCTGAATTCAATTTGCTTTACAGAACAACGAATATCACAGTGAGTTCAGAGCTAGGTAAATGCCCTGCAATTGGAATTTGGTGCGATTTTTTTTAAAAAATTATTTATTGTCGCTTTGACTGCATTGGTCTTCTCGCGACGTCTTTAGGTTGTGGAGTGAATAGCTGTAGGTGTACTTCTATAGAGGTGGATGAAATAAATTAATGATGGTGCGAATGAACTCGGAGATCTTGGTGCCTTAAAGCTATCTGGTATTTACATTCTCAAGGTACGGAAAAACTCCCAACAAAATCTTATCTAGACAGCTTGACCTAACCGGGATTCGAACCGAGGACTTCCAGATTAGTAATCCAGTAAGCGGTCCAATGCATTTTTTTTTCTTTGAAATAAAAAAAATTTCTTGTAAGAAGTGATGAAAAACTTTTCACCAGGACGCAACGTTGCCTAGGCATCAACCATACAGTGTAGCTGACTATATTCTCCCTAGCGTTCCGATGTAAACAGCAGGCTCTAACATGAAGATACAAATTCTAACCTCCTCCTTTTTACGCTGTTTGGTTCCAGGTTATGATACTCTAGCGATTAGAAAGTATTGTAAAATTAGATTTCTTACATGTGTACGCCATAGATAAGTCTTTGTCTAGTGGTACTAATACAATTTCTTCTGAAACATTCTTATTAAATTAATTTTGGTAATTACTTTCAAAGGACGATATTATTTTAAACAATTACATTTTGTAGACAAATGGGTATAAGTTTGTTCAAACTAAATAATGACTTTAGACGTATGCCTTTGGTAGATAAACTATGTAATGCGATAAATCGTTGTATTTTTAAATATTAATTACAACTGCAATAAAACCACACAAAATCTGTACTTAAAATGATACAATAATTTGTAACAATGATAAAACTCACGTCATTTTCAATGCATAATTTAGAGGGGCCTGTTACAATTACTGTTCATAATCGTAGGAATAAGATGTTTTTAACACTAAAATACATGGTATTCAAGAAAACAACGTGAGAAAAGGATAGTTTGTTTCGAACAGAACATTTAATCCCACTTTTATCAATGCAGCCCTACTCCTGTCAGAAAGTACTTTAAAGTATGAACTCTTCAATTTGGAAAATACTGAAAGTAAATAATATACCAATTATCTTGAAATTACTAGAAACGTGGCAACAGAATAGCCCATTTGTTCGGGGTGACAAGTATTAAAGACGACCACGTTTCGAATTATTTATAGAACTTACGACCACGTTTCCAATTATTTATAGAATTTAACACAGCTACGAAATTAACCGAATTAATTTTTTAATTTAAAGAAGATGAGAAAGAGAAGTAAGAACAAATTATTATGATCTCCATGCAAAATGGACAAACAATTAAAGAAAGTGTGTGTAGTGGCTATTACTTAAAATACAGCACTCGAGACATTTTCACAGTTGCTTTACGTTACCTCTGCATGCGTGGCGGATCTCGCACAGAGCCAGCCTTTCCACACCTCCGTGCTCACTACTTGCCTCTTGACGACTAACGCGAGGCCTACCCGGTCGAGCGAGCCAACGTCAACGAGGTCGCTGCGCCGGCCGAGAAGCGGAGGAAAGCTTCCGAGTCTTGACCGTGACGAACCTGTCCAACAGGTTGCTCCTACACCTGCCCCCGTGCCTTACTATCGCCTTGTAGCGACTTTCAATTGCGCAAGTGTACAACTTGGTGATAAAATTGTTTGTAGTGGACATTTCGTTGTATATGAGGACTGTTTTAGCTAATTCCGAAAGTGGTTGACTCATGAAAAGATTTTCGGAAAATTTCTTCAAATCTTCATCTTAGGTATCAAATATGAAGACGGAAAAAACCCACACGTGTAATTTAATATTAACGTTTTCTACATTTTCTGTATAGGTTAATAATCTTTCAAAGATACTCTGTTTGGGTTATAATAAGTTGTGGCTAGCATTATTCGTTTTGAAATAAATAAATGAAGAAGCGTGTTAGTTATGAGAAATAAGTAACTCTTGGAACAATGTAACTAAATAACAATAACTAGAGAACCAGAAATAAATTAAACACTTAAATAATAACACAAATATCGCTATTCGAAGAGCCTGTGTTCAAAGGCAGAAGAGATGCCTGTTTTTAGCCTCTGTGGTCTAACGGTACTGTTTGCGAATACTAATCCGAAGGTCCTGGGTTTGAATCTCCGTCAGTTCAAGCTGTCTGGTTAACGCTCTTTTCGTAGTTTTCTTTACCCTAAGAAGGTGAATGCCAGATAGCTGCAAGGAGCCAAGGACTACGAGCTCATTTGCGCCATCATTAATTCATTTCATTCAGACTTACACCTACCTCGCCACAACTTGCAGACGTCGCGAGAACAACGATGCAGCCAAAGCGGGGAGAAAAAAAATTCCGAAGAAATTGCTGTTAAATATCATCATAGACAAGCGAAACGGATTATGGTCTAGGAGCTAAAGTGAGCAAAGGCAATTTTTTTGAGTAGTGTTTAACGCCCATTTTTGCTGCTGAGGCACCACAGGCGGTGGACACTGATGATACATGAGATGAAATGATATTTTGGGAAAGGATATTTTTTTTAAGGAAGGAAGCGTTCCAAACCTAAGTTTAGGGTACCTCTCCGGCATTTTGTATTTATGACTGAGGAAAACCTGGAAAAAATCCCAGTCAGGGAGGACGGTCCTGGTGGGATTCGAACCCCAGACCTCCCGCTCACGAGTTCGCGCCTTAACGACCTCGTCCACTCGTGGGGGTACAACAGCCAATGAGCCAATATTCCGTTAGGACTAACACCAGTAGCAATATAATAAGACAAGAAGTAAATGTGCCATGAACATTCAATTAATTGCTTGGAACTGTACTTACAGCTATTAAACCAGAATCCCATTACATTATCTTGAATAGTTACCGTAATGCAAAGCGTAAGTATCTGAAAAGTTAAATATAATAATAAAGCGCATTAAAATGTCCGTAGAAAGTAAAGAATAAAAACAATAAGAGTAAAACAAAAAATAGTTAACAAGTCAATAGCAAACTCAAATTAACAAGCCAAGGAAAAAACAACACCAGAGATGAATACAATAAAAATGAAAAATAAAGTAGCTAAATAACCAGAAATAGATAAAACACTGAACAGTAACACAAATATGGATTTATTTCTAACCGCTTGTGTTCATCAAAGACAGAAGGCAAGCTTATACATGAAAGTAAACTAAATAAATGAACTAAATGTTCATTTAGATAAGTAGCACACACAGGAAGTGGAGATTACAGAAATTGGTGGACAATACTGGCGCATAAGTTAATTTTTAAACTGCAGATAATTTCTATCATTTTATCCTCCACAACAAAACTTATTCCGTACGTTTATTAACGGACTCCAGTAGGCAGCTACTTTGCGCCTACCCCGTATATATTAATTATAGTTGCTGATTAAATCAGAAGGCTGGGTCATACTCGTAGCATTGCCAGTGGCCTCAAAAGGAATGAGAGCAGAGAAATTTTTAGGGAGGTCTCCGGAATATTTAGAATCAGATGAGTGAAGTTCGTGGGTTCCAGCATGGAGGAGAACAGAGTAGCTTGTTGGTTAAAGTATCAGCACGAAAGGCTTAAGATCCATGGATCCAATCCCGGTCGTGACTTGAATTTCTCAAGAATGTTTCTTCCTTTCGAACCAGTGTAGTGAGGTTTAAATACTTTCTCCATCGATTCGTCTAAGCTTATTATCTAAATCTTATGTTTTAGATCATTCTATGCGAGTTTTCTTATTTCTTCTGTTTTGTATTCCTTTATTTGCAATTTTGAAATGTTTCAGTGGCTCAAAACCTCTTTGACATTAGAAATAAGAAGATGTAAAGTAAATATATTAAGAGAGGCCTTCTAAAACAGCCACATACAAAGCCTATGATGTGCCATTAGGTTGTCATTAATAAAGAAATATTTATAAACAATACACACTTCCCATGACTACGCATTAGACAATAGCAACGTTTTTAAAGCATGTTACTTAAATGCATATTACATTTTATTTTCAGACCAAAATAAAACCAACAGGTGTATTTATAGAAAATAAAAATCTTAGAAGGGAGAAGAGGTGAAAAAACACGAATACCGTCATAGTAACAAGAAAATGTATCACATTTGGGGGGACGACACGAAAAGTAAAATAAAATAAATACTAACACGTTAAACAGGTGCATACTTTAATTACCTGAGGCTACCCAAGAAGCAGAAACAGAAGGGAGAAGAGATTGAGAATCCAGTCAGTCTGAAATGGGTAGAATTGCGTACTACCAACTCATATCTGCATGCTTTGCGATCTAGTAAAAATCATAGAGAGGCATCATCTCCAGCATGGTCTCTCTATATAAGTCTCTAAATATTAAGATATTAGCAAAAAAAAAAAAAAAAAAAAAAAAAAAAAAAAATAATCTATGATCCTTGGATCAATGATTTTATTAACGTGTCCCTTGTTTGATTAAATAGCTAAACTATTCTTAACACGAATAAACATGAAAATATAAATATAAAATGGCAAAACATTTTACAGAAAAGTTGAACAATTCACTAGAGATTAAAAAATAAAAACATAAAAAAGCCATATTGACATCCTAGAGAAAATTGAGAGATAAACACTAAAAACAGCTGAGATGAAAATCTCTCTTCCAGGCTCGATAGAAGAATAAGGCAAATTAAGGGGGTATGAAAGGCCTATCCTTGTAACGTTAAATTTACCAACTCCAGTTCCCATTTTCTCAAGGGCTGTTTGAGCTAATGAAATTAAACTTTTACAGCATACAGATGCATATAATAGAAAGTTGTTGATCTATTTTCACTACCATACCATGACTATGAATAAATTATAAATTATTTTCAATTGTTTCCTTCTTTCTATTTTTTCCCTAATATATTTTTTTACGTTGTCACATTTTGTCCTAGCTCGACCATAATAGATCCACATCACAACAATAATATCATGAATAAGTGGTAAAAGTTTCAAAGTGATGACATATACAGATCTTAAAAATGGGAAACATGCAAAAAGTCCTTTTTAATAATTGCAGTCATAAAATGTTTTTACAGAAAAACTTTTTTGAGGGAAACACCAGCTAAAACTCTACAACAATGTAATACAACAAAGGACGGTTTCATAAAAACAAACGCTGCCAATTTATGCAATACAACGTTTTCTATCATTCAAGACAAACCACAGCCTTCTAGAACAAATAGTTCCTGAGATAGAAAATTCCAAACATTATGATGGTACAAAAATATGATTTTTGACTCTTTTTCCCTTTTATACTTCTCTTAAATCTTTTTTTATTTTTCATGGAAATTGATTTGTCTCTGTTCCTTCTTTTAACGACGGCAAGAATTAGAATTCAAGCTCTGGTTACATGCTTCAAGATTTAGAATTCAGAAGATGCAGACGAGAGGGCGGAACATTCCTTGGACCCGCTGCATAGTTGTGGAATAATAAGATGCTGCTTAGATGCTAGCTAGGTATTACAGATCAGTGGAGCGCCGAAAGGCCCGTTTATAATACGTTTTTCTCATTTTACTTTACATTAACCTTGGCAGAAAAGACATAATTTAAAAATAACACACAACGAAACGAGTATGCATTATTCGTGGTCGCATAGTTGTAACGCGTTAGTTTACAGGAGAAAACGGCTGAAGAAGTAGAAATTGCAATGATGTGAAACTGTGAAGAAAATTAAGAGTAAGCAGCCATCTTCTTACCCCAGTGGGTGAGAAAGTAGATATTCCCTTTTATTTCATTAAGTGGAAAGAAAAAGGAAATACAGAACAGGAAGGGTGTTCTTTTTATTTCAGTTTCTGCAGTGATGTTCTTTTATTTCCCTTTCTGTCTCTTACTTTCACAGGAAATGAAATAAAGACATGATAATTATTATTGCCAGCCAAGTCTTTCAGCTCTGTGAGTGGCGTAATAAAGTAACCCAGTCCCACAAGCAGTAAACAACGAACTACCGGAAAGAGGCTGCAAATATAGCTACATAAGCTCATACCATATTTTTTGACCATCCAGAACCTGCGTCTATCATAAGGTAACACAATTTAATTGCGTTTCAACAGTTCATATAGATAATACTTGGACAATTGAACCTGTCAAGATTTGCAATGCATAATTAATGAAACAATTTATAATTATGTATAATATATTATACAGAGCATTTTTAGAACATAAAATATTTGTCTTAAGTTAACTGAAAAATGTAGGGAAACTTCAGTTATGAGGGTAGGTCCATAAGTCTCCGGCCTGGCCATTTTCTAGGTATGATACATTATTTCTAGGTATGATAAAGACAAAAACTAAATTTTCCTTTTCAATTTAGTTACCTTTCATTGCAGTACACTTCTCATATTTTTGAATTAACATTTCAACCCTCCCCCCAAAATAGTCAGAAGTCTTATTTGCAAAATGGGCATAAACACTCCTGAAGGACCTTCGAGGAAGGAAATTTAAGTATGACGAAGAAGTGATCTGTTTTATTAGGTTGACAGACACTAACTGTAGACATATACATATAATTAGAACGATATATATTTAATTAAGTTGAAATGTATTAAATTAGGTTGACATAATTTAATAAAGTTGGAATGCATTAAAGTAGGTTGAAATGCATTAAATTATACTTGCATATAATTTATTAGGTTGACGCTAACCTAATTAAGTTGAAATGCATTTAATTATGCTGATCTGTTTAATTAAGTTGGCACATTAATTGTTAACATATATAATTGGGCTGACAATTTTAATTAGTTTGAAATATATTGTATATAATTAGACTGAAAAGCAATTTAATTAGGTGGATATGCATTAATTGTTGGCATATATGTGACTAGGCTGACATGTATTTAATTAGGTTAACATGTATTTAATTATGTTGATCTGTTTGATTAGCTTCATACATTCATTGTTAACATATATAATTAGGCAGACATATTTAATTATTTTGAAATATATAGTATATAATTAGTCTGAAACGCATTTAATTATGTTGCCATGCATTGTTGACATGTATATAATTAGATTGACATGTATTTAATTAGGCTGACACGTATTTAATTAGGCGGACACGCATTTAGTTAGGTTGAAATGTATTTAATTAGGTTGAAATGTATTTAATTAGGTTGACATGTATTTAATTAGTTTGGCATGTATTTAGTTAGTTTACATGTATTTAATTATGCTG
This sequence comes from Metallyticus violacea, assembly GCA_030762175.1. NCBI lineage: Eukaryota > Metazoa > Arthropoda > Insecta > Mantodea > Metallyticidae > Metallyticus > Metallyticus violacea. The sequence goes on along the minus strand of CM060831.1, from coordinate 25,878,014 downwards.
ATCTGTTTAATTAGGTTGGCACATTAATTGTTCACATATATAATTAAGTTGACATATTTAATTACTTTGAAATACACCGCCACGGATGGCCGAGGACATTAAGGTGCGGATTCATGAGCGGGAGCTATAGGGTTCGAATCCCGCCATTACCGTACTCCCTGACTAATGTATTTTTTCCAGGTTTTCGTCAGTCCTCACAAATGGCAAATGCCGGGTAAGTACCCTAAACTTAGGCCTGGAACGTTTCCTTCCTTAAAAAAATCCTTTCCCAATTTATCATTTCATTATGTATCATCAGACATGTATCATCGCCCGTGATGCCTCAGTAGTAAAAACGGGCGTTAAACACAAATGAAAAAACTTAAAAATATATTGTATGTAATTAGCCTGAAACGCATTTAATTAGGCTGACATGTATTTAATTAGGATGACGTATACAAATACAATGTCTATTGACAGGCTTCGTGATAAATAATAATAATAATAATAATAATAATAATAATAATAATAATAATAATAATAATAATAATAATAATAATAATAAAGACGCAGTACTCCAAAAATATATAGAACGTGATGGGAAATATAGTTTTAATTTGGTCAGAAAGCCTGATCTAGTCCCAATGTGTTTGCAAGAACGAAATTTGGTTTCAATTTAGTTTCAGCATTATATGGTTATGCAGATTTTCAGAAATTCTGTCATATTTAATCATGGAATTTTTGTCGTTTTAGTAGAAACAACGCGGAATGTTGTGTAATTTATGGAAAAATTGGGAAGAAATGAAAGAATGTGAACAGGCTAGTGCATTGCTTTTGTATGCAACTGTACACATTTTAAAGCTTCGTTTTTCTGTATTCGTTTGTAATCACGTACCATTGTCTACACGGAAGAATAATTCACGTCTGAAGAAACAGGAAATTTGTTTTAGATATTGTTTCTTCCGCATTTTCGAGAGGATGCTTTACAGATTCAGTACTGTGGATAAAAAAGCAACAAATTGCTCAAACATTACCCTCTCTCTTATTCCTCAAACGTCCTTCTTTGAACAGTTTACCTGAATCTGCTTACCGCGTCATCTCCATGTATAGCATGCCAGCTAATGACAAGGTCAAAGAAGGCAAACATGTTTTGCTTCGTAATTTTGGCTGGCGCGATTTCCACTTTGTTTACTGAGCCAGTAAGGAAACTACAAAGTTTACTTCATAGAAAGAATATACCTTTTCGAGACTGCAAGGTGGGCAAATTACAGATAGTTACAGATACTGAAGGTTCAATGACCCCGATTGTAATTTAAATTACTTTTAAGTTTATATTTTGTGTGTCGTATTTACGCAACGCCAAACGTTTTACGCTTAGTGCGTTTACTTCCGGGTGCAACAACCAACATCAACCCGCGAGATATGAGAACAAACAAGAAGTTGTGAAATAAGATCAAGGTCTGCCTGCATCTGATCACTGAAAGTGATTACTTCCATGCTTTGTATGTACTGTTTATATTTACTCTCATATCCTCGCTGTGCTCACCGCGACACACCACTTACAAGTTATAAACGTGGATAACAGATAGATGATAAACATGGGTGTTTAATATGTTTTCATAAACAGAGCACCAGCATCTCCAGAACAATCATTCAAGCGACGCTGCAACCAATTCTTTAACTAACATTTAGTACATCCAAAAATTTCTGCTGGATTCGTTTCTTTACACCGAGCTTCCAGAATATGTCCTAACCACCCGCACGGGGGTTTGCGTCTCGGCCATGGCCGCCTGCCAGTCCTTGAATTTCCGAGTAGTTATCATTCTATATTTGTTCGCAAAGATGGCAGGACGGCTGACTAGAGCAAAGTATTTTTGTGTGTAAGTGTCATTACAAATACAAATCAGCATGTAACGCTCGCGAGTTCCTTGGGCAACTGCCTCCTTCCAGAGCAGCAATTCACGATATTGTGCAAGGTGCAAAACAAGAAACACACGCGGTGACGTAGTTTATCAGAAAGAAATTGGCGCAAATGTTGAAGTTTTGCCAACAGAAATTAGCACAAATTGGTGTTTCAGTGTCTTCTGCACATATAGAATAAACTTGTTAACAATCAAATCTTACAAATGTACACGTGTTCATAGTCTGCGACAAGTAATCCCGTAGCATGTGTGCGCTATTGTGAATGGTTTCTTTCATCAGTGACTGAGTTTTTTTTTGAAGAGGAGTGGTTCAACAAAAATGGTCGTGTACACACTCGCTATTGATGTTTTGAAAATCCTAATTGTATACAAGACAGGGCTATTTATGAAGAGAAAATTGAAATTTGGTGCGATTAGTCCGAGACGCATAACGGGTCGAAATTATTTTTTTCGAGCAGATAGTACATGGGAGAGGCACCGAAATGACATTCTGACCACATTTAATTAATCAGCTGACGGAAGAAGAGAAATCTTACGGGTGGTCTAAACAAAATTCCGCCACTACTCATACTGTGGAGGAGTCCATGGGTAAAATTAGAAAGTATTTGAATATAGAGAGATTAAATGTTGGTGTATGCCCCTCTCGCCGCCCAGATCTACATAACAGTCTGTACTTTTTATTTGTGGAGTAGCCTGAAGGAGAAAGTGTACTAAACAAACCTTCACACATTGAAAGAACTCAAGGAAAACATACAGAAACATTATAGTAGCCGAACTAAATCGGAATGTGTCTAACCGGTACAATGCTTATTTAGCTGAGAGAGAACGACATTTCCAGCATTTGCTATAAGATAAGATTTTAATACACAACTTTAAGAAGCGAAGTCAGAGTATAGGCTGCACCGGCTGTGCCATGACCAACTGCCGAAGCAGAAAACCACGTGCCAGTGGTACGACATTCTGAAAGCCCCGATATATGCAGTATGCCATTAAGTTGCGAAATAAAAAATAAATAAAAATAAAAAAAAAGTGCAACGTATTTTAATGCAATGCATGTTCGCGCCGCTATCTTTCTGTTTATTTATTTATTTATTTCCAGTCTTAGTAAATTTTATGTAAGTCTTGATTTTCAATGTAGTGCACTTTGCATGTTGTGATTATAGGTGACATTTTTTTCGTATGACATGAAATATGAAAATTGAAAAAAATATATGTTAAAATGTGTCATGCACACAGTATGCATTATCTCATACATTGATGGCGTGAGAAGAAGCGTTGTCAGTTGTTTCAGCAGCTGTTCAATCTGCTAATTACTCATACATCTGCTTTACTTGATGCTAAGATAGCTGAAATGTTAACATGTGATAGCTTAGGCATGTGCAGGTTTGCGCTGCTTCCTTTTTGTGTTTTTATTTATTTATTGATTTTCACCGCATCCTAAGAAATAAATCTCTCACAGCAGAGAAACTTTAGGGTGGTCTCCGTGGTTTATAGAATCAGGATAGAGAGATGCTTGGAGGACATGGTAGCTTAATTGGTTAAAGTGTCAGCACGGAAGGCCGAAGTTCCGTGGTTCAAAATCCGGCCATGACCTGAATTTTTCATATCTCACTCTTCCTTTACAAATATTATCATAAATATTTATTAAGAATATTAAAACTAAAAGTGAATCTTGAAAAATTATACAATAACAAATAAGGAACCTTGAAATTCTCATATTAACAAACCCTTTTATCAGAAATTGCGCTAAACTACAAGGGCTATTTTTTAGTTGGGGCTACAGTAATATAACAACGATAATTCTGCATTTCTTTTGTAGGCGTAGGCGTATCTAATAGTACCACAGAAAAATAAATAGTTATTATAAAAACAAAATAAGCAGATAACATGGAACGATTTAAAGATAAATAATGAAAATAAGATTAATTTACAGACCTTCAAGGTAAGTAAACACCAGCAGAACTAAATGAATTATAAATGTCACTTCAGAAATTACATCAGCTGAAATGATGCTACTAGGGAAAAAAAAAAAAAAAAAAAAGAGAAAAAAAAAAGCGGTAAAAAGAGAAAACACGGCAAGAAAATTAGAGGACAGATTACTAAAATACAAACAATAGAGGCATAATTCTGAGAGTATAGAAAGAATGACATGGATATTGTGAAAATGTAAAAAAATATCACGAGTTCTTGATGTCCACATTAGCATTTCATTAAAGCACTGTTTGGGCCCACGTTTGCTGGAGTTGTGGGGTTAGGCTACCATCTCACTCTAAGGGGTCATTGGGGCCATTGCATTTGCAAAGTAAGTACTCTTAATATGTCATTTCTAAATGGCAAGGTCGAAGTTGCCTGAAGCAATGCACGTAGGTCTGAAGATATTTATTGCACCATTAATTAATCTACACTTTTTGGCATTTTCTCATTTGTTATATTTTATTTTTTGGGTAGAATCCTTCTGCAGTCTCAGCACAAAACATGTTCTTCCAGTCTGAAAATTAATCTAAAAGTAGCAAAAAAAGGGGGGGGGTAAACTTAAAGCATTACATTTAACTGACCTTCCACACAGATGTTTGACTGTAAAGTTGGTTAAAAGTAATTGCACTATTCAGGAATGCAGTAATTACAACAAAATGAGGTGCATGGCATACATTCCGGAAGTCTCGTTCCTTTTCTATGTGAAATCCATGCTTTTAGCACTGATTTCGATAACTACTCCCTATCAAGTCCTCTTAAAACAACCTGGTTTCTTGGATGCCACGTCAATTAAGGAAGCGTACTTCATGCATGATGGTGCTCTCCATATCCGTGCCCTCAGGTAACTGAATTGAAGGTTTTCTAGGTAGAGGTGGACTGACTGACTGGCCTCCACGCCTCCCTTATTTGTACTTGTGGGACTATTGGTGCAAACTCTCCGCAGGTTGACAGGCGATACGCTATATGACAGAAATTTGGGATCGTTATTTGCTCCATTGCAATTTATCTTTAATGGTTAAGCTTTCAGATTTCCAGTAACATTTTTCATAGCCTTGAAAACCATTACATGCGCCCGAAAGGAATTGCGTTCTGTCAACCTCAAAGTGGCTCAGGCGGTGACGAATAAATCAAATTCCATAAGGAAGGTCCCGGATTCAAATCTCTTAGGGCCAATAATTCTAAAATTGGACTTTTTCGTGGTTTCCCCTAATAGCTTAAGCAAATGGAAGATGGACCTTTCCTTTCCACGAATTTAAAGCCCTGCAATTTCATGTAACTTATTCCGTTGGTTCTGTTGCAGGGTCCAAAGTATCAGGCTATTGTTGTGTGCGGTATGACAGTGGCTTGCGCTTTAAAAAGGTTTCTGTTCTGGTGTCTGGTATGGAAGCGCTTCTTCTCAGGGACTCGAACACCTTGGGGGATGGGGCTCTGCCAGCGTCGAGTTATTCTAATTGGAAACCCACAATGCATGTACGGCCCCCTGATCCTTGCCACACGATGTCTCCCTTACCTCATCCCTATCTCCCGAGGTGGTTCTGCACCTTCCTACCACTCCAATATAAATAACTGTTACATTGCAACTTATATTTTTGATACATTTGTAGGCACCTCAGACCCTAAACCACATTTCTGCCTACATAATGTCGGTTCTGATGGTGTAGTGGTAAACATATTTGCCTCCTAAACCCAAGATCGCGGGTTCAATCTCGACCAGGATCGATGGATTTTTATTTTGTAAAAATCCTAAGTATGGCTTCCTTCGGAAGGGAAGTAAAGCCATGGGTCCCGTGTCGTACGTTTACGGCACGAGAAAGAACCTCAAGCCCTAAAGAACAGGCTTCTGAGCAAAATTTATCGGCCGTTTCACGCTTTGAATTGAATGGGACGCTGATGAGAGCGTCCATAAATAAAACAAACCAACCAAAGCCTACATAAATCTTCATGTCTTTTGAACAATATCGTTGCACACAGTGTAACTTTCTCAAGGTTAATTGATGCACGAGAGGAAGTCGAGAGATGACAGACACTAAGAACAGAGGACACTCAAGACTTTGACGTACCGCTATCATTAACATTTCAACACTGCAACAACTTCCAAATACGTCCTAGTATTTCTAAACATAGCAAAGTGCTAGTCATTGCGGTCTCTATGAAGATATTTTTGTGCGCATCTTAAGGCCACCAGTAATAGGTCTATCAGAGACTTTTATTCGAAATTTACTCCCTTTTGGAGGCTTTGGGGGAGGAAGATTTCCTCCAGAGAGATTGAAAAAATTGCAAAATTAATTTATATGTAGTATTATAAGGTTGGGTATTCTTCTTGGTCGACAGGCTGGGTAAAGTGCAGTGCTAGATAAACATCGGAAAAGAAAACATTGGCCAATAAACAACAACAACAACACACCCACACACACACACACACACACATTGAAATTACTAATAATTCACTGTGAGGAGCATTCAAAAATTTTGCAAACAGCCTATCCACTGTTGGACAATAATGTCTACAAAAATGTAACTAACCCAGTTAGCAACAATGAACTTAAGCTATCAAAATATTCATAAGTGCAAATTTAAACTTGCATAGCCATTGTCGCACAGTCTGGTGAGTTCAGTCCTATGATAAAACATAAATATTTCTAAAGAAAACTTTAGATTCTACATTTTCACGCGATATAAGCAGGTGAAAGAGCGAAAAAAATTCACAAGGATTTGATAGCTGTTCATGTGATCAAATGATCAAATCCATTGCAAGATCATCTGAAGAAGGGCGAGGGACTCTGAAAGATAACCCTCGCTCTGACCAACCTCGGGAAGCCGTGAACGAGAGAACAATTCAGAGGGTGAGTAACTTGGTGGTGGAAAATCAACATATTAATGTTGAAATGCTAAGTATGGAAGTGGGTATCAGTGTTAAACAGAAGTATGAGAATTCTGAAGCCAAATTTTGTTTACTCAAAAGAATACTTCTGCTATGTCTTCATATTAAAATATGCATAATGAAATGTTAAAGCTTACTAAAACGTCACTTTTGCAAAAAAAAATTTTAAACTGTAGAAGCCAATTTAAAAAAAAAAAAAAAAGGACACATTTGTAGGCCCTGACATAAGGAAACTGCTGTTAGATGAAAAAGTCTAACATACAAGAATTGAAGTTGAAAGAGATTGTCTTTCCTTCTAAACTGTAGTACGTACATTTTTAGAAAACAATAGTGACTCTAATTAAGTGAACATAGCTGCAGTAAAATTGAGAATTTCAAAGTGTTGAACTTCAAACTGCACTTTCTAAATGCACACTTGTATATTTTTCCCGGATAACCTGATGCAGTAAGCGAGGAACAAACGCGTTTCCATCAGGACATTCAGGAAATGAACAAAAATTATCAAAGCCGACGATATGTCAAAATGATAGGAGTTTTCTGCTGGATGCTAAAGTACATGGCAATGGAAAACTGAACTCAGCTAACTGAACTGAACTGAAAACTGAATTCAGCACGCGAAAATAGCATAAATAAATATTAATAAAAAAAATTAAAAACGATATAAACCTAAAGGTTGTCTTAAATAAGGTCTTTCGTTAGACGCTTAGAATGACATGTAAATTCGTTTCTCTCTCCTAAAATCATTCAAAAATGAAAGCCTACTTCATTCAAAAATTCTTATTTTTACCCCAAAATCTTCTTTATTATTGGATTCATTCCTTTTTATATCCGTTTTTAATTTGAACAAAAATTAGTTTAAAGTGTTTAATTATTGTTATCTGAAATTGTCTTTATCTCAATATGGGTGCAGGAAAATCATCTAAACCGAGAATCGAACAATTGCGACAATGTATAACTACTGTTTTTCAAAGTGAAACCTTTAGCTCTGACGATCCAGACTGATGGCTAAAATTAAACCAAAGGATAGACAATAATTATTCAATTCGACGTAGTTGGAAATTAAAGAAGCAGACTGGAGTCAGAAGTCAAGTTGATAATGACTCATCAGTAATGCGTCATGTTCACAATGCGACTGAGCTTTGACCCGCCAGAGGGACTTGTAAACTGCGTCCTCAGGTAAAGCCAAGTCCGCTTTAGGTGCGCTCATACTTGTTACTGAGGTCACTACATGATGTCAATGAATTTATTTACTCCGTTCTATCAAATCAGCTCTATAATTAAACACTTTGACAACACATCGTTGTTATTGCTCAGATTTGCCCTCACTTAAGTGGCCGAGACCGTTAAGGCATGAACAGCGGTTCGAATTCCGCCAAGTCCATCCTGCCTGAGTTATTTTCCAGGCAGTTTGGCAAATGGTAGGGAGACACGTAACATTTGAGTCTGAAACCTTCCCTCTTCCTCCCCTCAAAAATAAATAAATAAACATATTAATTCCTTATTTTAGATTTCATCTCATCTATCTTCAGAGTGAAGCTTCAGTTGTGAAAACGGGAATTAAACACTACTGGGGAAAATAAACGAACCAGCTAAAAATATTTCTGATCAACCCAGTTTGGAATTTCTTGAAATTGTGTAAGATGATGCCCTTGCCTTGAAAATTTATAGAAAATCCAGCATTCCTTGAAAAATAGCTAATAATTGACAAATTGAACAGACGATGTGGTATAACATAACATCTGCTAAAGTCTAAACCAAAAGAATGAATTGAATTGATTGAATGAATTAATGAATTGTTTTAACATTAGTTCTACGAAGTTAGAAACAGCTGCGAAGGCCTAATTATAAAATTGGATTTAAATTAAAATTGGATTTCAGATTGCAGTCGTTTTAGGAAAATTTTGAGGTCAGGGCCTGGAATAGAACGGACCTTCGGCTTACAATGCCAATGCTCTAACTTAAGGTCAGGTTACAGAGGTGAACTTCTCCTATTAATGAATCAGCAATTTTTAGAAACAGGGTAACTGCACTTTTTTCAAAATGATCGGTTTTTGCTTCAATACATTCTTCGATTCCAATTGCAATCTTGCAACTATTCTTTTTTAATTTATAAATATTAATTCAGGTATTTGCTCGTTTTCAGCTCTTGATTTTCTCTTATAATAAATACTGTTTTTAAGTGGGCCGTTTTCCGGAGCGAATTCTCCCGCCATCGCTGACATCTGGCGTCACAATACTTCATTTTAAAACTTGATTCTACAAATAAAATTATATAATTCTACTTTCATCCTTCTTACAGACATGCTGGAAGAAGAATGGACCTAATATTGTAATGTATAACTTTTAAAGCAAACATGGTTATTCATTTCCTTATAATTGCACATTATTCCATAGCTGTGGTATTTTACACTTAACCTTTAATTAAAAACTGAGCAGCATTGTCTTGGCTGAATCCCATATGTCTATTCATTGAAGCACATGGGACATGCGCATTAGTTACCCGCTCGCAATGATTTGGAACAGTAAGCACGTGGATGAAATACCTCTGTGTCAATGCTCTAAAAGCGACTATGTCATTTCCGCCACCTGAGTTTGCAGAATACACGGTATATGTGTGCTTAGATGTACGGCAATTGTTCCGTCAGCCTGCTAGCTTTCTGAAGACGAAGTTATTTCAGATTTTTTAAACCTAGTATTAGTGACCATTTTTTATTTGGTTTATATACGGACGCTCTTTAACATCTCAGATCATCAGCGTCCCATTCAAATCCGGGAGTGAAAAGTCCGACAAATTTTGCTCAGAGGTCTCTTCTTTCAGGCTTGAGGTTCTTTATCTTGCTGTAAATGTACGACAGGGACCCACCGCTTTACTTCCCTTCCGAAGGAAGCATATCTAGGGCTTTTACGTCTTGGCCAGGATCGAACCCGCGATCTTGGGTTTAGGAGGCAAGTATGGTTACCACTACACCACCAGGTCCGACTTAAGGACCTTGTGCGGATAACGTACGACAAATGCTTTTCTCCAATATGAGTTCACAAAATGATACCAATAAAAATATACGTATTTCAGTTCTGCATTTACAAATTAGGCTCGAAAGTTTTTCATCCCTTTTTAATATCAATAATCACACACCATATAATGATTCGGAAAAATAGCGTACTTATATTTTCATGGTTTGAATGCTTGCGCAAAGTTAAAATATTGACATAAATGTTTTATCTTTTAAACATTATCATTATCATCAGTATCTTCATCGAAGTCTCTGAATATACGAAAATTATTCACCAAACAGCAGAAGATTTCACTTGTTCTGTTTAATTTTATTCCTTAGGGCGTACTTTGCCTTGAAAGTTATAAGATTTAAAAGTGCCTTAAAAGCACCCTCCTTTACCAGATAAAATCTGAACTGGTATGGGAATGGCTAAATGTCCTCTCTGCCCTGGCATCTCGCAACAGACTGAAATTGTTGTGGATGCCGGGACATCGGGGTGTTTATGGAAATGAAAAGGCAGATCAATTGACAAATTGGCCCTGAACCTGTGGTTGCAACCAGTACATGCATTGCTAAGACAACGGTAAAAATATGGACCGGGAAAATACACCAACTAAGGTTGCAAAAAATCTATCCTGGACAAAGATAAGCTGGGAAATTAGTCCTAGGTCCTACCAACACACTTTCCATACTTTTGTAAAATTGAATAGAAGATGAATAAGAAAAGTTGTTACATTAATTACTGAACATGGTCAGTTTAGGAAACATATACGTAAAGTGGGGTTCTATAAAGATAAACACACATGTAAAATTGCAAACAGGATGAGGACCTGTCTTGCATATCTTGTTTGAGTGTCGTTTACTGGTAAGAAACAGACTTACGAATGGAGCTGACATTGGAACCGAAATACTGCAACTAGTTCAAGGAACAGATTTTGGGAACAATGAAGGCCTCTCTTCCTATGAGGTTGAACAATAAGCCTTATAGGAGATCGTCTGAACTCCATTAAAACTCTCGTTATCCATCCATCTACAGGCACCTTGACGAGTGATTATAACGCTTGTCAGACCTCCGAGATTGTCCAGCGATATTAAATGGACAAAGCCCGGTTTCCTCGTTCAATGCCTTATTTGCAGAGATTTGGCATTAGAAAGCAATATAATTGATATTTATTAGGGACTAAAATAAGACTTTAAATATAATTCCATTAACTTGGCTTACAAAATTGTAATAATTGTACATTTTTACTTAACCTTTTCAAGCAATCTTGTGACAGGAGAATGCCGATTGTCAGTAATGCCAATAGGGAAGAGCAAAATACGGGTTTAGGACTATTTCATGAAAAGAATAAGAATAAAAGTTATATATATATATATATATACATATATATTCGCGCACAGAATATTAACACTTGTATAAAATAATGTCCTTAATGAATATCTTTTCTATTCAGAAACCGTGATACTGAAATGGACTTTTACAATCGCTAAACATACAGGGTTTCTATTTTTCTTTGTATTCTGTGGTTTCGAATTCCGAATGATAAGCTCTATTTGCACATTTGACGCATCACCAGAATTCTTTGAAGAAGTTTGCGTTATCATTGCCGATTGTGCATGCTTTTGTTGCTATCAATAACTCCCCACCCCTCTAGTAAAAGTGGTCAGTGATGTGTGTTCAGGAATTATATAGTGGAGGTATGGAGTTGGCTACACTGACCATACGGCAAATGCCCGTCGCGTGATAAAACGCGTTTGATACATATTTTTTTTCGATAATTTCACTCCATAATCCGGCTGTGATGGTCAAAATTCAAAAATTTGTTTTTTTTTTTTAATCGATCATTTTTAAGAAGACATCACACGAGTGAAATAGTCAGCATAACTTTTTAACCTTTTAGTAAACGTTTCATAGAATTTATTTCCTTTTTCCAACGACAATTTTGTACTTTAACATCCGCTCCCTGGAATAATTCTATCGGCATGCACGATAGATACTTCTAAGGATTCTGCTTCTAGCTATGAAAGTGTTGTGGATGTTTTTGTTGTTGATGCTCGTATAGATCTAAAAACTGCACTTGTGTCAATAATAATTTGCAAGGTTGACATATTTTCATTGCTTTTATGGGGAAATCATTTCTACCTGGGAAAAAAAAATTCTGATCTGATAAATGAATCACCGCAAAAATCATTATGTTCGGAATTATATGAGCCTTAAAAAGAGCTTCAGTTTTGATTTACATTTTAACGAGTTCGAAAGCTATGTCTCTATTAAAAGAAAATAATTTTATTAAAATACAGTAAATTTGGCAAATTTTTAGCACGAATACTAGCGATATATTATTTCTCACGAACGTTAGACTTTATGTGCTGTAGTAGAAGAAAAATACATTAAATGTTTAAAAATGTAAGTGGGCAATTTTTCAAATTTACCGTCCATTTCACACCGTATACGAACACTATTTTCATGAGGATGTAAACATGGTGTCCCAGAATCCCCGTGTAGTTTTCTGATTTATGCAACCAAAATTACACCAAAGGTTTGCATAAAGCAGCAGCTATTTAACAAACAATGTGAACTGACACTAAATTCAGCAGGTTAGAATTACTAACGCTTAAAATAAATTACATTTAATATAGGGACACAAAGTTGGTATTAATATAAATAGGTTAAAGTTAAGCATGGGCTATTGCTTAGTTACGACCTGATAGCACAGGAATTGAGCTGAGCAGGGTATATTGAAATATCTGTAATATAGAAAAGTGTTACATATATTCCGCCTTCTAAGTATTCTGTAACAGCAATATCTTTTCTCTTGTATCACTTAGGCCAACTACAATTCATATAATAACTAATTATTGTTGGTTTGAGTCCGTAGTAAACGCAGGACGGAAATCATTTGTGCTGGTTGCAGTCCCGAGCGACAGCGGAGAGAGCCGAAGGTAGTGACTTGCATAGATAATAAGGCTTTAAAGCAAAAAGGCATGATAGCTCAGACGTTAGAGCTTCACGCTATAGCCATAAAGATTGCAGTTGCAAATCCTCACGTCCACATGCTTTTTTCCCCTGTCAGTGTTAAAGGAGATGTGCCACCATTACAATAATTTATTCGGCATTTAGTACCACGTACAGAATGTCATATAAATTAATGTTTACGACTTTTTTATGCTGCAATCAAAGGAGATTTGCCACCAGTACAGTGATTTACCCGCCCCTGTCAATTAATATTTACGTAAAGGAGGCGAGAGTAGGCTCTCAGGCCATAGTGAGCCGCTACAACCACTGGGTCCACCGGTTTCTAGGATTTACCCGAGGTTAACGTTAGGGTCAGTATATATGCATATATGAATTAACTGCAAATTCGCATAAGAGCAGATATGCCACCGTTACAATATTTTATCCGCCTAAAAATGCCTCATTACAGTGACTTACCCGCCCTTATCAATTTACGATTTCGTATATTTACCACTCATGACACACGGAGTCAAATAGCAGCCATGAGAGTAAACATTATTCCTGTCTTTGCGTTATTATAACTAATTTTGCAGTTAAGAATTAGTATATTTGAATTATTACAGGGACTGTTAAATACAGAATGATCATTTTTTTTTACAGGCTTAATTTCTCCCGTTAAAATGTATTTTTATAATATTTTGTTAGTTTTATATGTAATGAACACGTGGTACTAGTTACGTTGTTGTCACTTCGGGTTCCCGCCTGTAAAAGGTGTGCAAGTTGAGACATGTTTAGTTCCGCCAACAACAAAATGGAGATGGCACACTACGAACTGCTCTGAAATTCTGTTTTCGTCTCAACAAATCTTCAGCTGAGGTCTATGGAGAGTTCAGTCTTCCTTCGAAAAGAAGGGAGGTAATAAATTTCAAAAGAAGGTACACTCATCGCTCCAGTTTGTACTTAAATGGAAGAAAACATAACATCGCTGCTGTCCGAAGTAACAATATAAACAGTTTTTTCACAAATTCTTAAAATTTCAATGGGTGCCACCCACATGTGCAAGATTACTGGTTTGCATGCAGTTGAAGATACTGTCGCGGGTTTCTTTCAAGGGTAACTACTGCTGATGAAACTTGGCTACATCATTTCGATCCTGAGAGCAAACAGCAAGGAAAATCTTCATCACCACCAACATCAAAATAGAAAGTAAAAGTTGTTGCTTTTGTTGGGAAAGCTATGCGCATCTCATTTTTGGATATTTAAGGAATGGTTTATCAGCCTGTCGTACTTACACATACAACTGTAACTAGGCAATACTACAGCGATGTCGCCAAAAGACCATTTTGCCGTGCCACCAAGCACACATATCGCAAATGTTCTTGCTGAATACCTCACAAAAATGTGAAGTTTGTCCCTAGACCGCCCTATAGTTCACATTTAACCTCATGTGACAGTTTCCTTTTCCCATATTGAAGAAACACCTTCGTAGGATCAGAAGTATTAAGGCTGCGGAGGCGACAATTGTAAAAAGTGGTTTCTAGCATGTCTTTGAAGACTGACGGAAACGCTGGGACAGTGCATTGCATCCAACGGAAACTACTTTGAGAAATGTCATTATAATTATGACGATTAGTGCCATATTTTTTGATAATTCTTTATAGAACAGCCTTCATACACAGATTATGTTTAATATGGCAAATAAAAAATAAAGTAACACTTGGAACAATGTGGCTAAAATAACAAGTAAAGTTAAAGTTCTTGTATTATTGAAAAAGAAATGTAATTGTTATAAATATTTAAGTACACTTTGGCAAACTTTGCTAGTAATTTATTGTTAACACCTATTTTTTTTTCTAATGGAAAACAAAAATAATATACACAATTATAATAATAATTACTATTATTATAACATTCTAATTGCTTCTATTATTTACCTATATTTTTGTAGGAACCAAAGCGAACATTTGTAATCGACGAGCCAGCAAAAAAGCATATCACATGTATCACCATTAACAAATACTATTTCTATTTTGCTGGAAGAAAGCCTTGGCATTTCTTCCTATATAGACTGATGAACGAAAACTACTCCTCCAAATGACATTGCAATAAGCCCTACATGAGTGGGAGAGATATGATATTGCTTTTGATGTTGAACCTCTCGCGTAACCTTTACGTCTAGAGAAAAAAAGAATGTTGATATATATGAGATCAGAACTTTGGAATGAGGCAAACATCTGTTGGCAATAAAGACCTATGGAACTGGACTTTGGTCAAGCTGCACTTGTGCTATATTCTTGCCCTTGAGCCATTGTGCCGGTGCAGAAGGAAATTCACCAGTTTCGAGTTGTATTGGCAAACAGTTCAAAACAGATGAAGTGGGACAAATATTTCCGATCAAGTTTTTACCTCTTTTGTATAACATAAATTAAAATCCAGAGGAAACGGTTATGTTTTATTTTTGATTTTTCTTTCCTTACGAGCTGCTTTAAAATCTTACGGAGCTTAATATTTATTTCAGCTATAAATGGAATTTTTATGTGTAATTTTTAGAGGTCACGTTTTTCACACGAGAAGACTGATAGGGATGGGATATTTTTCTTCTTTCACATAAAAATGTAAGAAAATTCTGCTAATTTTGCCATTATTCAATACTAGAGCTGTAGCAAATGTTTATAAGCTAAAACTAATAATATGTACGACTATACGTTCTATTTATTGAAAACTGGATAATTTGTGTCCAGGAATGCTTTATTTTTTATAGTAAAATTTTAAGTAAGAGGTTATTTTTAGGTATATACATTTTGTTATTTCAAGCAATGGTGCACACAACTCACAAGTATAGGGCTACTATAAATGATTCATTCTTTTTCAAAACGCTTTATTTTCCAAGGTATTGCAAGTGCAAGTATGATTGACACATGAAAAGAACCGTAAACTCGCCAAGTTTTCTTCGCACTTTACAAATGTTCTATGTGTGCCCCTTGGGTCTCAGACACACAAGGCGGTTGTCGAGCGCATTCCTCACATTTTGTAGCATCATCCTGTACTGGTACATCTTACCTGGATTTGTTGCAGCTGTGGTTGTTTCCAATTCCTGGGATTATGTCTTCCAACAAGATGCGGTGCCCTCTCATTGGAACATCAATGTTTGTCTACCTAAACAATGAAATTTCACATCTTTGGATTAAATATATTGGTGAGAATAAGGTAGCTCTTTTCCCTTGGTCCCCCAGATCACCTAATCTAGGGCCTTGTGACGTTTTCTTTTGGGAGTACATTAAGGACCTTATTAATCCCCATTGCCAAGAACACCAACAGACTCAGGGAACGCATCTATGCTGCAGGGATGACTATTGACAGGATGATGCTACAAAGTGTGGGGAAAGAGCTCGACTACCTCCTGGACGTGTGTGACCCAAGGGGCACATAGAATATTTGTAGAGTGTAACGAAGACTTGGTGTGAGTTTACTGTTCTTTTCATATATCAACCATATTTGTACGTGTGATACTTTGGAATATACAGCTTTTTGAAAACGAATGAATCATTTATAGTAGTCCTGTATAGGGACGTGGCATTTCTCGTTGTGTTGGTTCTTAGTGCAAACTATTACTACCTATATGCTTTGTGTAATGTTCAACAGAGTAGGTTTTTAGATCTTAAACAAAATAATTTGGGGTTTTTCGGGATGATTTCTACCATAAGATATCTTTATTGGACCGCCGAGGTCGTTAAGGCGCGGATTCGTGAGGAGAGGGAGGTCTGAGGTTCGATTCCCACCAGGATCGTCCTCCCTGACAGGGTTTGTTCAAGGTTTTCCTCAGTCCTCATAAATGGCAAATGCCGGGGAGGTACCCTAAACTTTGGCCTGAAACGCTTCCTTCCTTAAAAAAATAATCCTTTCTCAATGTATCATTTCATCTCATGTATCTTCAGTGTCCATTCCATTAGCTGTGGTGCCTCAGTAGTAAAAACGGGCGTTAAACACTATTAAAAAAGTATTATCAGAATCGGAAACTTTACTATACAACAGGCACTTAGAAAATTTACATACATACATACATACATACATGCATGCATACATACATACATACATACATACATACATACATACATACATACATACATACATACATACATACATACATACATACATACATACATACATACATACATACATACATACATACATACATACATACATACATACATACATACATACATACATACATACATACATACATACATACATACATACATACATACATACATACATACATACATACATACATACATACATACATACATACATACATACATACATACATACATACATACATACATACATACATACATACATACATACATACATACATACATACATACATACATACATACATACATACATACATACATACATACATACATACATACATACATACATACATACATACATACATACATACATACATACATACATACATACATACATACATACATACATACATACATACATACATACATACATACATACATACATACATACATACATACATACATACATACATACATACATACATACATACATACATACATACATACATACATACATACATACATACATACATACATACATACATACATACATACATACATACATACATACATACATACATACATACATACATACATACATACATACATACATACATACATACATACATACATACATACATACATACATACATACATACATACATACATACATACATACATACATACATACATACATACATACATACATACATACATACATACATACATACATACATACATACATACATACATACATACATACATACACACATTCCATGTAAGAGGCATTTGCTTTTATATGTAAAACCACACGACTTCCCTCAGTTGCTATCATGCAGTCTCAACAATTTGGGTTGAAAGCAACAATTGTGCCAGCAATTTATGTCGCGCAATTGAGCTGAGGCGAGAAGTTTAACGTGCAATGATTTATTATCATTTTAAAAGCGACTTGAATGTCTTGAGGGACTTTGACATACTTTAGGACACGCACACGTCTTTAGAAAGTTTGTGGAATTAGGGACCGAACAGAAGGTCTAAGAGAAAAACAGATCTTAGACGGTCATGGCTGCAGAAAACATCATCAATATGGAGATGATATTGCAAGAGGACCCCGAACGATGTACAAACATTTAGAGGCCTTAATATAGGATTAAGAAGTGTCTAACTTGATATTACTATTCGATCCCCCTATCAGCTTAGAGGATTGTCTAGTTAGGGTGGCCTGAAACGAGGTCCATTCTGCTTCGTAAGCATAATTGGGGAGCTGTCTGATAGAGAGATAGCGTCCTTTGATTTAGAAAGTCAGTGATAGCGACAGGCGGGGTGTAGGTGTCTGCTCACGTGTCCCCTGCAGTGATGCCGTAAGACGGAGGTAGACAACGCAGTGGTTGTGACGTCTAACAAAGCCTAGAGGAGGAAGGAAATGTTTTCTCGTGTGTACCACGTGAAATGTTCTAAAGATATATACTTTTGGATTTCTGAATTCATAACAGTGATGAAAAGCATCTATCAATAATCCAAAAACAAGTGGTCAATTTGATCTTCTCAGATATCAAACTTCCAATGAAGTTGAGAGTAAGGATATTTGGAAGAAAACGATGGAGACACCCTTCTCCATTGCGGACATATGGCAACAATTCTCCTTGAAGATCGAAGGGCAGCTACTTCAAAATGGTACATAACAGTTTGTCTCCCAAAAGTTTTCCAAAAAGAGTGTGTGGAAAATGTCCGGGACTTCCTGCGGAGTACATCTATTAAGCTTAGCACTCATCTTTCCGTACAGTCCTGATTGCGGGGGAAGCGATTTCAAATCCAGAAGATAAAAAGATCATTATAGAGCCATAAATGAGTGGTGTTATTCCCTCCAATTTTGTTCCGAAGTACAGTCGAGTGTATAGAATCTGAGAGGGAATATTTAAGAGGTAAGTTTCAAATTATCATTAACGTCTGGCCCGTATCCGGGAACTTTCTGAGTTTCCCTTGTAACATTTGAATTTAACTCAACAGGAAATTTAGTCTCCCAGCTTTACCTGTTTTTCAGATAATTTAATTTTTATTAGCAAATATACGAAGTCACGGTTAACTTTTAACATAACTAATTGCGACTTCCTTACGTCGTAACGTGCGAATTTGAACCTATTAGCAAAATGGCGTTGCCTTTAGACTTTATTTTTTTGTAAGAAAATGTTTATTTCACAATATTCAGGATACAAAGACCTCTACGTGATAACAAAAGCACTCAAATATTTACTAAATATGTAAAAATGTCGAATGCAAACATCTTTAAAGTTTGCTTCTCCTTATGCAAAGTGTGTACAAACAAATATTTAATAGTAAAGTTACTGCATTGAAAATGCATAACAATGATGTAAATTTTCGGTATTCTTACAGTCGTTTTATCATAAGAGTATACAAATTAATTAATTACTACATCTGCTATTTTCCCTGCAAGCAAATGACTTTTACACTTGCCTAAATTATCGATCAAGTGTGTTATAAATATTCGTATGTTTGTATTTATCTCTAAATAATTAAAAACTTTCAAAAGTTCTTCACTACATGTTCTCCGAACCCTTCATATGAAATTTGCGAAGTGAGAAAATAAACTCTAAATATTACATAATGAATAAACAGAATTGTTGATTTTGGTCAACGTTAGAAAAACAGTGCGAGTAGATAATTCCAAAGTAATGTTAAGGGTAATTCTTGCAACTCGGCTAAAAATGAAAATAACAGAAATAAAAATGCAATTTTTGTTTAACGTTATGCAGATTTACTCGTCAAAGCAATAAACATGAAAATTCAACATGATTATAACGTTGTATTCTTGGTTATTTATTTTATCTTGAGAAATATTTAGAAAAAAATATGCTTAACATTAATATATGTAATGAACGTAATAACGTAATGAACGTTAGCTTAAATGTTGTTGCTTAAGGATAAAGTTCACATCATTCTATAATCCTAGTGTACGACACTTAAAGGCAAAGTTGATAATATCGCAGTAATATACTCAATAAAAACTTGAATGACTATGATATGTCAAAATAAACGTTGTCATGGCAACAAAAGTGATATAAACAACTGAAGGAGTTAAGAAACTTTAAACACCTAATTTTGTGAACAAAATGGCGTGGTTATTAAAATGAAATGTGAAATTTTAAGTGAATGCAACTTTAAAAGCTCTCTGACTTGGGGGGGGGGTCTTCAAAATGTTTTAGGGCCCCTCATTCAACCACACACGCACACGCACACACGCGCACACACAGCATAATACAAATCGTGAAATCACATTACGACACTCTATCACTGGATCGATTTGCTTTACTCACCTTCGGAAGTCGTGGATGACGTGTATAACCTTCGCTTTCTTCAGTCAACGTTGTGATCTTGTACACAATGCCCTCATTCAGCTGTTGACACACATGCGTGCCAAGCCAGGCACTGCAGCTGCCGGCCGTCTGGAACTTTTTCCTGTGAACTAGGAAAGAGCGCTAGGCCGCACTACAGAAATAGCGATAATGCTAAAGCGCACGGTATCTGCGCATGTCTCGAAAACAACACCGTAGTATTACAATAATTGTTTTTATAATGCAAACACCATATTCCCAGAATATCTCAGTCCACTTTGTACTGTTTATGATCATTTTATTCCTTTACTGGTGTTAATGTGACTGCGGTTTAAGTATCGTCGATAATCAAACTATAATTATAAAATTTGAGGCAGAGGCTCTAACAAACACTAAATTTTATAAACAACATTGACATAAAATATACAGTAATTTTAATATTTTCTATAATTATTTAAAATAATTTTATAGCTGTTATAAGTTACGGTTCTCTCTCCTTTTTTTTTTTTTTTTTTTTTTAAAGGGACATTCTCAACTTTTTCGTACATCAAAGGCATACTCTAATAAAAATAGAACTTTAAATTACGCAAAGTAAATGCCAAATTTATTGAGAGAGTATCAGTGAATTTATGCTCTGTAAAAAAAGTTTTCTTTTGGCATTTAAGCATGGAACTAAGCATAAGACAATTCCTTAAAATACGTTTTTACAATTGTTAAGGCCTAATTTTAACTTATTTTTCTCAGTCTTCAGTGCATTTATTAATTAAAAAAAACACGAAACATTTTATATCGTCATAAGTACTGCCAACAGCGTAGTAGAAACAAAAGCTTCCCATATTAAAAATGCTTATGAGCAAAAATCCGTGCTGCAAGAGCAAAAAGTGCTACCGGGTGCTTTAGATCATTACAAGAGCTTGTGGGAGAGAAGTCCTCCATACCGAACAATTGCAAGATGAGTGGAAGCATTTCGTCAAACAAGAGAGGATTGCATACACAGACCATGCGCTGGTAGACCTTGTTGTGACAATATTGAGGCTGTAGCTTAATTAGAGGAAAATATGCACCGAACTTGTGAAAATATCCACGGAACTTGGTACTGCAGGGCCGCCTATTCGTAAAATTTTAATAGATAAGTTAAAAATTGGCGGGGGGGGGGGGGAGTTCCCGACTGCACCTGGAGCGATATGAACATGAAGATGAGATCTTTTCTTCTTGAGCTAGCTTTGTGATTATAGTTGGTTTCGAAGTTCAAAGACTCTTTGTGTGTATATATAGGGGTGTGTGAGTGAGTGTTGAACGCTCTAGCAATCGCAATTCTATATATAATTTTTTTTTCATTGTCATTTTCGGTGCCTAGTGGGTACAATTGATGGAGAGTTGAAGAATTTTTCAAAAACCGTTTTATGGTACATTCCTTCGTAATTCGCTGAAAATAAATGATCAATTAAATAAATAAATATATATATAAATATAAAATATAATTATATAAAATATTATAAAAATTATATAAAATATAATAAAATAAAAAGTAAAATAAATATAAAATAAATATAAATATAAAAAAATATAAATAAACAGTTAAATAAATGACCGAGCAATCGGGAAGTTCCATTATTCTGTCATCCCTTGACAACTGAAATTGCTGCTGCTATGCATCCGTTTGTCTCAAAGTGATATTTTACGCTTGAATATTGACAAAACGATTTAAATTACCATTATTTATGAGAGAAGTACAAGATCCATTTAGCAGGAATGGCAACAACCCCTTCCGAAAGTTAAAAATACGAATTTATTACGAAGGAGATAACATAACCTAATTCGAATGGCGACATGTGGCAAACATCAGTTTCTGCATTTTGCTCTTATTGTAATTTTGTACTAATGCTTTACAGGTGCTGTGTATAATAAATCTGTAAATAAATTATTTCTTTTAACATACAATCCTACTACCCCAGTAGTGGCCCCGACGTCCCCGTAGCGAAGAGAAACTAAGCAATGGTTTTCTCTGTAGTCGTCCAGATCACAGGTAGATGCTACTCCCACTGATAAGACACAAGAAATGACCCTCTATAGCAAAATGCAGAACTGATAAGTCAGGTGGCAACTCTCAGCAGCCTCCACAAGTAAAACTTTTGGTGGTCTACGCTCATTGAAGAATTCAGCGCATCTTCTCCAGGTGTGTGTGCGTGCGCATAGCCGAGTGAGAGAGAAAGGGGGGGGGGTTGGATGAGGTCCAGGAATCGTGAGCAGAGTTTCGATTAATATTTATACAAGTAGCCGAACTGCTCCGTGAGTTGGCACACGTCGCCCTCCTCTGTACATGGTCAACGTGTCTGAAGTCTGGTGTGGTGTAAATTACTCTTACCTTGCACACATTCGGGATCAAAAGTTCGCAGTGACCTTAAAGATTCTCCGATGCACTTAGTGGTTTTTTAAAAGTAATTTAATAGTTATTTATGATATAAGTTCCCTAAGTGTCATTTTTTGCACGTGTGTGAAGTTAAAAGCTAGGCAAAGTCGAATCGCGACCACTTTTGGGCAACATTTCCATTTTTTGCAACTAGTTAAACTCCAGCAAAAACAGAAGTTCTTATAAATCGTAAAGAACAATTGCTTTACTCTAAATTAGTGAATATCATCCAAAGAATGATAAATAGAAGTGACACGAAATATTTTCCTGTTTAATTGTCACTTCCAGTACTTCTAACACCACCGCCTGTGCTCATATAATAGACAAAGCGAAAATCAATCTTCGGCTTTTCTTGCTGATATTTTCCGGCACTTAGAGCACAGTTAAGGATATAAGTTACGTCAGCAAGGTTCTTTATCCTTGAACTTGGCGATGTGGGCCAGAGCACCTGCTGGACTTAAAAGGTTCCAAGAGTTTTATTCTCTGCTAATTTTGGAACAAACCCAATAAATTTTTGTCTGCCCACGTTTCAGGACACAACTTCACAGCTGCCGGGTTTTTGACCTCCTCTCTTTGCTCTTCATTGACTTTACTTAAAATGTAATTTGCATCCTCTGCAAAGCAATAGGTCACTCGCAAAAATTACAGTTCGCTAATAAAATATTGCAATCATTGAAGAGGAAAGACAACCATTCCGACTAGAAAGAGGAGTTCGTCAAGGCGATACAATTTCTCCCAAACTCTTCACCTGTAATGGAACATATACTCAGGAAAATGAACTAGCACAACATAAACGGCAGTCGACTAACAAATCTAAGATTTGCCGACGATGTGGTCTTAATAAATATTTTATTTCACAATACATAATAATTTTAAAGATTAAATCTATAATTATATAAACAAAATATATAACTTAAAATAGAAATTAATCATTTCACCACTACTAAAAATACTAAAAAATATATAAATTTTTAAATTTACTGGAAGTCAGTAAACATGACCAAAACTGGTAGCCAGCTAACTAGCTAAACGAAGAACGTTCCGTTGGAAACCGAACGGTAAGGTATCAAGTACCTTCCTTACCCTAGCTATATAACGAAATTATACTGCTTACATCTTGCAGCTCACTCAACCTTCTTCTATAATCTTTCTTCTTCTATCTTCTTCCTAGTTGCATAACTGGCATCTTCCAGTTAACCAATCTTCTTCTGTACTCTTTGTTTTATCCTTTTCCCAGTCCCCTAACTTGCGTCTTCCAGCTAACCAATCTTCTTCTGTACTCTTACTTCTTCTATCTTCTTCCCGGTTCATAACTTACATCTTCCAGTTCACTTAATCTTCTTCTGTATACTTCTACTATCCCATCTCTTCTTCTGCTTCTTCTTCTTGTTCTCCTTCTTCATCTCCTCTCCATTTGCTTCTACCCGCTGTCTGTTATTTGTCTCATTTCACTTCTCCTTCTTCTATATTCGTCCAAATTCCTCTTGCAATTTGCACAATTTTTCATTTCCCCCTATTGTAGGGAAAAAAATTCTCTCTTCTATAGAACAAAAGAAGAAATACGAACATACATGGCCATTTTAAAACAGCACAGAAATAAAAAAATTAATTGACACTAAATTGAAATCCAATGCACCATTTGCTTTTAACTATACAGTGATTATTCTTTTATTACACGAGTAAGAGAGAGGTAAACTGTTTAAGAAGTTTAATTATAACAAATGTCACCTCAGATTGCATGCGATCACATATACTACGTAAAATATTATAACCGTACACATTTGTAATTCTGAAACCCCCTCAGGCATGATTGACGTTTAATTTGTATGCAAATTATAAATGAAGCCATGTCGATATCAGCTGTCCACAGCAAATAACGGATAACATGAAAACAGCTGATCATGCCTGACGCACAAGCCGTTTATAAGATGAGCAAAGAATTCTGAGAGAATAGAGTTATTAAATTCTCAAGACTAGAAAGAAATCTGAAGGAAATGTCTTCTTTTTCATCTTACTTACATCGAGACATCTTTTTTAATCTATTCCTCGTTCCTTAAATTACCTTAAAATGCTAAAAAAAAAATTAATCAAGTGAAATCGTTGTACCAAGTTCAGTTTTTTTTATGTAACAGTCTATTACAAAGTTTCCATCAGAATCGGTGTATGGTTAATGTTTGACTATCATCTGAATTGATACTGTCGTATCTGGCAGAAATCTTGAAAAAGCAATCGAGTTTCCTGTACTGATTATATTTTTATTCTTTTATTTTGTAAGAGTGGATGCCGCGCAGATCAAATACAAGTTAAATTTCATGGGAATCGACCAATTCCTCAACAGAACCAACGATACAATATGATATGAAACAGGAGAGCAGAAAAATTAGGGTTAGTAAATATCTATAATTGCATTCGCCTAAGTGACAAGGAAAAAATACGCGAAAAAACCCAAGGTTAACTTGATTTGAGCAAAGGATTTGAACTCTGAGAGCTCCCGAATGCAAGGCCCCGCTCGGCAAGAGAGCCATAAGGCAACTCGCAAACCTTTGCTTGGATTTGTCATGTTTCAATTGTAGTACATTATGAATTTCATAAAATGATTCTGGCATGTGGAAAACTGACTAGGGACTCAGAGAAACCCCGCTTGCGATTTACATTCAGTAAGTTAGGAAAATGAGCTAACAAGTACTGGAAAGTATTGAGTGTCAAGATATTTTAGAACATTCTCTTAAAGTTATCAATATGACAGGGATATATGTTGATTTTTCAGCCGATCGATATTTTCTCTTTTTTCAATTCCTAAATTTTGTCATGTGAGCATGTGACGTTATCTGAGATGTAATTTATTTGCTTACTAAAAAGGCCTTCTCAAAACGCTCGAAGGTGCCTTTTCCTTTTGGGCTTGCAAAGTGGCAGGTCGTAGGTAAGAAGTTCCCAGGGGAAATGTTTCGAACAATCTTTAGACATTGAAAATGGAGCTTCTTACCTTGCATGGCGACTACATTTGGTTTTATAATTTAATTTGTTTATTTATATTCGAAAGGTAACTTTCATGTAAGGTGTTTGCTTAATTATAGGGAAATGTTATTGCATGTTGTCGGAGTTGTCATAGGGCTGCAAGAGTGCTGGACTTGCTTGTTACTTTACTCGATGATATTGTAAATCCTGCTAATAGGCGAAGATTAATTTTGCAATCAGTAGGGTACGTTTCTTTGTCTGTTTATTGTGGGAAAAAATTGCAGTTTATATTCTTTGCGGGAAGGAACAAATTTAAATGTTTTAAAAGATTCTAAAAATTTGTGATCAATGTGTTTATTCTGTGTTTAACATGTTATTTACTTCTTGCAATTAATAATGTTTCATGTGCAATGTGCACAAGCTCAATTTGTTTAGTTTGTCGTAAATACGAGATTTGCATGCAAATTTTGGAGACTATTTCACTTACGTGACGTCATCTTAAAATGGACCAATGAAACGAAATAAAATTTTGAATTTTGAGCAATCAAGCCGAATATCGCAGTGAAATCATCGAAAAAAAGTATCAAATCCGTTTTATCACGCGATGTTCATTTGTCTCGTGGTCAGTGTAGCCAACTCTATACTTCCACTATATAATTCCTGAACATGCATCACTGACCACTTTTGCTAGAGGCGATGGGGGGCTATTGAAAGCAACAAAAGTATGGACAATCGATAATCGCAAAATGGAGGGTTCTTCAAAGCGTTTTGGTGATGCGTCAAATGTGCAAATTAATCTTATCATTAGGAATTCCAAACCACAGATACAAAGAAAACTAGAATCACTGTATGTTCTCTCTCTCTCTCTTTCTCTCTCTCTCTCTCTCTCTCTCTCTCTCTGTGTGTGTTGGTATGAGGAAATCGAACGATAACGATTGTCGATTTTTGTCCATTTCAGTTTCACGGTTCATGAATAGAATAGATATTCATAAGTATAACAAGTATTAATATTCTGTGCGCGAATTTCAAATATACATCACTTTTATTCTTATTCTATTCGTGAAATTGTTCTAAACGTATTTTGCTCTTATCTATTGGCATTACTGATAATTGGCATTATTCTGTCGCAAGATTGCTTGAAAAGGTTAAGTACAAATATACAATTATTACAATGTTATAAGACAGATTTAGAGAAATTATATTTAAGTCTTATTTTATTAGTGAAACAGTCCTAATAAATATCACTCGAGGGTCTTAGCTTTTCAGACTACGTTCGTGAAGTTATCGGTAATTTCAGATCCTCTTGTGATATTACTTACTTGTGATAATTGTTTCATAAATTTTATTAATGTTGCTAAATCCTTCTTTTCTTTTAACAACCCATTATCAGGGATTCTCTAGGGCAGTCAGTGTAACCACATTGATTAATTTCTTTCAGATGCTGTTGCTACAAGTTGGTAATCTTTAAATAAAAAAAAAAAAACTCGTTAAGATTGCCACGAGCCTTGAAAGTTTCATAAATAATGGTAAATGTTACAGCGGTAAAAAAAAATATCTGTTAATTTGAAATCCTTTCCCTACCTCAATACGGCTGTTTCAACAGTAAGAACTTGCTCCCAGCTGTAAAGTATATTGTCGCAGATTCACGCTTGGAGAAGGGCGGTGATGTAATGCTGATACGCTCCAGGTACATACTCAAGAAATAACATGTTCACTACACCGAGGCAAACTATCAAATTACTTGATGCCCTGCAATGCTTGGCTGAGAGGAACGTCCTTCCACAAGGGCTTGAGGCACGGCTGCCCCAGAATTTCTTGGGAAATGTTCAAAATAACAAGACCTCTTTTTCTCGCAACCGCTAATAGAACTGTTAAATATATAATGAAATTTGACAGCGTATTATGTTACCACTCACATAAAAATATAAATAATGCTGTATTTTTCATCGTGCTTATTTTTATGTCCTTCCAAGAACCGCGATGGATGGAGGTTTTATAGCAGTTTCATTTTTGAAAAGGGGGGGGGGGGAGAAAGAAAAGGAGAAGGAAAAAAAAACCGTATAACTGCGCGTAATTCATCGGACACGCTTTGTAGTGTTGGCACCAACTGGTTGACTGCTGCCAAAATAGTGCACGTCATTTAATGAATCTGCTTCAAAGCTGCGAATACACCCTAATGAAATTTCTTATCCAAAAAAACTTCATTGTTGCTGTTTGTTTGTTACAGATATAAAATATAGAAGCTTGCTTACTGGATGCCTGTCGTAGATTCTGAATATATTCACGCAAACAATGCAATGCCGATCTTATTCCACACGCTATTAGCACAACTTTTCTCAGGCATGTACAGATGTCTGAATTTTATCGCAATTGTATCGCTAGTAGTGAAATTCTGCTTACTCCAAGTACAATTTCCATAAAACATATTTTCACGATGTCCCTTTCATACAGACATCTCAAAAAGGTAAAATCCACGCTGTTTGTCTTTCGTATGCTTTATCCACTTGAGACATTTGTTTGATTTCTGTTTCTTGAAGATAGTATTTTAGTTTCAAAATGTTGACAGGATGTTAAATGTGATGAGGACATGATCTTTGATATTACTTCTTTTCAAGTGATATTTGATATTATAAAAAGTGTACTGTGTATCTGTTGAACTGATACAGAAGCAACTAACAAGACAGCAAGAGGTCTAACTTAGGGTCTCACTGTATGAATAGAACAACACATTCGACAAGCAATCCAAGTAAACGATGAAAAGGGGGTTCTTTATGGCCCATGCTTCTCACTTTAGGCATGGGAAGTAAAGGGTCTATTCCCTTGGAGCTCGGGGCTGTTGCTATAAACATAGAAATAAATATTTAAAATTCTTAGGCATACTGAGCATCACCTTGAAAAACCCGTCTCCGCATTCTCATGATGCTAAATATGCATTTGTAGTCCACTTATTGCAGTAAGTTTTATAATTTGAAATGTTTCTGTATGGTCCCCTAAAATGTCAGAAATGTTTAATTTTTATTTTGCAGAATGTCATTAAGTGACACAGGGCTAACTCAAACACATAACTTATGTGTTTGAGTTAGCCCTGGATTTCAAATGTCAGTTCTTTTTGATGACTAATTGCTTGAAGGAGTTTCATAAGCGTTATATAAAATAACTTTGACAATTCTCCTAGTGATTAATTAGATAGTTTCGTATAAAATTATTTTTATGATCTTTTACGAGGTACTTGTAAGGAGAAAACTGTGAAGAATGCACAGCATATGTTTCTTACAATTAAAGAATATACGAAAGTACTTTAAAAGTGCCGTTAATTGCGTAAAATAACATAAATATTAGTTAAGTGATATCCCTGTTATTAAGCGTCATTTTGGAAACGGTATACGTGAATGTATCATACAAATGCGACGTGTAGTTCTCGTTTGACAGTCTTCTGAATTGAGCAGTGTTGCATCCATCATAAAACTTTGGGGAGGGGCGAGAGAGAAAAAGAGCGAGCTTCGTGCAGCAAGTGAACAGTTTTATTTGAAGTAAACGGACGAAAGCCATGGATATTTTGCACCAGAGCTGAAGATTATTACAGAATAGATAGTTGAACGAAACCGAAGATGAAGAGCGCTTTGAATGCGCAATTGAGACAAGAAGTGCGTTGTTGTTGTTTTTTTTTTTTGATTGATTTATTTATGGACGCTCTTTAACAGCTCAGGTCATCAGCGTCCCATTCAACTCAGGGCGTGAAACGGCCGACAAATTTTGCTCAGAGGCCTCTCTTTCAGGCTTGAGGTTCTTTTTCGTGCCGTAAATGTACGACACGGACCCACGGCTTTACAGGAGGCAAGTATGGTAACCACTACACCACCAGGACCGACAAGAAGTGCGTGAGAGAGCTAAACTGTAGGCATCTCAATTGAACGAGTGCAGATGAAAAATTTGTGTACACGATGCGAGCCGCGATTGTTCACCAAAACATCACATGAAAGAAAATTTCAGTAAAGTGTTTGGCGATCTTTAATTGCAATCCGCAGGATATTTATTTGCGACCATGGACAAAACTTGAATCCGATGTGACACACACCTGAGTTGAAGCGGTAGTCAGCGCAATGCACAGTGACTGATCAAAGTGCAGACCGTTTTGTAGGGTAGGAAGATGACTGTCAGGGAATAATGCTGGTAGATTATTTGGATCAGGCAAAACAATAACATAACAATGAAGCATGAAGCGGAGTCAAGGCCTACGCCCTCCCGCGAAGACAGCAGTGGCCATATGTTGAATTCGTGGCAAGTGTTCTGCTGCATTGCCACCTCATCTCATGTTAACTGATATGAATCAATGGTTGCTGTAATGTAGAATGAAAACTTACACCATAAACTTTAAACAACATCCTCCCATTATGTTATGAGTCCTCTTGTGAAATGTGCTGAATAGCTAACCACTAGTGGCGTCCCTGGAAATATGACTCAGAGTACCGGAGAAGAACGCTAACTTCACAATACTCAAAAACTGCCATTTAAATATAATTTATTAAAAAACCTCAATCAAGAGGGTAGCACAAACCAAAATATTGCCGGATTAAAAATATAAATAGTAAAATGCAGCATGATAACTCTTAGTATAGCAGCAATAAAACCCAATAAAATCCCAAAGCAATTAAAATTTAATAAACAAAATTTAAAACAAAAGGTTGGCATAATATGCTCTAAAAGAATTGGCCCTTTATCTGCCAGATTAAATTTTTTTAATTTTTTAAGTCCTTTTGTAAATTAATACATTTAATTCAACGACTTTCCAACTTTTTAATACCCTCAGTAAAATAATATTTCTCCAACTGTGAAAAATGAGCGCCCGATCATTTGATATGAATCTTCGTCCACACAGTCATTTCTTCAGGTTGGGAACAAAAAGTAATAGTTGGGACATTTTCGGCGAATATGGCGGATGAAGCATTTGGAAGCGAAGGTCAAGCAGTTTTGCAGCAACAATCGCAGATGTGTGTGAAGGCGCATAACTTTCTTTTTTGAAAGGTGTGGGCTTTTAGCCTGAATAGCATCCTTCAGTTGGTCCAGTAGTGAAGTGTAATACTCTCCGGTGATCATTATGTCCTTCTGGGGGTGGTTTACAAGCATCACACCATGAGAATCCCAGAAAACCGTGGCCATGATTTTTCCTGCACATTGGACGTTTTTGCTTTATTTAGTGCAATTTCACCCGTTGACATGTGATGAATCTACCGTTGATTTGTTTATTTACGGACGCTCTTTAACATCTCAGGTCATCAGCGTCCCATTCAATTCAGGGAGAGAAACGGCCGACAAATTTTGTTCAGAGGCCTCTTCTTTCACACTCGAGGTTCTTTATCGTGCCGCAAATGTACGACACGGGACCCACGGCTTTACTTCCTTTCGAAGGAAGTCATACTTAAGTTTTACGCCCCGAAAAGATCCATCGATCCTGGCGAGGTTTGAACCCGCGATCTTAGGTTTAGAAGGCAAGTATGGTTACCACTAGACCACTAGGACCGACATAAATCTACTGTGATGAAACGTCGGAGAAGCGCATTGGAATTGCGTTTAAATAAGTGTAAACACTCTTGCGTAACGTTCATTCGAATGCGTTTTTGATCCGTTGATAACAAACGCGGCACCCATTGAGAGAAAAACTTTCTCTACCCAAAACTTTGCGTAAAATGAGGTGGACGCGGCATATCGAGCTGTTTACAATGTCAGCCAACTCACGCACCTGCAATCGAGGATGATTGTGAACTTTTATCAACTATCATAGAAATTTGGCCATCTTCACTGCACCTCTGAGTCGGACCAAAAACTTTTAGAACACCCCCCCCCCACCTAACAAAGTTATACAAACATTTCAATTATACAAGAAACATGATATTAAAACTTTACTAGGAATAACACCATTTTCTAACATCATTACCAGGGGAGATTTACTTACAATAAACAATACCCTTGAGGGCATCTGACAAATAGTTACAAAAATTGCTTTAAGGGAAAACACATTAAAATAGTTAAAATAACCCTTGTTTATTCTTAAATACTTAGGTCACTGGGTTTATATAGTGAAAACTCTTTGTAAACAATTTCTCATTGAAAAGACTGAAAATTACACCCAGTTCCGGAGCTTCTTGACTATGCCCTACACCGAAAGAAAGCAAGGAAGTGTCTACTCCACTAGACAAGGAACATGGTCGTGAACCTTCAATTATGTTGTTCACAACAAATTGCGAACGCTTCCAAAATAGGGCATGTCTGCGTAATAACCAAAGAAGAAGGAATGGGGTAAAGAAAGAGAACTTGAAATATTGATCGGGGTTAATGGATCGGTACAAGATTTATTACGATGTATTTTAAGCGTTTTTATAACCTTATATTAATTTGTTGGGTTTATGTATTATCTAATTTAACTTATATGAAAACTTTTGTCCTCATTAAGTAGGCATAAAGTTAGGTTTCTGCACACAGTAATACAACTTAAATCACTAATTCCAACTGAAAACCGAATATTGATTTTTACTAATTTTCATACCACATGTGGGCTAAATACGCAATTTTAGTTGAGCATATCAGCTGTTTAGTGTTAATTTAAGATGAGAGACAACTTCGACAGTGCAGATGTCATAGTTTAAATATTTGTCTATATGTCTTGTGTCAATCATTGTATTAATTTGGACTGAATGCGTGGAAGAACGGACCCTGTGGCCTTAACCTGCCAGTTAAAATAAAGCATTCTATTCAGTTCTATACACTTCCGTCCTCTGCCGCTGGAGTTCGGTGTCGGCAAGTGAGATGACATTAGTATTGTAAAGATGAATATTTTTTAAAATCTTCAAAATTGGTATTAACGGTTAAGGGAAGAACGACGAATGTTGGAGCACACAAAGTGCACTTAAATCAGAAACAACGATATCCCTCATCTATCCCAAAATACTTGCTTCGTAGACCCAAGGTCACGGGTTGACTATAGCCGATGAATTATTTAGGGCTAATAGTCGTAAGTGCGTCTTACTTCGGAAGAGAGGTAAAGTCGTTGGTTCCATGTTGTAGATTTACGGCACGTAAAAATCTCAAGCTTGAAAGAGGAGCCCTTTGAGTAAAATTTATCGGCCGTTTTACGCCCTGAATTGAATGGAACGCTGATGACCAGTGATGTTAAATAGCGTCCTTAAATAAAATAACCAAAATAACCTACTCTGATGTACCCCAATCCCCAAATTTAGCCACTAGAAAATTCATCTTTTTACGCTATGATAGGCACTGGACACTTGTGGAATTAGAAGAGCAAACAGGAATTGCGACAAAAACAGTGCACCGCTTTTACGGGAGGATCTGAACATGAGGAAAGTGTGTGCAAAGTGAGTGCCACATCAATTAAGTGAGGCACAGAAGTGAACTCACCGAAACATGTGGCATCAATCTCGCAAGATTTTAGGAAGAAGAGGATCCCATGTTGAATCGCATCATTGCAATTGATGAAACGTGGGCAAGGGAATATAAAGCAGAGCTCAAGTGACAGTTCAGTGAATAGCGTCACCCTGGGCTACTAGGCGAACACAAACTGCTTCATAAACAAAAGTAATGGTTATTGTGACGTATGGCACTCAACATGTGCTTCTGTGTCATCCAGTGCGTATATGATATTCCTGCCGCCGAGAAATGCTATTTTTACATACGCATGTTGTTCACTCTTGTCCTCCATTCCTGACCAATGTCGCTCACCAAATGAACTTCGGGATGTGCTGAGACGCGCAACTCTTGTTTACATACATCATGGTGGCTTCATTCGGAAGTACGTTCCACACAATTTTAATCATACATCTTTGATTTTTCGTGTTGTCCCTTGTTCGTGAGAGAGAGAAAAAAACAGTTGTTATGACTTATGAGTACTTTAATCTATTTTTTAAACAATGTTCATGCTGCAACACTACGCTGTTTTCCCCTCTGTGTTAGCAACACTTACTGACCGTCACACGAAATATTGAACGCTACAATGAAACCCCAAAGAAAATAAAAATTTATGTGCAGTACATTTTGAAAGCGGTGAAGGCTGGTTTGGAATTAAAATCTCTTGCTGTAAAACCAACTGCGGTGTTGCGCCACATAAAACTTTTCCCTTTGAAATTCAATGCGCTCTTGTCCAGAACACGAGAAGTTTTACCATATAGGCATTCAGTACCACGCCTCTAACCATATCATGTTTCGTAAACAAAATGTATGTGCTTTATCATGGCGGCATAAACGCCTGTTACTTAGATACAGGTATGAAGGCAGATAAAACAAATCTAAAGCTTTATAGTAAAGACTGAAAGAAATACACATAGCTGGATAGTAATACCAACAGCAATGTTAAAATGCGCGTTACTTTTCCTTTGCGAGCTATGCAGGAAGCTCTAGACGACTTGCTTATGTTATAGAGTTATCGGTCTCTGAAAGAATGGAAAATGAAACGTAAAAGTCAATCTTCTAATACTTATGAGCCAGTCTTTGTAAATAACCTAATTTTAATTATTTACTCAGTTAACTCAGGAGTGGCTAGGCTAAGATACTGGGAAAGGAAAAAATTGAAGATCATGCACGGGACTCGAACCACGGATCTTTGGCTTACTGTGATGATGCTCTCTCATTTGAGCTATCATGCCCTGTCCGCCTGCAACCGCGAATACTCCCCATATGAAACTTTTCTTTAATTTTTTTTATTCATGTTGCTGAAACTCTGTTAAGGAAAGCAGACTGTCTCACATAGTCCTATAAGAAAGAATAATTTGGATGGATGGATGGATGGGATGGATGGATGGATGGATGGATGGATAGATAGATAGATAGATAGATAGATAGATAGATAGATAGATAGATAGACAGACAGACAGACAGACAGATAGACAGACAGACAGACAGACAGACAGACAGATAGATAGATAGATAGATAGATAGATAGATAGATAGATAGATAGATAGATAGATAGATAGATAGATAGATAGATAGATAGATAGATAGATAGATAGATAGATAGATAGATAGATAGATAGATAGATAGATAGATAGATAGATAGATAGATAGATAGATAGATAGATAGATAGATAGATAGATAGACACCACAGCTATTCTGAAGGCCTTAACAAACGCCGAAATGCCTGGTCATTCGCTGAGAAGATTCATTTTTAATAATGTTTTTTTTAAACTACTTTCAACTAAGAGTACAATATATATATTTCCCTCCGCCAGAATTCGTAACGTTTCGTGGGACTGTAAAGAGTGCCTACCGGTGTCAATAGTGCTTGTCAAGTGCGAGTCCGCGAGTCCAACGCCTCTAACGACGTTCCTGTGTAGCTTTTAGCGAGTACATCATGCCTGATGTTATGCAACCCATATTACTTAGCTATCTTGCGGTTTGCCATATCCTAAGGCATTATGAAGTAAAAATTCTTGGGAGCGTTATCGTAAACTCTGGAGCTCCTAAATGAGAAGTAAAAATTGCTTAAGACACCGTAGCACAAACTTTATTCTAGAAATAATTGCAGATATGCAGGGATGCATTGAGGCTTCATTCACTAAACTTAAGGTGGTGAACATGGATAACCTAAAGCAGATAATATAGCACATTATTATTTTGATGAACAATGTCACGCTGTAAGCTATAAAACACAGCAAGGCTATCTGATTTTATGTTAGGAAGTTAAAACTATCTATCACAGGTATTAAAGAAAATACTAAATTAATGTATAATTAATTAAATCTTTACAATTGTAAGCTTTTTATATTTATATACAAAATATAAAATGAACGAGAACAAGAGAAAAAATAAAAAATAATATTTTACATGTATACGGATGATTCTTATTACACTTGTCCCCATTGAAATAAACTACATTTAATTACGTCTTTTTCTATGAAAAATGTAAAAATATCGTTCCGGTAAACGAAACAATTACTAATGAAGAAATATTTAATGTTTTTATAAATTATAATTATTTTTGGGTTTAGAAATTAAAGAATCAACAGTTTAAAAAGATAAATTAAAATAGTTATTATTATGCCCGGGTTTACGCCTTTTTTGTCACCATCAAAAAACTCTATGTGTACAGAAAGGACATTCTTGAACTATCAAATCTTATGGAAACGTTTTATTTTTGTGTTTTTGTACCTTTGATACTTATTTCGTATTATTCTGCCTTTTCATTTATTTATTTTGTAATTACACTTCTGGCTATTAAAATGGTAACACTAGTGCGTGTTCCTAATGGTCGATTTCCCTGATTTTCAAAAACTAAATTTCTAATTTTATAAATGACTTATACCGAAATTTGTTGGGATAAAAACAAACATTGGTACCGCTATAGCGATTTTTAAATTTTGGGTTTCAAGTACATCTCCACTCCTATTTGCCCAAGTTCCTTGATTTTAAGAAATACTTTTTTATTTTATTTAAATGGTATATACCGAGTTTCTTTGCGAAAAAAAACAAGTATTGGTGTCGTTTGAGCGATTTTTAAGTTTTCGCTTTAACCTCCACTCTTTAAATTCCGGGTACACCCCCACTCCTAACGGTCCGATTTCCCTGATTTTCAGAAAATATTCTTATTTTATTTCAAAGGCATATACCGAATTTCGTTGAGAAAAAAATTGCGAACAATATAGCGTTAAAAGGCATATATATAATATTTTCGGTGCCTAGTATGTAGGATATATGCATTTACATCCCTTTGTAATTCGCTAAAAAAGCATATTCCTATTATTTTTACCTGCAGATTTAATTCATTCTGGCAGTAGGTTTCCAAGACCTTCTGTTCGATTATCTTATGTGTGTTGTACTGAAAGTACAATTATCTTCACTTTAAACAATTTAATTAATATTAGTAATGTTAATGAAACTGCTCTCTAGTAAAACTAAAAAAAGTTTATTTTTAATTTATAAGTAGCTTTCATTTAGAATATTACAATCCCTGCTCTCGGCTCTAAGGATTAGCAAAAGTTGAAGAATCTTCCACTAGCACCAGTTTAATTTAATTAAGAGAGCCAGGTGCCATGGTATGTTTGCCAGCGCGCCCGAAGTAAAACAGCTGCCGTCACTATGTGTGTATTTAAATCTAACCATTTAGTTGTTTATGCGGTAAGATCTGACAACTAGAACAGGCAGAATGTACTTCTGATCATGTCGTGATGATATATTTTCTATTACAAGTGTTTGTACCGGATAACTAAAAGAGCTATCCATTAATTCTATTATTTCATCCACTGCAGGTATTTTCTAAAAGCGTGCTAGAATTTGTGTAGCAACTTTAAATGCAAACAAGTCACACACCTCTAAAACTACATAAGTCACTTTTCAACAACTAAAAAGAACAACTACGAATACATAATTAAAACACGTATAAAGGGATGTTTCAGTAATAGTTTTACAAACTTTGTGGTGGGTTCCTCACAAAAAAAAAAAAAAAAAAATGTTCACGTGAACATGTGTCTGTAAATACTTAGTTTCTGAGTTATTAATGAACGTTTACCAAAAGAAGAAGAAAAAAAGTCCATATAAACATGTTTCCGAAATCCTTAGTTTTTGAGTTAAAAAGAAAATTTACCAAAATAAGAAACAGAATTCAATAAACACAATGTCAATATTTTCAATATAGAAGAATAAGTACTGTTGCAACTTGGAGGTCAGTTCGTTGCTACATCTCTTGATAGACTTAGTGTAACACATTATTTCTTTAAACTACGTCATCATATTGTGAGATCACTGGCACTGTTACCATTGCTAGGGAATTTGTGGCCTCGGCTCTGCGGATGCTTTTGCAAGCATAAAATGTAATTACGCACATCTCTGGGGATAAAAAAAAAATTATTTTCCTTGTTCCGCTATATGAAACTTTTTTTTTCTGATGAAAGTGAGAAGCTCCGGTCTAAAAAGGTTGATAACCCAGGAGGGAGTTGGGGGAAACCTGTGTGCCATCCAAAATGATATTTCTTTATATTTTATATTTATTTATGTTGCTTTTAAAATTACTATTGTGGTATTTCTTATTTTATTTTTATTTATTTATTAGTTTTATTGCTATATATGCGTTATATCCTATTGTGAATATCTAATGTAATATCTTGTACTAAATCAAACCTACCTAGTGTATCATAACGATCCATGCGCCTGTTGAGGTTGTTTTGTACTATTGGTACCATTGTAATAAATACACTCCTATTACTAAAATGTGCCGTTTTCTTTTCATCATCTTTTAGCAAAGTCCGCACCATGCAATTACTGAGAATCGTATGAATGCTGCATTAACTTCTATTTTTTTTCAATTATTTTAATGTTACCGCAGTCTTAAATATTTGAAGAAACGTTTGGTATAATACGCTTGTAACATACTTTCAGTACTCGTCTTTTATTTATGGGATCTTTCCGTATTTTCTTTAAGCGTCAGGCCGAAATGAACATACTTGTAAAAATTCATGTTACGGAGGAAAGTTTAAGGTTTTCAATAGCAGCGCGGTTATGGGACGCTGAGCACTCCGCAATATCACCCACTGCAATTTGAACAGGGAGGCGAAAAGAACGGATCCACAAGATTTCCTCTCCACCGGTAGCTGGATATCAATACTTTATGTACGTACTGGTCCGGAAACTCGTTTCACCGCATCGTGAATATTGAGGCAGACGGGACCAATTTTTAAGGGATGAACCGCACCTAACGGAATTCGGCATCATTTGGCCTTTATGAGGCGCTTTCCCTCTACACCCTCCCCCACTGCCAGACAGATATACGCGAATGCACAAACACTACGAACTAAATGACCGACTCTGTCGTTTGAAGATTCGAGAACATGTTGGTTTCATTTATACTGGGAGCGAGTTTCTGTCAGTATAATCAGCTGATCTAGTTCTGAGAATCTACCGTGGAGGGTAGGAGTGTGACTCGAAGGGGGAAAGAGAAAAACCAGAAAGACCATTGCACGTCGTAGTTCAAAGTCAGTTTGTAGAATTAGTTATTCGGTAAATTGCACAATATCGTACTTTCGAAGCCGACACCCTTCAGGGCTGGGTGCGCTGACTAGCGGAGAAAAGTGTGAATAAATGTGATCATTCAGTGAAAAATACAAAACCACTCGCATTGAGTGATAAAGCCAATATGTAGCTGTAAAAATTGCTTTCATGAAAAGAAATCAGTTTTTTTGTCATTAACTGGACGTTGTTGAGTTCAGATATAACAGAAAGAGCTACTTGAGGTTAACCATGGAATTGGGGGAAATCATATTGCTGTGATAGCCCTTCACAAAGCATCCACAAAAACTGGAAATCAGTGCGTGCAACATCAAATACTTCATTGAAACTGGTACTGTTGACCGAGATCCAGACGACCGCTCTTTGTGAGAACCTTGCTGTTGTCAAAGCAGTGGACGGCTCGGAATCCAGTTCAGAAATAGACTGTAAAAATCTCTGAGATGAACATTTCCAAAAGATTCACGTTCTGAGTGCTTAGACAAACATTTGAATGAGGACTCTTCGTCACAGCATTGGGCATTTTAATTGTAAAATTGTGTTGAGAATGCAAATGACTGCCTGCTACAGCTTTACGCCAACCGTCTCCTGAAATGTAGTACCGCCGTTATACCCATTAACGGATTTTTGAAAACTTTCATCAAATCTCCATCGATCCAACCTAAAGCAAAATTTTAAAAATCGCTCTATCTGCTGCAATTGTTGTATTTTATCAACGAAACTTAGTATGTGCAATTTAAATAAAACAATAAAACTAGTTTCTGAAATTTAGTGAAATTAGAATATTAGGAGAGGATGTTTATCTGAAACCCAACATTTAAAAAGCGCTCTAGCGGCACCAATTTCTTTGCTCTAGCGCTCTGTAATACCCTTCACAAATCTCATTACATTCGTCAAAATGGCAGAATGTATTCCTCAACTTCACGAGAAGCTTGCAAGAGGGACCCCGAAGTTCCAGAGAAGTCATATTGCTTGGTGAAAAGTTATCTATGAGTGTGTCACCAAGCTCCAAAGTAAGTGAAACCCACTCTCCTGGAACGCGTGATTAAAAACCTAAATACAAATTTGTTCAAAAACAGACATTTGAGCTTCCAGCAAGATTGAGCTCCAGCCCAGAGTTGACTTCACATAATGCTCCACATTTTATTACGTTCAAAATTGGCCTTCTAGAAGTCACAGGCTGAATCCCTGGAATACAAACTATGTCTATGCCTGAAGTAATGGTTTGCTAGGAAGTACTTACAATATTGAGAATCTTAAGCGGTCCTTAGAGTTAGCAGCAGCGGGTTTTCCATTGCATACACATTACCTCATATGTAGTCATATGAGGTCAAAAGGTGATCATTTCGAGAAGTGATTTATGCTAAACGTGACATTGTTACACGAGAGAAGAGCATATCAAAAGTACTACATATTAAGCATGTTTAACTAAAACTGTGTGACAGTATTTACTGGTAACACCAGCTATTCTTTCTTATTTTGCTCCTCCCCAATCATTTTCCCTTCGTGACTTGTTTAAGTTATTTACATTATCTTCCACATTTAATATCGATATCTTATCGAGTGTTTCTATATGAAACAAACTTTTCCAATGCTATTTTGGCTACATAAACACATACATACACTCAATTCTAAGTTAAACCGACAAACCTTGCCACCGGATAGGTAACATTTTTTAAATCACTTTTTGTTAAGAAAATCATGGACGACGTCCACCTGTGGTGCCTCAGTATTAACAAAATGGCCTGCGTATCTTCATTTCAATGCAATAGTGTGATAATAACTAGCAATGAGATGGGGTTGGAAGAAGGATGGGAACTACTCATAGCTCATAGTCGTGAACTGTAACCTGTATGTCCAAGAGCAGTCATGTTAGACTGGTATGCTCAGACTGTTATTCCACCGCTTGCGCTGCAGCGTGTTGTTTTGATGTAACAGGTTGTGTGTGTCTGTGCAGCTCTGACGTCTGCATTAATTTTACCACCCAGTTTTCTTACTCCCCGCGCTCAGTATCATTCGTTCACCCAATCTGTTGATTTTTTTTGTGCTTAGTTTCATTCTTCCATACGTACAAAATAAAAATCAAATCAAATCAGCAATACTCCGTCCCGGCATCTTACTGCCTATACTGGGACGTATATTTCCAAATTTTATAATTTATTAATTAATTAATTACCACTACACAATAATTTTACAGATCACAATCTATAATTATACTTACATAAACAAAATAAAATAACTTAAAATAAAACACTAAATACAGTTATAATCTGCTGGGAACCAATAAAATAACCGATAGCTCTAACTACCTAAACTAAAATTAACGTCGGGAGCCGAACGGTAACCAGCACTTCCTCGCCCTAACTATCTGGGAAAATTATAATTTCTATTTATTCATTTTAATCCCATGTTCTAAGTTCACTATTTTTTACTTTATTTTAAACATTACTTCTCTTAAAGGTTTAGTTGTTTATATATTCTTTTCTTATAATACGGATACACAAACGAATCTCTACCCTGCTTTCCTCGGTTCACTTAGCACATTGAAACTTTCGCTTTAAGTATTTCTACTCTTACACTACACTTCACTGCACTACAGCAATCACCCACTAACTCAGTGTTTATTTATATAACTCTTGTTCGCTAAATCATTTACTCACTGCACCTCAACTCCCCATTACTTTATACATCTTATCTAATATTTCAATTTAAATTTATCACTCATATTTACTCATACACTAATCACTTTTCACCATCATCATTTATTATCCACCATTTTCTTCTCCTCGGACCGCTCTACCCCAGGCTCCTTTCCTGGTAGTTCTTACCTCCCCTCTGGTCTTCATTCTTTCTCCGCATTCTGCACTATGTTGTTTGTTATAGTCACTGTCACATCTTCTCTCGATCTTCTTCTTCTTCTTCTTCTTCTTTTTCTTCTTGTTCTTCTTCTTCTTCTTCTTCAGTATTTGGGATGGTTTGGAAAGTTAGTGTTGTGTATTAATGATGTATTTATGATCTTTTATCATTTCTCTCCTCTCTTGGACTCCTTTCTCCTTTCCCTTCCCTTCCCTCACTCTTCTTTCTTCATCTCTAGCAGTCAATGTCTGTTTCTTCCCAATCTTCTTTCTTCTTCGCTAACCTACATCTTTCAGCTCTTTAGGTCTGATTCTTTAAATTCTTCTTTCTTCATTCTTCACCACCGTAACATTTCCTGCATCCTCTCTAATCTCTTGTCAGCAGTTTCTCTTTCTGTTATTACATACAGTACAGTGCAATGCAACACTACGTACGGAATGAAGA
The DNA here is from genome assembly GCA_030762175.1 of Metallyticus violacea. Taxonomy (NCBI): domain Eukaryota; kingdom Metazoa; phylum Arthropoda; class Insecta; order Mantodea; family Metallyticidae; genus Metallyticus; species Metallyticus violacea. The sequence goes on along the minus strand of CM060831.1, from coordinate 25,836,198 downwards.
GACGGAAATGCATTCAACATATAAGGAACATTACTTCGTTTAAAATGTACTGCACAGAACACATTCCTAGCTTTCACCCCCAACCTTTTGTAAGCTTACCCTACAAGGAATCAACTGTCCTTTATTACAAGTAACACCCTCAGTCAGTTATTTGAACAATATATAGTTAGTATTATATGTGACAATGCCTATACAATTTTTATTCGATTTGTACATTTTTTCATACTATTTGTTTATACAATTTCATTTTTTATTTCCTTTTTTTCAGTTCCTGTGTGCCCAAAATGTCCTCGAGTTATAGAGTAGAACGGTGGGAAGAATACTGTGACTATGCTAAGATTGCAGGAAAATCAGTTTCTTTAGGTAGTGAATTGCATTCTTGTGCAGAAGGCGGGCAACAGTAGGAAAAAAGATATTTTTAAAATTGAATACCTGCAGTTTTCCTTCTCAAATGCTCGCTTCCGAAAGGCAGTTACGAGCAATTAGATGATGAGTCGTAAGCACAAGAGCAACTGATTTCAGTCATCGTCCTGAGGCAGCCATAGTCATTTGACGGATCATCTGTGCCAAAGTTATAAACAGGGAACAAATTTAACATGTTACTAACAGCTGTTCTGCATACACCAATTAATTAGTTAACTCAACTTCTACCTCTAACCCTCTCTTCGGACGTCCGCAGCAGGCGTTGGCATCAGTTTATGAAGTATTAAGTTAATATTGTAACTAGCCATGCTATGGTCGTGACGTAATTGGTGGAGGCGCTAGACCAGGGAATTTCGTTTGCACCTGCTCTCTAGGCGTGACAACATGACAGTGAACTTTTGATTCCATAGTCGTCTCTATACGTCCGATGTGCAACATGCACTAACCACACTCACGATCGATAAAGCAGATTTACCTACACCTATAACTCAACTCTCTTCCTGATTTCTGTGCTTATAAATTGTAGGCAATGCAATTAAATTATGTTATTAGCAATGAATGATTTCCTACTCTACCAGTTATAAGCAACTTAGCAAATAAAACGCCTAAGGAAAACGAAAGAGAAAATAAAGCCCAAAGCGATTTTCAGATGACTGCTATCATATAACCAATTAATACATATTATATAATACATGCCGAGAATTAAATAGTTTAATATAAACGGCATACAGGAAACCTGGAATAATTACCGACATATATTAATATAAAAGAAATACTTCTTGTTTATAAGACACTGATTAAAACAGAAAATATTTAAATTGGTGTATTCAGTAAGAAAAATGCTCACAAACTCCTCCATCAACAATTTGGGCACTAAAATACTACAATATCGCACTTAGAGAAACAACGGATTTTACTGCATCAAATCTGTGTCATTAATTTAAAAAAGATTGTAACTGACCTTAAGCAAGCCGATATTCTTTCACATGTAAAAGTTCTGCTTACCTGAAAAGAAAAAGAGATACTTAGTAGAGCAAGTTAAAACGCTATAAGATCAGAAACTACAATGGACATCTATTTACGTAAAGTGATCGAAGTGCCATGAGACATTCTACAATTCGCTTCAAATAAGGCGTACTTGATAAATTACCGTGCTGTTTGCTTAAGAATATTTTTAGCTTAGGATAAAAATATGAACATATTTATGATTATGGAATGCTGAATTTATGCAGTGCCGGCTTTAGCTCGCAATTGGTCATTTCTTTGTATGTTAAGTAAGAGTAAGGGCGTAATTTTTATTCCTTTGATTATAACTTTATATAATGTATAAATAGCAGAGCCCGGTAGCTAGGAAAAGTACCTTTCCTATCTGGGTGAAAATATTTAAAATTATTAAAAGAAGCAACCGAAGATCTAATTTTCAAAAACGCGTTATAAAAGGGTACTGGATGTAAAGAAAAGTGTGAACTCAAATAAATGCATACGTTACCCAACAGAAAAACCAGCAAGCGTTTTGTAAAGTGAAGCGGTAGGTTCTTCACTCTTTAAACCGCGTTTTTTTCCCTTCTCCTTTCCTTTTTCTGTTTCCAGCAGCAGTTGCCATGGCTACTACATAAAACCTAATACAGCGCCTGGTAGATATGAAAAATACACCTTTTCTTCCTTCTCGGGCAAATCTAGAAACTCCTGAGCAAATGGATGAAAGTAACCCACATCCATCTGCGGCGACCATTGTTAAGTTTGCACGGCTCTCGCGCATTGTTCTTAACAGCTTTCCTTTTGCATGAATTGGTTTTCTGAATGGAAATTTAAGCTCGTTCAGGTGCCTGGGTTTCTTACTTGTATGTGTAGAAAATATTTGATTTTTTATGGCATTCGTGCAGAATATACGGATTAAAAATAACATCGATTTAAATCAGAAGTTACGACTTTAAAAACAAAAACTGTGTTTAACAATATTTTTAAATTAACAGTAACGTAATATATGAGAGATGTAACAATTTATGTACTTCGTATGAAAATGACGGTTAAATTTACTTCAGTACCAATGATTAATTACTTTGCATATTTATTTTGTGGAATGCTCCCCCAGCCTGGCGAGAGACTATGTAATCATAAGGGTAGCTGTCGGAAGGATGACAGATGATAATTCGGTCGAATGAGCTCAGGAGATTTTGTGGCTAAGTTTCCCTAAAGGCCTGAAAAAGCGCGGTTAGGAAACTGACCCAATCAGGAATCGAACCCAGGCTCACCGAGTAGGAAACACGAATGTGACCACTACACCACGGGAATGTATTCCTTCGAATATTAAGTTATTGAAAACAATTAGCATGATGTTTATAAGTCATTCAACAATTACTTACAATAGGCTTCATTTTATTGAAATTTACAGGAAACAATAAAAACGTTTTACTTCTTAGTCAAATAAGATGCATGGAAAGTAACACATCCATGAGCTTCTAAAGAGCAGGCAGTACCACCAAGGGTGACCGAGGTCATTAAGGCACGGACTCGTGAGCCAGGATTGTTCTCCTAAGGGGACTTAGACTGAGATTTTTTCCAGGTTTTCTCAGCAAATGCCTAAGAAGTACCCTAAACTTTGGCCTCGAACATTTCCTTATCTGAAAAAATCCTTCCCAAGATATAATTTCATGCATTGTATCATCAGTGTCTGCCGCCTGTGATGCCTCAGCAATAAAAACGGGCATAAAAAAACGGGTAGCAGGCATCAAAGAACTGGGTGTGTAACTACACCCCACATCCTTATATTTCGGCACAGATTTGGCGACAGTATAAATGAACTACAAATTTCTTTAAAAACCAGGTACAAGGGCAATAAAAGCGCGTTGAATTGCAGTAAAAAAGAGACCATTCATAAAGAAATAAAATGAGTTGTTAAACTACTCGAGAATGAATACAATAGAAGAATTTTATGTCCATTAATAGGGCGAGGGACTGTTTCTAGTATGCCATACAGACGCTAGATGGGGGTTGTAAGAACAGAGTCTGGCCATCTATCGTTCTCACATCCATGGATGCTAAGTATAATTAAATTCAGTTGGTTCACATGACCCGCCAGGAGACCTGGAACAGACATTCTGAGTCAAAGATAATACAGTGGTTTTCATATATTTATGCTCATTTAATATGTTCTGAAATTTTATTAAATATACATACTGAAATATCAGAAATTCCACAACTCATAGTGGGTGTGACGCAATTAGAACATTGTTCAAGAACAAAATGCTATTTCCACGTTCCTGGTTACATTGGTTTGTTTGCTCGGTCTTGGTGGTGTAGTGGTAACCATACTTGCCTCCTAAACCCAAGATCGCGGGTTCAATCCCGGCCAGGATCGATGGATTTTTTCGGGCGTAAAAATCCTAAGTATGGTTTCCTTCGGAAGGGAAATAAAGCTATGGGTTCCCTGTCGTTGATTTAGGGTATGTAAAAGAACCTCAAGTTTGGAAGAACACATATTATGTGAAGAGCATACATATATTTCAGTAATAGATTGATACTATCGTTCGAATGTTTAAGTTATTTTTTAAAGTTTTACGTCATTTTATAGAATATTCGTAGGTCATTATAAAAGCATTTTAGGTCATAAAAATACGGGACTTGATTATTATTGTATGAGCTGGCGGAAATGCTTTAAAAAGATGAAACCATATGAAAATGCAGTTTTATATTTATTACTACCACGAAGAATAAGTCTTAATACTATAATATCTGCTATTATACAAAATGTAAATGCTACATTTATGTTAAAATAAAATACTGTATGAAAATTATATCCACCGATTAAGAATACGCATTATGAAAGCGTTTATTTGCTTTGAAAAGCTAAATCTGCGATATTTAGCGATTAAAACATTTTTAAGCTTTCAAAGAGACAAGAGTTATTGAAATATTCGCTTATATCAGAGGGAAAATTGGGAAAGCGCTCTATTTCAATAAAACATCGGGAATATCTACATCTAGTGTATTTTTAAAAGAATTTGGTATTTTGTTTTTACCTAATAACTTTCTACCCGATACGAAAACAGAAAGATCATACATAGTATTTATAATATCTTGTACTGATTTTAATCCTGCAAACAAAGACAAAGAAAAAACGGAGATAATGAGTTATAGTATGACAATAAGGAGTTTAATTATTATTATTATTGATTAATAATCAGCATTAATAAATGGACTTTTATATTATCAATGCTAAATGAAATTATAATGTCGGGATCTTTAGGTTATAAAATAATCCTTGATGGGTTTTATTTTCATACTTACGTTCCAAGGATTTATGGTACATTAATATTTTATTTTTATTAATATTTTATAGTGAAAACACCACTTAATATTATAATAAAACATTACAAAATCCAACCAAAGAGCTTCGCAGTTTTCCTGAAAATTTTATTTTTATGTGAAATGCATATTTTACAGGTCTACATTTTGCTATACCACAGTGGCTCAAAATTTAGATAAATTTTGTGTTCCTGAGAGAACTTCCACATTGATGCTTATATATCGCGTAATTTTTAACGAATTCCAGAGGAATAGCTATTGTGGTTATATCCATGAAAATGTTTTTGAAATTTTTCTTCAAATCTCCATTGATCCTAATTACCACGCAGAGAAAATGACAATGAATGTGTGTGTGTGTGTGTGTGTGTGTGTGTGTGTGCGCGCGCGCGCGTGTTTTAACCTTCTATTGAATTTTTTTCCTCAATGAAACTCGGCATATAACTATCAATTAACAAACGATGCATCCAACTCGTTAACCAGCAAAATTGAACTGTTGTGGATGGAGAATTGACCTAAAGCGAAATCTCAAAAATCGTTCTAGTGGTCGCAATTTGTTTTTTTTTTTTCCCTCGACGGAACTGTTTATGCCATTAAATTAAATTAACAAAAATAGTGTCCCTAAATCAGCGAAATCACACTATTCAGAGTGAGGGTTTACCTGAAACCCGAAATTTAAAAATCGCTCTAACGGAGCCAATTTTTTCGTAACTAAACTCGATATGTGCCATTGAAAAAAACAAGAAAATATTTTCAGAAAATCAGGAAAATGGTATCATTAGGAGTGGGAATATACCTGAAAATCGAAAAAAGCGACATTTAAAAATCTCTCTAGTGGCCGCAATTTTTATATTATTTTTAAGGAAAACCCGGCATATGACACTGAAATAAAATAAGAAAAATAGTTTCTGAAAATAGGTGAAATCATATTATTAAGAGTGGGGGTTTACCCGAAATCCAAAATTTAAAATTTTTCTAGCGGCACTAATATTTGTTTTTTGCAACGAAAGTCGGTATGAACCATTTAAATAAAATAAAAAACAGCTCCTTAAAACCACGGAAATCGGGCTATTAGGAGTGGGAGTTTATCTGAATCCAAAATTTAAAAATCGCTTTAACGGCATCAATATTTGTTTCTTCACAACAAAATTCGGTATATTCCAGTGAAATAAAACAAGAAAAATATTTTATGAAAAATAGGGATTTTTTTCATTTGGTTTATTTACGGACGCTCTTTAACATCTCAGGTCATCAGCACCCCATTCAAATCGAGGCGTGAAACTGCCGACAAATTTTGCGCAGAGGCCTCTTCCTTCAGGCTTGAGGTTCTTTATCACGCCCGAAAAAATCCATCGGTCCTGGCCGGGATCGAACCCGCGATCTTGGATAGGAGGCAAGTATGGTTACCACTACGCCGCCGCACCGGAAGAAAATAATAATAATAATAGTAATAATAATATCCCATTAAGAGTAGGGATATATCTGGAAACCGAAATTTAAAAAGAGCTCTGGCATTTAATTATTTGTCAGTTGTTTCAAAATAAAAGGACAAATTAACTTAGCATATTAACTGCATTTATAACGATGCATATGTTTTATATTTGACAAAAGCACTGTGAAGATAGCAAATGTGAAATAATAATCTAATTTATATGTAAGAGAGCTCTGTAATAAAATTCAGAAAACATTTGCATTACAAGTTTTTACTATAATAACATATTTAAATTAAAATTCATAGCCACCGAAAAACGATGGCACTTTTGATTGATTATTGTGTATATTTGTATGTATATGTTGTAATTGTTTTTAAATAGTAACTTGTTTTTGTTTTATTGACACATATTCTTCTTAAATACATAAGATAAGTTGAAACTTTCTGTTATTTCTCTCTATTTTACTGAATGTAAAGATGATATCAAGGGCTCAGTTCATCATAATTTAAAACTGTTTAAAAATACCTACATAATATCGCGTTATCTTCCTGTGGTCATACATTTCAGTTAATTAATATTATACTATTAGTTTTTGTGATTTAACCTCAATAATAATAAGAATATTTCTAAAAATTTTATTTCTGTTTTTTAATACTTATTGATTGCAAAAATTAAAATTTCACTATAGACATTTATTTTCAAGTGATTTTGAAGAGGGAGAAAATAGACAAACCTAGTTAAGTAATGTATTATAGTTGTTTTTCTTTTATTAGTTTTGGAGTTTGTACAGTAAAGCCATAACTTATGTCATTAATTAATAATGCCATCATTTGGATTTTACATTGTTTTTAAAGTTATTCTATTTACTGAGGAATTCGCTTAGTTTGCGGAACTCCTGCGTGACGGACTTGATGCGTTTTAGTTTTTATGTTGACAATCAGTAATAACTAGATAGGTTATGATAGTACAGCGAGACGTAAACTTTGTGTAAAGTGTTGCTAATTTCATTTAAAAACTTTTCTTGTAAATTTCCCTATTGGGCAATTATGTGATTACATAAAAACAAGATGTCGAATGCGCCTATCTACTTGCTACAAGCTGCCTCCTTGGGAGAACGTAAGGATGTTGCAGAGGCGCACACGGGCATCGAACCAGTGTCGTTGCGTACATGACACGCATGCGCCGAATCCAGAGTAGTGGAATTTTCCAAAGAAGAGGCCAGGATCGATATGGGACCACGCGCAAGTTGCTCTGGATTACATCCGCGAGCAAACCCATCACATAATGTTGGTAAAAATGTTCTGTGCCCTTTTGCAACAACACAATCTGCTTATGAGCTTACGGGACAAAAGACGATCTACGAAGGAAGATAGATAGAACGAGATGATGCAAGCTGTGTTTAAGCACATTAGTTGCGTCTATTAAAAGTTGTATACACGTTTTGACACCGTAAAGCGCAAACTGCGTTAATTAGGTTGTCAGTCATTCTGAATTAACGTCGGTCCTGGTGGTGTAATGGTAATCATACTTGCCTCGTAAACTCAAGATCTTGGCCAGGATCGATGGATTTTTTCGGGCGTAAAAATTCTAAATATGGCTTCCTTCGGAAAGGCATGGGTCCCGTGTCGTAGAGTTATGGCATGTAAAAGAACCTCAAGCCTTAAAGAAAAGGCCTCTGAGCAAAATTTATCGGTCGTTTCACGCCCTGAATTGAATGGCACGATGATAACCTGAGATGTTAAAGAGCGCCGTAAATAAAACAAATCAACAAAAATATTGGATTAACGGAATTACTTGGAATAATTTTAACGTTTCGGAATTTTGTTACATTGATTAATAAGCCATAAGTACCTAAAATGCAAACGTATAAAAAGAAAATTATTATAGAGAATTACTGTACATGGAAAATAATTGAAGCTATGACTTCCATAACCATACAAGCCCAGTAGGACAGATTTTTAGAAAATCAACAAAATTGAATGTCTAGTTAACATTACAACTTGAAAATAAAAATTTCCCTAATAAAACTTAAATTACAAATGTGAAATATTAAAATAACCGTGATAGCTTGTAATAAATTCAAGAAAAAGCTGGACTTGAGTTGTTATTATACTCATTAATCTGCAACATCAATTTTAGGTACTAAATTTTGATTTGGAAGAGGAATATATCATTTTGTATGTAACAGTGTTTGGAAATTAAAATAAGTCCATTTTTACTTTTTCAATATAATCATTAAATATAATAAAATTTATCTTTCAAATTTCTTTCATTCTCTTAGTCATATTTCCACACTCCATTTCCTGAAATCTCAGCATTAGAAAACTGGTTCTTAAGTCTTTGAAAATGAGGTTGCTTTTCAGGCAAAGTTGAGACAATATATTTTATACTTAATATCCCTGGATTTAGCAGATCTCTCCAGGCTAATTCTGTCATGATTATGAATGTTTTTCCACTTGATGTGTTTAACGCCCGTTTTTATTGCTGAGGCATCACAGGCGCTGGACATGATGACTAGAGCCCGGGAGTTAGGCAAAATGCCTTTTCTAATTGGATGGATATATAAGATTCAGATAGAAATGAACTGTTTCCGTAAATTTGGGGTCGGTAGGACTAGTTTTTATTTTATCTTTTGACTTCTGTTGCCTATTTTAAGGTTAAGATTAAAAAAGTTTTATAAATTAAATGGCATGTTGACCTCAAAAATATCTATTGAGAATCTTGTTAAGCATTTTTTCTTTTCAACAGTCAACTTTTTCTCAACCAATTCACTTAAACTTTTTAAATAGTCCTGGAAAAAGACCGTTGTCGATCTGCGTGGCACAATTCTAGACGGTTTTAACCAAAATAAATGTCTAAACTTTCGGCCTCTGTTGAAGATGCGTGACATGTAAATATCAACTAGGAAAGATTTTTTTAAAGAAGGAAACATTGCTTGCCTAAGTTTAGGGCTCCTCCTCGGCATATGCCATTTAATGGACTGAGGAAAACCAGAACAAACCTCAATCAGGGAGGATGGTTCTGCAAGGAATCGAATTCCATAACTCCAACTCACCAGTCTGTGCCTTAAAACCTCGAGCATGCGTGGCGATGATATTTGATCTGTATTTAATTATTTGATAAGAATGTCACTTTCCAATATTTTTGCATTTAGCTTCAAGTAGGGAGTTCTTTAACTTTAAGGAATAGTCTTAACACCCTTAAATTACTCAACCTGCAGAAAAGGCAAAGCGTGACTCAAATAACTACACCATTATTCACAAAACAACTTAAAACACGAGGCAACACATTTAAAATTATTGTGCAGGGTTATGCATGTCTCTGAATTTGAAAATGTCTTTTTGAATAGAGGGAATCAGAGGAACGTTTTCATAAACCTCTTTCAAATGAAGAAGCAAGCATTGGCTTCTTTGAGTGTGGTATGGGGTTAATGGCTATTGTTATGAAAGTGTGACCTCTTCTAGGAAACATTTTGGGAAATAATTACTCAAAATAATTAGTACATGCTGTACACAAACAAACGCCGTACGGCCCACTGGTACTCCTGCGGTTTGAAATGGAAGCGCGAACATCTCAGCCACGAAGGTGGACAGAATATGTAAATCCTACAAACCTCAAGTAGAACCCGGTTTGTGTAAGCGTCTCTCTTCTGAGTTCAAGGGCTTAATGATGTTGGAGGAAGATAATTATAACTTCTAATGATCCTCTCTTCCCCCCAAATATAAATTAGCATTTATCCAGGAAATGGTTATATCATAACCTTCATTATATTAACAGAAATGTTCTTTAGCTAGAATATGAGTCACTATATTCGCACAATTTATTTCTATCAACTTAAATGAAAGAAGTCACTGACAACAAGTTTTACTGCCATATGTCCACAAAGGAGCCAGTGTCTTAATTTTCTAAAGGTTCTCGCCAAGATGTAAAAGAAACAACATGATGTGTCAGAATCCCTTGAACATCAGAGGCACACTCTTGATGAACACGTGTCGGTCCTGGTGGTGTAGTGGTAACCATACTTGCTTTCTAAACCCAAGATCGCGGGCTCGAACCCGGCCAGGGTCAATGGATTATTTCGGGCGTGAAATCCTAAGTATGGCTTCCTTCGGAAGGGAAGTAAAGCCGTGGGTCCCGTGTCGTACATTTACGCACGAAAAAGAACCTCTAGCCTGAAAAAAGAGGCCTCTGAGCAAAATTTGTCGGCCGTTTCACGCCCTGATTTGAATGGGACGCTGATGACCTGAGATGTTAAAAAGCGTCCGTAAATAAATCAAATCAAATCAATCAATTGATGAACACCGGAGGCTCCGTGCGTGTTTCAGTGTTGATTCGTGCCCTGAACAGGTTCTCCAAATCTTCTCCCTCCACCTGGTGCCCTCAAATAGAACCTGCACTCATCTGTAAAGAGTTTCATGCTGCATTACTCCATGGCCCAGTTTTGATGAACGCGAACGACGCAGACGAGTTCTGGCCTGCAAGGTTATGTAAATATCTTACAGCAAGAACCTTTTAACTGACTCTAGCAATCCGTGAGTAGTCGCGCAGCACGAATATCTCAGTGCCGTAGACTGCTGCAGGCGGGCTCCGAAGTTTCTGCCACAAAAAGTCATTGTCAGTCTCATTCAACAAAAACTCTGTTGTTTCCGGTTTATTCACTAAGGCACCTGTACACCTATAAAATTATATAAAGCCCAATTTACTCTATGCAAGTGGGATAATATTCCCAATAAACAACCAACTTAAAACTATATTGTATACAATACGATCTAGAGGTCGGTCCTTGTGGTCTAGAGTAACCACACTTGCTTCGCAAAACCCCAAGATCGCGGGTTCAATACCGACCAGGGTCGATAGATATTTTCGGGCGTAAAACTCCTCCTTCGGAAGGGAAGTAAAGCCATGGGTCCCATGTCGTACATTTACGGCAAGATAAAGAACCTCAAGGCTGAAAGAAGAGACCTCTGAGCAAAATTTGTCGGCCGTTTCACGCCCTGAATTGAATGGGACGCTGATGACCTGAGAGTCAAACAGCGTCCGTAACTAAAACAAATCAATCAAACGATCTAGGTTATTAAGAATAATAACAACAGGGGGCCATAAAATCAACACCCATTGCTGCAATTCGGAGTATAACTAACAGCCAATTAAAACAGAGCTAGATATTAAAATGGCAGTACGGGGACAGAAATTAAAAAGTAATCAACACAGGAATAAATGCTTTTATATTTGTCATAGCACACAACGATTATAAACACAACAGACTTTCAAAAATTACACACAGAAAGAAGATTTAGGCAAACTTTGGAAAATAAGCACTAAACCTACCATTAAACCAACAGCCCCTTTACCATATAACTATCTTGATACAAAAGTCTCCCAGAAGAATGACCTACCTGAAGTATTAAAATTAACAGCACTTAGTAAACTATACAACTATTAAACTACTGTTACATGGTGTAGAATACGAGGTAGATCCATAAATTTCCCGCTTCGCCTAGAAGGATTATTGCCTTTACATAATCCTTATCTGGTATCATACGTTATCTGTTAAGTAAATAATTCCGCTCCACTGTGTTCAGTTGTTCATATATAGTTGCACAAAGAAGGCTATGCATTTAAGATTGTAATATGTTCAAAATGGAGTTTCGAGCTGTTATTAAGTTCTTCACAAAAGGACTTACTTCAAATGAAATTATTCATATTCTACCTTAAAAGAATACGCCAACCTTTTTCGAATGGGTCGAGAAAGCATTGAATACGAAGTACAGGTCGGCTTTTGAGGTGTTCACTCCTGAAAACATCGATTGCTCTTGTGGAAGGAGAAATTATGGAAGACCGGCGGCTGAAGTTTCAGAAATAGGAGTAAGGTTTGGCTCTCTAAAACAACAGTCCTTCGAATTATTCATTAACATTTAAAACATGAATAAGGTTAGTGAAAAATGGGTGCCTTGACTTCTTTCCTCAGACCAAAAGCAGCAATGAGTCATCTGTTGGAGTTCTGCCGTGGCAACGAGAGAAAGAGAGAAGTTCTACAAACCATTGTTACAGGAGATGAAACTGTGGTCCTCTACTATGATCCCTTGTCCAAAAGAGAATAAATAAAGTGGCATAAATCTGGCGAAGAACCGGCTCTAAAGGCCAAGGTCACTCAGTCAACCAAGAGCATCATGGTCACAATCTTTTGGGACTGTGAAGGAATACTCTTCTTTGACTTCAACGAGAGGAACACCACAGTAAATGGGGAGTACTATGCTGGCCTACTGCACAGACTACGCGCTTCCATCAAAGTGAAAAGGCGAGGAAAGCTGATTGGTGGTGTGCGCCTTCTTCACGACAACGCACCTGTGCACACAGCTCTTTTTGCAAAGGAAACTGTGAAGAAATGTGACTTCAAGCAGATGGATCATCCACTCTACAGCCCAGATCTAGCTCCAGTGACTATTTTCTCTTCTCAAAACTCAAGAAGGACCTTCGAGGAAGAAAATTTAAGTGTGAGGAAGAAGTGATAGATGCTGTTTATGCCCATTTTGCAGACAAAACTTCCGACTATTTGGGAGGGGGATTGAAATGTTAATTCAAATTGTGAGAAGTGTATTGCAATAAGAATATTGCAATAAAGGGTACTGTATTGAAAAGTTAAATATGGTTTTTGTCTTTATCATATCTATAAAATGGTTAGACCGGAAATTTATGGGCCTACCTTCACACATACACACACACACACACACACACACACACACGCACGCACACCAGATGAATCACTTAAAAACGGAGAAGCAGGCTTTGGAATGTACTGAGAAGAATTCTCTCAATATATCTTTTTGAGACAGTATGTTAATAATTTTGATGGCGAAATAATTGCAATTAGAGCAGCAATAGAAAATCTGCTGTATAGACCTGTTATCTTGTTATTATCTCTCTTATTATCTTAATGACTCTAAAAAGCAGCACTACAAAGTATAATGAATTAAAATTACCCACCAACATACACTACAAATGAAATAAGATTACTATATCATATAATCCAGATCAGAAATACAGAAAGGTGAAAGGGAGAGAAATTTAACATCTCCTGCGGTTGCAACCTCACTGTATACTTTACATCAATTTTATCTCATAAAACAAAACTTCCGGATACTTAAATGAAAACCCCCTAGGAAATGATCCATTATACACATAAAGATGCTATTTTAAAGGCCACGTGTTAATACTTAGATAAACCACCACTAAGATATCTGTATAATCCTTTTTGTGTGTGTGTGTGTGTGTGTGTGCATAAGTTACAATTCTAAAGTGCCGTTAGAATGTCTAATATAATCCCTCCCACAGAAAGCGTCATTAAAGAGTAACAAGTTATTATATTGTTGCTTTTCCCTTACAGTACACTGCGTGTATCTGGTTCTACCATTAGTTGAAAATCAATCGAAGACGTGGCAGCTCACTGCAGTCTCTCCTATTTAGCTTTACCGAAACCGGCTGCCTGGCTAGATAATTTTTCATTTTTATTAAGGGATCCCTGCGGAGAGTGTGTTAGATCCCTGAGGCACAAAATTAGAGGGGAAAGATTTTTTAAAGACGACTTGGTAATTAGGCATTCAGATCGGGTCGCTCTCTCAAGGCGGGCAAGCACTTTCCGCTCTGGGCGATGAGCTTCTCAGTGAAGCTTGAATAAAACCACATCTCTCGTGCCCTCCCTTCATCTCTCGCTTCAAGAGCTTCTCCCCCTTTTTACGTCCTTAGCGCCTGAAAGATGCTGGAGCTTCATTTGCTGGACGGAGTAAATGTGCAGCCTCCCGACAATAGAATCCTTACAACCTGCTAGACAGTCGCACAGCTCTTGTGTGTTAAATCCTCAAAAAGCGAGTGTCAAGTAAGTGTGATTGTTCCGAAAATCTCTATCTCAGTCAAGTCCGCCTGCTTACTGATATCAGCAAAAATAACATGCTAATTCATACATACATACAAAGAATTCTTGCAATAAGTTTTTGAAAAAAGAGCGGCGCCGTGGCTCAGATGGCTCGGATTCGCTTTCAGCACATTAAGTGGAATTTGTGGCGCAAATAATGGCGTCTGGGAGAGTTTGGGGCGTTACTGCCTTCATTCCGCCAACTGCTTTAATGTTATCATTTCATCACGTCGGTCCTGGTGGTGTATTGGTAACCATATTTGCCACCTAAATCCAAGATCGCGGGTTCAATCCGAATTTTTCGGGCGTAATAATCTTAAGTATGACTTCCTTCGGAATGGAAGCAAAGCCGTGAATCCCATGTCGTACATTTACGGCACGAAAAAGAACCTCAAGCTCGAAAAAAGAGCAAAATTTGTAGACCGTTTCACGCTCTGAATTAAATAGGACGCTAATGACCTGAAGTGTGAAAGAACGTCCGCAAATAAATCAAATCAGCAACATTTCATCATTTAGAGCAATGTGGCGCGCCGAATTTCAGTGCATATACTTCTCTGTGATGCATACATGCAGAACTCCAAGCGGGAGAACGGCAGATGTGTAGTTTGGCGAAAAAGATTCGTCTTAATAGTAATAAGTATTTATTTACAAAATGTGGTTATGAATGTAGGAAAAGCACAACTAAGAACAAAAATATGTGCTGAAAGAAAAGGATGCTAAAACAGCAAGCGAAGAAAAGCACAGAAAGAAGCGGGAATAAGAAACAAAAGAATAACAGTGAATTATTACCTTGGGAAAAAATGTATAGGGAAATAGGAGGGGGAAGAAGAATAAGAGAGATAGAGGCAAAGATAATAAGAAATAAAGAAGTACAATATAACAATCGAAACAACCGGTAGAAGAAAAAGAAAAAAAGGAAAAACACAGAAAGTAAATCAGAAACGGAGTAACAGAACAATGCCAGAGAGGGAAAGTAAAGGAAATGGAGGAGCAAATGCAGGAAAGAAGAGCAAGAAAGAATATTATGGAACGAAATGTTCATTAAGCAGAGGTAGATGTGAAGCAGAAAACAAGGAAGACAAAGATTGTAGATAAGAGGAAACAGAGTGGAAAATAACTGCACGAAGAAAGGAAAAAGAGAGGGAAAAACCACCTACAAAATGCCTCGCTCTTTCTTTCCTTAGTGAATTTTACTTTCAAACCGACAATGTGCACTTAACACCCTATCATTTTACCATATGGTAGCTTGGCGCTGAGAAAAAGAGCGAAATAGCAAAAACGTACACCTGAAACATAATACGATCTCGAAAGCTGGGGAAGAACGACATGATAAAAGAAAGTGAAATGTGCGACTGCACCCCCTCTAATGACGACAGGAGACACATGGAGAGCTCGACAACAAAGTAAGATTACAACGTAAGGGAGCATGAAGGGTCATTACTCAAGTCATCTAGAGCACGTACCGGGGAAGGGTTAGCTCTCCTTCTCCTTGGCTGCATTCTTACACGTGCTTCCTGTATTCTATTAGTGTGAAACCTTTTCCTAAACAGCATATACCTTTTGCTCAGTAATCCTAAAAAGAAAAATTCAAAGGGACTGTATTTGGTGATCGTGAGGTGTTTTCTTCTCAATGCATCTATAAAAAAAGACCTGCCGGCGAAGAACTTCCTAAAAGATTTCTTAAATATATCGTAACTTATTAAAATGTCAAAGTTTAGACTTAGATAAGCTTCCTATACCTAAAAGCGCATTTGTTTTAATAACCTAGGGTTAAGCTTGTGTACGTTCATGCTCCCGTAGGAACTTTGCCTGCTCCTGGAACCTTCGAGAACTTTCGTTTACGTTTCCGACAGAAAGCGTCATGCTTTTCTCACGCTTTTCGCTTCACTTGCCGACGGACATTTCGTCAACCTTTGGATTCCGAGCTTGTCCTTGCTCGAAGTTATCGTTTGACTTGTCTTCCAACGTCATGCGATGACACCCTTCAGCAAGGCTTTCCTCAAAACTCTTGTTTCAAAATTGGTAAATTTGGACACCAACTCACTTTTTGGTAATGAACACAACTACCTGTAATTTGTTAATTATTGTATGTAAGAGGGCTAGTCAATAAACACTGAAAATTGCCTTTTCACTTACGAAATATGAACTTGGCCCAACGTGTCTGCCAATTTTTTCGACATCGTCTTCCGAACAACCTTCGCCTTCTTCACGACAGCTCTGAGGGAACCAAAGCGTTAGCACCATAGCTCAAATTTTAAACGGAAAAAGTCGCACGGAGTTAGGTCCTGACTGAATGGAGGGCGGGCACACATTACAGTTTTTCTGGCCAAATGTTGAGCAACAACGTTTCAAATGTGAAGCGTGCATTGTCATGGTGAAGACACCGACCAGATGGAAGCAGCTCACAGCATTTTCGTCGGATGTGTTCGACCAGGATGCTCAAAAACGTCTTGTAATACTACCCATTAACCAATTATTAAAAACAAAAGCTATACTAAAACCTCAGTTATATAAAGTTATTAATTGTTTCCATGACAGTCAAGAACGAAATCACCATAATCTTTCCTGTGGAACGAACTACTCTGTCGGAGAAGCAGGTGATTTCCACCCTGAACTCGTCTGTTTGCTTTTGGGATCGTAATGGTGAAGTCAAGTTTCATCACCTGTAATGATGAAATTCAGATATGCCTCTCCATGCTCTGCTATTGTCGGTCCTGGTGGTGTAGTGGTAACTATACTTGCTTCGTAGACCCCAAGATCGCGGGTTCAATCCCGGCCAGGTCGGTGGATATTTTGGGCGTAAAAATCTTAAGAATGGCTTCTTAGGGAAGGAAAGTAAAGCTGTGGGTCCCGTGTCGTACATTTACAGCACGATAAAGAATCTCAAGCCTGATAGGAGAGTTACCGCCTGTTTCACGCCCTGAATTGAATGGGACGCTGATGACCTGAGATGTTAAAGAGTATCCTCACAAACAAGCAAACAAACAAATAAATCTCCGCTACCAGACGCTGAAGCTCCAGGCACACGTCCACTCATATCACCTTCGATATCAGCAATTTCAGCACCCATCATGACACAAAAGCATCTCGTGTGTAAATCAAAAGAAATCTGTAACATATCCGTCAGTCTATCAATTGTTTTCTGTTCATCTTACCGAATAATGACAGCAGCTGTGTTAATCATAATCTCGTTTACTGCAATCCAGAATGAAGCATCTGGACCGTTCAGGTTTGCTGTTGATTGTTGAAACACGGTCCTTCTTAAACTCTTTAAGCTGCGTTACGTTTGATTGTGGTAGAACACCATCGCCATATGCTTGCTGTAACATCGCGTACACTTTCATACCGGATTTCTGCAGACGGAAGCAAAATTTCAGAGCTGCATACTGCCCGTTACGAAGGGACTCGATATTATGCAGCTCTTTGTTGGCATCCTGTACTAAGAAGCATTTTTTTCCAATTTTTTCCACCCATCAAATGAAATCTGCCCTTATGAAAAATTATTTCACAAACGTATCTCCATCATGTGATGAGAAAAAAATCACTCAGTATTTATTCACTTGATCTTGTATAATTTTATTGAACTTATATGTGTATTACTATGTAGAGTAATTATTTTTGTCCTATCTAAAGTGAAAACTTTTAAAAATTTTAAAACAGAAACAACGCTATTTAATAATTAATATTAAGAACAGAAGGGTAAAAAATCGTCGTTTTTTCACAGACTTTTGATAAACGCATAAAAATAATATGATTCTTAATACGTTTAAGGCTTGATTCAATAGTGTGCATTAGAGAGCTGTCCTTAAACCTTTGACAGACAATGTATAATTAAGAAAGCTTTTTCACCAGTTCTATCGTGATTTCTCTGCTCTTGTTCTAATTCTAAAACAATACAATTTCACTAATTAAATTCGTAAGTGAATGGACAAGAATATAACAAAGTTCTTCATTACAGCAATAGGTCGTAATCATTAATTGTTAGGTTCGCGGATTTCAAAGCCGGCTAGGATCGATTGGTTTTTCGGGACGTAAAAACTCTGAAATCAAGTCCTCTGGGAAAGATTTAAAGCCGTGGATCCCATGTCGTAATTTCTGGCACGTTAAAGAACTCCATACCTAAAAAAGAGGTCCCTGGACAAAATTACCGGTCCTTTTCACTTCCAAGTCATGCATAATGTCACCTTAGATGGCAATTAAAGTGCTGATCTAATCATCTATCCTTCTGACACCTAACTAAAAAGTGGAAATGAATAGAAGCAAACGGTATAATTAATGGCGAGATGATATATGGAAACATCTGTATGCAAAATTTAAACTACAGTGATTTCATTTGGTTGGGAAGTGATTTTCAATTTTGAAGTCAGTATCACGTGATTCTTAGCATTCAGCTTACGAATAAAATCTCTCTTTCTCTCTTTTTCTCTTTCTCTCGCTCTCAGAATATAAATAAATAGAGAGAAAGGGTCTAAAACCAGCCCTGTGGCGTTTTAAAGAGGAAATAAATTGAAGCGGTGGTTTGCGTGACTCTGAAGGACGTAAATAGCACTGGAGTGAAGTTATATCTGGAGCTGAGAATGCATATAATGTCTGTACGTCACAACTCTATTACTGGAGTAATGTAGGTGTCGGCTGGATGGTTCTCGATCGAATCCTGGGGGTACCATTATTATTACATCTTACACAACCTCCCTCTTGAGCTGCACGCTACCCTTTTGTTTGCTCTAACGTTGACAGAAGTACTGACGAAAAAGCAATTTCAACTTGGAAATGATGACTAACCTTTCTTTCTTTATAAATGGTTATTAATTTGCACAATGTCAAGACAGATAAAAGCAGAGAAGAATTAATTTATGGAAATGCTGCATAACCGCTAAAGATTATTTAAAGATACTTGAGATTAAGACAGACACAGTGGGAGTGAGTTTTTGGCCCCCTCCTGTTTTTTAAATCACACAGTCTCCCGGCATATTTTTTTTTTATAAAACAGCATTTTTCTCAAAATTTCATTTTCATACATTCAAAATGTCCCACACGTAACAGTTTTTGTTTAAATTAATTTTTTCCAGAATGTGCACCAGCATCCATTATAATATTCTATAGGAAAATATACATTCTGACACCATTAGTAATTTAAAAAAAATCTATAAAAATGTTTAATTATAAACATTCATTTTTCTTATAGATTTAAAAAAGCATCACAGTTCATTCATCAAATTTATTTAAAATATCTTTCTATACAATTTTTGTATGTGGTTCAAAGCTCCAATTGCAAAAATAACAATCAGGTCTCTCAACTCATGAGCCGTGTGGGACATTTTGATTATGCAACATATTTATCGAATAAAATTTATGAAATATTTATAGCTCGCAAAGTATTTATCCAATTTGAATGAAATTTAGTATAAAAATTAACTTAACAACTATGCACTCACAGTAAAAGTTTCAGAAAAATCCATACAAAAATGTGGAACTTTCAAAATTTACCCCCAGTGTCTCTTAAACTTTAAACGCGGCTATATATGCACCGAAGGGGAAGCATGATTGAGAACACCACTATTACTATTATTGAAACAGTTTATGGTATCGTTATGGAAATATTTATCGACAAATTCGTGACAATATGCACTTGTTCAGTAGATGCCTATAGTCTCAGCTGTCTCGCACACTATCATATTTTAGCGGTCCTAAGCATGATATTATAAATTTTTGAAATGCTATTCTTTTTGTGACTTCAACTGGGTGTTCATTTGAGCTTGTACGGCCACGTTATAACTTGTATATCCAGAAAATAGTTTTTAATGCTGGTGCAAATTCCCAATGAACATCATCCAACTCATTGACCGACTTTTCAGGTGCAGCAGATAGAATCCGGCTGAATACACGTAATTATTAATTTCGTGGTTTTCTGTTTAAATGGTTTCTGTGTGCTGACATATGAATTTATTGATAAGAGCGCGCTGCTTTGGAAAGATTCTTACACCTGTATCCTCTGATACAGCCCAATCCCTTCAAACGCATTTTCCTGCACTTGCGATCATTTTCATAGCAGTGGCCATGGCAACGGTATATGCTTGCTTTATACTCCGAGATAGCAAGTGCAGCCTAAAACTGAGAATCGGACAGTGGGCAGCATCTAGGGCGGGAGATACGACGTGTGTCGTTGACTGGTTGCCCAGCTCATAGCAAGTGAAAAGGATGCGCGAGAGGGCGAGCGTTGTCAGCTTGCTAAATGTTATTTTTTGAAATTTGTTTGTAGCCTCGGTTTTCAATAAGGTAATACCGGTGCACATGGTACATAAAAAGACATAAAACAGTGAATCGTAATATACAAATATTTAAAGTTCATTTTCCTATTATACACCTGCTACAGTACCTTTGATATGTTGTATTTTATGTTTAAATATAGCAGTTTTTACTTTATCAGCCTTCTGTGCTGTAATGAGTCTAAAACAGCGAGAAGATATAATTGTGTATACTTTTTATACTCAAAGTGTGTAGTACATATCAACATTATTTTCAAGTTAAACTCACTGTGTGGAGATAGGGCTGCATCAAACTTTTATGTGTCGAGCCACCATTGGAGGTTTCATCACCGCGGCAGTCTTATTCAAATAAACATTTTTAATCAATGCGCGGAACATTCACCACTCTCGTCAATTTTTATGACATGGGACAATGGTCGACCCGAATGGATGTCAAACGCTGATTATGCATCAAATAAAACAAAAGAGGAGGGGGCGATATGATGAAAGTGTATGAATTTATCCCCTTGGAAAAGAGAAAAAAATTGCTGCTAATTGAAATACTGAACGTTAGAAACTACGCACACAAAAGGGTGTCAAGCTATTGTTTGCGTTTTTAAATATAAGCTAAAAGCGTTATTTTTTCTTCAGATCTAAATATACTGCAAATCTTCCTCCATTATTTTTACAATTTCATTTTCACGTCGAAACTGACAAGCTTATGTCTTCAAACGCTGATATATGAATACTACATTTTGTTGGTTAAAATAAACATAAAATAACATTGTTTAGTATTGAATCTTCATTTTGTATTTTAGATCCTTAATCGGAGGTGTTCCATTAGCATTAAAAAACTAGAGGAAAAATAAGAACACACACGTCTAAAATGCACATCGGAATACATTCATCCTCGAGAACTGCCACGGGTGGCGGAGGTCGTTAAGGCGCGGCAGGTCTGGGGTTTCCATTTCCAGGACTGTCCTCCCTGACTAAGGTTTTTTTTTCAGGTTTTCCTCAGTCCTCATAAATGCCAAATGCCGGGCAGGTACCCTAAACCTATGCCTATCCCAATTTATCATTTCTTCTCATTGACCACCGCTTGTGGTGCCTCAGTAGTAAAAACAAGCTTTAAGCACCATTCAAAAAAGAAAAAAAATCTTCGAGGAAGATATTGCCCCCCCCCCATCTCGTATATAGCTCCCAGACACAGAAAACACCGGTGTGCGAAGTATATATTAATCTTAAGGAAAATAGTTTATATATGAAAATATCTCTTGTGCTATAATTCGAAAAAAGTAAGTGTTAAACAAAACTACAACTCCATCACTAATGAAATATTAAATGTAAAAGAGTGGCAAAAAAAAATGCCGCTACCGTCCTATTGGATTAAGGCAAAACCCAGTAGACCTGTTAATCTGCTAATAAGAAAAAGTTAATAATTGTATATATATATATATATATATATATATATATATATATATCTTGTAAATTGGAGACAATATGTCGACACTTTCTGGAAATAAAACCCGTACAAACTGAAAACATGTGAGCATAAAAGAATTAATTGCAACGACGGGGCAGCTACTGGAAATCCTGGATTATATTACTCCCCCTCTCTCTCACAGCAAGTGGAAAATAAATGAATATATTAATAAATAATTAAATAAAATCTGTATATGCCACCCTGGCACCTGGTTTCCTAAACCAGGGCGTGTATATCAAATTTTCTATATATTACTATAAACTATACAATACGATAATCTCTTACTTCATTATTTTATAAATTTTTCTAATAACTAGAGTAAATATAATAAAATAAAAAAACGACTCAAAATTAATTAAATTAAACCAAAATATAACTGTACTAAACTGCTTACCAATTTAATATTCCAAAATCTACAAAATTACTAAGAGCCAGTAAGAAATATAGTATTTTATCCTAATTTATTACATTACTACACTACTGGCCACTGGTTACCAGCTGCAAGTACTGGTATCCAGTATTTTTACAGGAATTTCTCTTAAATTTACACCGAACATTACACTTATTATTCTTTCAAATCTTTTTAATTCATCTCAATTATGCTAATTATCTTCTATTTAGCAGCTTACTTCACTTAAAAGTTCATTTTTCACTATTAATCTTTCCTATTCATTTTAGTTATTTATCCTAACACTTTAACTCATTAAACACTATCACCTCGCATCCACTATGCCACTCTCCATCTTTTCCTTTTTTCCAACCGTCCCTTCCTCCATCTCTCTTTATCCTCCTGGACCCCTGGTTACACCCGTGCTCTGCTCCTCCTCTCCGGACACCACTTCACCATCCTCCATCTCCTCCAGCCACTCATTCCCGTTGATGTTCAACACTCCTTAATCTTCTTTCGTGCATCTTCTTCCCGGTCCCATAACTCTTATGGGTAAAAGTCATCATCTTCCTTCCTATTCTCTACTTCAGGTTGTAAATCAAAATTACTTCAGTCCTTCATCTCCTTCATCACTTCCTTCTTCCTTGCCTTCATTTTCTCCTATTACTTTTTTGGTTTAATTAAAGTTGTACTGCATAAAGAAGAATAAGAGCACATTTCAAATATACCTGAAATATGATCTCAAGTGTGATTTTTTCTTAGTGATTTATCCTTTTGTACTATTATAATTACTGTTAATTTGTTACATTGTTAATAGTGTTACTTTATTCTTTTTTCTTTTATATATATATTTTAATTTTAATGGCGAGCCGTAAAGTCATTCTATCTTGCTTCCCAGTAAAGCGATAATATAAATTAGATTCTATCCTTTTATGCCGCATTAAAGTAGTTGGTTCTTATTCAAGATGCTGGTCGGGTCCTTGTAGATGGTGCATTGTACAGGGACTGTTTATGATCAGAATTTTTTACAGGCACAGTAAAATTTAACTTTACAATATTTTGTTAGATTAATGTGTAATGTTCACGTGGTAATAATTTTGTCGTCACTTCCGGTTCCGGTCTGTGAGAGGTGTGTTAGTTCAGACATGTTCAGTTTCGTCTACAGAAAAATGTAAGAGACACGCGATGAAAAATATTTCGCTCTAAATTCTGCTTTCTTCTCAAAATTTTTTCAGCTGAGGCCTATGGCCAGTTTAATTAAAACAGTTAAAATCTTCCGAACTGTTTTGCCGTGGGTCATGGTTTAATATGCTACCATAACCTTCACTGACTACTGCGGTTGGCATCATCAGTGAAAGATGGACAACAACTTAGATGTGAGTAGCTGAAAGCTATGGTATCATATTAAACCATGGACCATGGTATAACATCCTGGAAGATTTTAACTGTTTTAACTAAAACACCTGCCGTTTTTAACAGTATTAAACGCCCGTATTTACTGCTGAGGCATCACAGACATTGGAAATTAATGAAACATGAGATTAAATGATAAATTGGGAAAGGTTCCAGGCCTAAGTTTAGGGTTACCTCCCCGGCATTTACCATTTATGAGGACCGAGAAAAACCTGGAAAAAACCTCATCGGTAGCCGTGGCGATACATCGGCCGTGAGAGCCTCAGATGGAGAGTTTGTTCTTTTGTATAGCACAGTTTAAAAGTTTAGAGAAGGAAAGCCACTTCAGTTTTGCTCTAACGGAAGAAAATATTAACGCCGCTGCTGTCATTGTAACAGAGGATTATCGAATTAAGAACACTTTCAATAATTCAAAAATTTTCAAAGGGTGCCACCCCAAACGTTGGTAGCACATACGGCGGGTTCCGAAACTGCTGATTCCCAAACTAAAGAACGCTCGTGTGCAACTGAATAGTGTTACAGGAAGACACCGAGTTTCTTTCATAGGTAATCGCTGCTGATGAAACCTGGCCACATACTTTCGATCCTAAACGGCCACGCAAACAGAGAAAAAGACCTCACGTTCGGGACTCTGTTGTCACTCGGGATTGGAGCTCTAGCACTTCCGAGAAATTTCTCCGGGTAAGTAATGTTCTTAAGATAAGTGCCTTAGTCTGCATTCTAAATTACTTTAGAAGCTTGAATACCAGTTGAAAATATGTGGTCGTATTAGATAATTTTCAAAATAGAACGATGTCATTGGAGTTCATTTGATTTTATTTCATGTTGCATTATTCCTGAGTAGGAATAAAAGAAACATTACATGAACATCAAACTGGCTGAAGATTCTGCTACGTAATTACTGCAAAACTACCCCAGAACCTTCACGGTATAATCTTTCCATCTTCCACTTTAGCATGACTGATTGTACCCTGTAAAGATCACTGGATCTCCTTGGTTTGGGAACAAAGGAATCGACTTTACATTTCCCACATGAAGTTGGCGACCGCCTCCTGGTCTAGTAGTAGCATTTGCAACAACTAATCCGGAGATCCTGAGTTCCAATCCCGTTCAAGTTAAGCTATCTGGGTAAGGTTTTTCTTTTTCGGAGTTTTTCCTTACCCCGAGAAGGTGATTACCAGATAGCGCTAAGGCGCCAAGGGCCTTGAGCTCATTTGCGCAATCATTAATTAATTTCGTTCATCCTTACAGACTTACATCACAGACGTTGAGAGAAGACAAATGCAGAGAAAGAGACAGTCAATAAATAAAAAAATCTAGGTCAATCATCCCGGAATGCACACTTCCAATGCTATCCAGATTACTATCTAGGTCTTCATATACGTGTCCCATAATAAACGTTTGTTTTAATAATAAAACACATTAGTTATTTGAAAAGTGCTAATATTATTAATTCAATATGAAGTACAAATATTGTCGTTAAACATTAAACAGTCCTCCACGTTTCACTGACACACCATCACTCTGTTGGCAAAATTTTCAACAACTTTAGAGCGAAATTCTGGCTCAATTACATCCATAATATGTCTAACTTCTGCCTTGAGTTGAGGATGGTTCATGGATTGTCCACAGAAACCCAAGATTTTACATACCTAACAAACAAAAAAATTGTCACATGGTATCAATCACACGGATTGCCATTGCGAGAGATGAAAATATTCGAAACTGCAAATAGTCCGTCGGGTTCAGCTCTTGTGTTAGTTCGATCTTAAAAGGATGCATATGCAGGTCCTTTGTTAAAGTTCGCTGCAAACTGTTTCTCAAAGGGGTTAATTGTTGAGAAAGGTGGCAAATCGACTTCATTGGACTGGTAGCAACGCCCTGTCTGACGAGGACAACATTCTCTACCGATGGACGAAAACGCCCAAGTGATTTGATGTTCTCTGTCGATCCTGTATCCTGTACCCGTCTCTACACTGTTAACACGTTAGGCGCATTTCATTTACCAAAAAATTCCACGAAGTGTTCGAATGGTCTCTGCTCAACACACACCGTACTTAAAGTGCACTTTCAGAATCTGGACGCGTTGATCCTTCGTGTAGCGCTCCTTTTTAGCTGATAGCAAATATACACACATGACAACCGTTAATCTCAATACAAACAGATGACCGTCTGTTAAATTTTGGATTCGGTAACCTAACAAACCGACAGAGACGCTCAACTTAAAAACTGCGTTCATTATGGGACACCCTATACAATTAGAAATAAATATGCCTAGTTAATAGTTCAACTAAATTTTGTATTACATTTTTTTCGCGCTTAAATTCTATTTTTTTTAAATTAGCCTTGCTTTGCAAATTTCAGAATAATTATGCACTAATAAATCTCTTAGAAATCAATTTTCAGATGCGTTTACGAAAAAGGTTTAAGGTCATTGGACACAGTTGCATGTTGTAGCCTGTGTTTTCTTTTCTTTAATTTTTCCTTTTGCTTCCTCTTTTTTATGCCTTTCCTTTGTTTTAAACTCTCTTTCGATGAATCTTATCAGTAACACATTAAATAAGTATTTAATATAAATGAAAAACACCCCTCTCTAAAACTATTTCAGCCGTGTTGCGAAAGTTCCCATTGTGCAGCTATCCCATCACTTAATGGCACATAACATGTGCAATGAAGATAATTCGCAAGCTAGCCCCATTTCCTGATGGCCATGTCACTTCATGAATGCGAACTAATCAATGTGGAGTATGGGAGGTGTGAATCGCCCCTGCTTTGATACCAACAATCGATTTTAATTGCTTTCAACTTGTCTACGGTCTGTTAATGGTGAACATTATATAAATTACGTTGCTGCATTGCCGCTGTTCGCCCATGTGCAAGACTTCCGTTCGGTGAACACGTCGACACGGCTGGTTTAAACAGCGTGCGTCTAAAATACAACGGAATGGCTGTGTCCACATTTTGAGGTAAATTTACTATTCAGGTCATTGAATATTTTGCATAATGTTTTAAACACGTCGCTCTATTGGTCTAGACCAGTCTCTGAAATGCCCAATGTCATCGAAAACAAAATTGTACAATTTGAAAAATTTAAACTGATATTTATAGCCCTTTTAATGGTATAAATTATATCGCATTTGTCGTGAACAGGTGGTATTCCATACAATAATTGTCAATTATTGTCTCTAGAAACAATGTAATTAACACCTGTTAGTTATAATATGTAGGCTGTTAAATAAAGAATGATCATAATTTTTTTACAGTTTACAACATTTTGTTAGCTTAATGCATAATGTACACATGATAATTGTCAGTTCCGGTTTCCGCCTGTGAGAGGTGTGCAAGATGAAACATGTTCAGTTTCGCCTACGACAAAATGGAGGTGACACGCTGCTCTGAAACTCTGCTCTCGTCTCAAACAAATCTTCTGCTGAGGCCTATGCAACGTTACAGGAGGCTTATAGACAGTTTCTTCTTTCTCATAGCACAGCTCGAAGATAACTTTAATTTTTAAAGAAAGGAAGCAATCAATTTCAAAGAAAGTTGGACGCGACTCCCCAGTTTATGCTCTAACGGAAGAAACACATTAAGCACCGCCACTATGAATGTCAAAGAAAATCGTCGAATATCATTAAGAACGTTTTTAGAATTTCTGAACATTTACTCCCACGTGTTGTTAACTGAAAAGATGCACATGAGAGGTGTTCATGCACGGTGGGTCCGAAGACTCCTGATTCCCGAATATAAGGACGTTCGAATTTGCATGCAGTTGAAGATAATATTAAAGGAAGATGCAGAGTTTGTTTTAAAGGTAATCCCTGCTCGTGAAACTTGGCTACATTATTTCCACCCTGAGAGAAAGCAGTAAAGCTTTGTGTGGAAATCTCCACCATGTTACGCCCTGATTTGTAAGAACTGTTATTTATTTTGCTGTTAAGTTCTAAATTCCGGTACATGTTATGGTCAACGACATGTGCGAAGGACGAATACAATAAATTTGCTCGATTTACTCCTTGAGGCCGGCAATTTTAGTAAGTGCGGTACAAGGCCTTTCCCATCTAATGGACAGACGTACATTATTAGGACAATTACAAGCGATGAGCAGAACGAGGCATTACACTCTCTGATAAAAATATTCTCGTAGCGCTTCTATAATAGCACAGGATATTGAAAGTGACTACACAATTTTTGCTGAATGAAAACTGTTCATATTTTCTGATTCCTTACCACATGGAACCTCTCAAACCAACTTCAATTTTCTTTCAGCACAGCTTTTAGAAATCGGGATTACAGAAAATATCAGTTTTTATTATTTTTCATTGAACAGATATATATAAAATAAACATTACAAGAGATTTAAACAAGGTAATAAATGGTTCACTTTGTGAATGAGACAGTAGGGCTAAATCAGAGCATTGGACAGAAAAAATTTGCCACAAAGGAGCAATTTAGTTCCTGGAGTAAAAAAAAAAAAATGTGAAATATGAACCACTGGTTTCTCCTTCAAATACCCTTCTTTCACTACTCCATATTAAGTTAGGCTTGATGAAGCAATTTGTTACTGCTCTGAAAAAGGACACTGAGTGTTTCAACTTCTTGTTACAAAGTTCCCACAGAAAACTGAAGCTAAGATAGCAGCAGGTATTTTCGATGTATCCCAGATTCGCGAACTTATGCAGGATGAGACCTTTCCTCAGTTGATTTTCGAGTTATAGAAGTCAGCATGGTTGGCACACAAAAAAGTTGACAAACTTTCTTGGCAACAAGAAATTTGAGAACTCTAAAGAAATTATGGAGAAAATATTGCAATATTTTAGAAATCTATCGAGTAGAATGAGTGTTAAATTGCATTTACTCAACAGCCTTATTGATTACTTCCCTGAAAATCTTGAGTGAAAAACAAAGTGAGTGGTTACATAAAGAAATTAAAACAATGGAAACCGCCATCAAGGTCATCGGAATGTATCAATGATGGCTGATTGCTATTGGTGTTTGAAAAGAGACGCGATTGAAGAACAAATAAGAGCTAAAAAAATGAAGTTTCCTTCCCACTAAAAATACAAAAAAGAAAAAAAAAAGAAAAAGAAAAGAAACTTGCGATTATTGACACCTAGCTCTTTTTTTTTTAAACATATTCATTAATATTTAAGATAAAATGAAACCTACAAAAACAGTTTTGTCTTAGCTATATGACTGAAAACTTAATAATATTCCATAAAAATTTAAGTACATTATTCCACTTGATGTGCTTTTCTTTAAAAACCTAGTCCGAAGAGCAAAATTGAAAACATCTGCATCCAGGGAATTCATTTTACATACATCCAGGTGGAAAAATAAAAAAAGAAAATAATTGTAGACCAGTAATGAATATACGCCACAGAATTTCTTATATATTGTCCAATGCTGTGCTAAGAAAGTGTTTCCATTACTTATTCAGAAATCTTGAGTCTGAAATAGATGAAGGTCGATTACTACAACTCGATTTACTCATATGGCAACTTACAAAAACACAAATATTTAACAATCCTAACGGCATATACTGCGTTTATTATTATTATTATTATTATTATTATTATTATTATTATTATTATTATAGAAGTAGGTACATCGTCATAGTTTCAGTTTGTGCCAAATGTAATACGAGAGTTGATCGGCTAAGGTTATTAGTAATTTTTCTACTTTTACCTTTTACGTTATGATTGTTGGTTGTTGCTATTAATTTATTCTTCCTCGCGGATTTGTTGGCAACACTGAAAAGATAATACAAGTCCACATGGTAAAATGATTTCGGTCAAATATTACCATAATTTACAGCTATAGTTCATTATATTGGTAGAAAATATGATTCATATAAGTGAAATAGTCTGAAATATTTCAGACTAAACACATGATTGGACGCCACTGCATAGTATGAATTCAGTTGTTAGTAGAAACACCAGTAGTATGTGTATTTATTGCTCATTCTATACAAGCATATTTGTACATTGTTCGCATGAGTATTTTGAACGTACATGTTATTCATTACAAAGACACTAACAGAAAAACGAAACTTGCACTTCTAATCAAACACATTTACAATTATTATAACCTAAGCACAAATTCATAAATACGCGCGAATAGGCACATACACACTCAAAGAGCCCGTCTACTCCAACAAACGCTCCTAATTTAACGCAATTGGAATTAAAAAAAATTAAGCTTTGGCCAGTTGTCTTCCTATGAAAACAGTTTCCAACATGCTAACCCAACATCCCTTCGACTTAGCTAACTTAGCTCCAAGCTCGGTCAACCCCCTCTGTTATTTTAGTCACAGTAGTCAGAATTCATGGAAAAAATAATTTCTGCGCCCATTTGATTTTCAGTTCATTGCCTAAACTAAGCGACATTTTCTGTCTGCGTCTACATTCTGTTAGTTTATTTCCCCAAGTCTTTTTGTATCTTCCTCCACAGATAATAATTACAATTCCATGAGCCACTTCCCACACCTAGTCCATTCCAATGCTCTCTGGATTTAATTTTCGCTGCCCAGTATCTTTGATCCCAATTCCAATTTGTGTTGGAGGCATAAATCCCTTAACCATGAAATAACTTAAGCAAGTCTCCTAGACTTACTACAATGCACATTTTGATGATCATACTGTGTTTATCATCGTGACTTAATGTTACAATGATATTGAATATGAGTGTGATAGGCTCAATTGAAATTTTATTTATATACTCTTTGTAGGCTGCATAATTGCTATTGGGTTCTATTGTTTGGAAAACCTTGCTCAGATACAGTGTATGCTTTTTTGTTGGTTCTTCCATATGTAGGCATAAGAGAAAAATGACTGGAGAAGACATTGGGTTACTCCAGGAGAGTGAATCAGATGAAAGTTATTATTTTATGAATTCGATTCAGACTACATGCCTGGTGATAGTGATGACAGTGAAGTAAATCATATATATGAAATTTAACACTCATACAATCTCAGGGAAATTGATAGAAATATTGCCATTCACAAGAGGCATTTCCTTGAAAAAAAAATGGTTTTTGTATAGAATAAAAATCTCCCCAAATCAATTCAAGGTATAAAAGGATATCATAAAATATCAAAATCAAATTATGTCCAAAGGATTTTTACCAAGAAGAGATAGAGAAGAGAAAAGTCCAGATTTTGGTTTCACTTTGAAGCATATTCTAGTGTTCTACGTACGCAAGAGAGATAAGATCGTGGGGCTACTTTCTACAATGCATCACACATCAGTTGTCAAATAAGTGTAAGAATATTAAGTATTACAATAAAACCCAAATGGATTCCTTGCACCAGACGATTGATGCCTACGCCTTCAAAAGAAAAAAAGATGGCTATTAGCATTATTTGTGAATTCAACTGGTGCATGTGCAATAGCAGCATATTTTTGGTGAAGAGTCAACCTGAAATATAACTAAAAAGTGTAGGTGCCGCATATTCTTTGCTGAAAATGTGAAGCCACTATCACAACTTTACAAGTCAACAGTTCAGTGAATGAAAAATGCTATTAGTACATTCTGTAATGTCTCAAGCATCAGGTGCTGTAAAGAAGACGCAATTGGTGCGGTTATAAAAATGGTTCGTGGTGAACATTCAGCGACCGTGTAGAACGCAAAATCCGCTTACAATGAGAATATACAGTGAAAGAGTAGTTAGGCTAAAGATGAAATGATAAAGCTTTTGAAGGAACTCCGCCCGAGGTGGTTGAAGCGGCGACCAGTATAAGGAACGATTTGCTGCCTGAGAAATGTTAAAAAACGGTGTGAGCGAGAACGTAATTTATTCACAGTTAAGAAAAATGTCAAGACAATTAATGTTGATGTTATGTTGGCGTATTTTCTGGAGAAATCGATGGTAATAAAATATTCAACATTAAGAACTATTTATTTCATGTTAAAGTCTTTGTTATATCTCCGTTTTGGTGTTGATATATCGAAGTTGTGAAGTTTGATTGCTTTGTTGAAAAAAAAAATCTGTTGGATATGTAGCAAAAACGTGCAGTGTTTCCACAAGAGAGCACACAAACACATTTTTGGTGGCAGCAAGAATATTTTACAAAGAATACTGTTATTTCAGATCCTAATATTGATAATAAAAGTACCAGGAATTAATTTATCCGGTGCACCTCGTGTAGTATAACTATTCATATTGTAACTTGCATTGTTAGAATAAGTTGATAAATGTATATCATTAAATTGTGTGATATAGCAAAACTGCTACTTTGTATTGTAATTTATAAAATAGTAGTGCAAAGTAGTGCTGCAAAGATCTTTAATTGTTTTATTCCAGTGCCACTAGACTGCTACTTTCAGTTTTAAAATTAGATAGGCATAAGTTACATTACGATACGGTAGTATAACAATATTTTTTACAATAATAGCTTTTCTTTTAAATTGACGATATTTAGTCTCTATTGGTCTTTGTTACAAAATATTAAAAAATAGTATCTTCATATCTATTCTAGTCTAAGTCACATTTCCCTCAAACGAAAGCGGAGATCGAATGTATCTTTATGCACTAGTACTCCTGTACACTGAAAAAACCGTCACGGGTGGACGAGGTCATTCAGGCGCGGACTCATGAACGGCAGATCTGGGGTCAAATCCCACCACGACCATCCTCCTTGACTGAGGTTTTTTCAGGTTTTCCTCAATCCTCATAAATGACAAATGTCGGGGAAGTACCCTAATCTTGGGCTTAGGAAGCTTCCTTTCATATAAAAAAATCCTTTCTCAATATATCATTTCATTTCATGTATCATAAGTGTCCACCGCGTTAAACACTTCAAAAAAAGGGGGGCATAGAAATTGCTTTTTAACTCTTTTGAAGGAATGATTACAATTAAAGCTTTACTAAATGTCTAAATGCGACAAAGATACCTCTGCATACCGACGGTTCGAAGTCCACGTTACGCTAGGCATGAGGTATCCGCAATGCTCATTAAGTTACTGCTAGACAGGTGTATTTCTCACAATTACGCAAATGCACAGCTCTTAATGCAAACATATGGCAGTGCGCAGGCGCAATTGTTAAGTTGAACGCTGAGTCTCCATACGCAGCATTGCACTTTAGGAAGAAAGATTAAGTGTACGCGAAATAAGAGTAGGAATGTAAAATATAGCATCACAGACTTGTACAATGGTGGCACGTTTCTTTTTTACTTTTAATTAAGAACACTCTTTAACACCTCAGGTCATCAGCGTCCCATTCAATTCAGGGCATGAAACGGCCGACAAATTTTGCTCAGAGATCTCTCTTTCAGGCTTGAGGTTCTTCCACGTGCCGTAAATCTACAACACGGGACTCACGGCTTTACTTCCCTTCCGAAGGAGTTGATACATGAAATAAAACTATAATTTCGGCAAAGAAATTTGAAGGGGGGAGAAAGAGTTCCAGGCTATGTTTAGAGTACCTCCATAGCATTTGCCATTGATGAGAAATGATGGAATTAAAAAAAAAAAACGTGGAAAAAATGTAAGTCAGGGTGAACTTTCGAACTGCAAACTTCCCGTTTACGACTGCCTTAATGATATCTGCCACACCCCTGTCGAAAAATACAGGATGTCTCATAAGTCAGTGAATCATTGTATTTGTATTCTTGAACACATTTGCATTTACATAAATTGCTCTAAAGGTCTTACACAATTAAAGTGAGGAAGGAAATTCACTGCACAGTGGACCGCTAAGGGTGGTCGAGGTCGTTAAGGCGCGGACTCGTGATCTGGGGATCGATTCCCATCAGGACCATCCTTCCTGACTGACGTTTTACCAGGTTTTCCTCAGTCCTCATAAATGGAGAATACCGGGAAGGTACCCTAAACTTAGGCCTTCCTTAAAAAAATCCTTTTCCAGTATATCATTTCATCTTATGTGTCCACCGCCTGTGGTACCTCAGTAGTAAAAACGGGCGTTAAACGCTATTCAAAAAAAAAAAAAAAAAAAAAAAACCTGCTCAGTGGAGTGTTAGTTGTATAGAAGCTAGCAACAGCACTTATGTTGCTAACACGAACTATCTAGCCCGAAAATGTCTGCCCTTCTTACCTTGGATTTGACTGTTAATGTTATGGGATGTCAATAATCATCGTGCCATTGTGTTAAGAGTAGTACAGCATGAACCAAGCGAGTGAATATTGTTCATATTGGATTGCGCATTATCATATCTTACCATTCGAGCTCATTTTCTTTTTGGAAGAACTGTGCAATACAAGGGTCACTAGATAAGTATTGAGACAACAAATAATGACTGCTCATAGAAGCGTATCCCAGTTTCTCTGGCACTGTGTGCAGCGTTACATTCCTTGAAATCACTTCTTGAAGCATCCACGCCACTCAGTTTCCGGCACTACAGATAACTCCTGCAACCGCTTCTTCGGGACTAGAAAATCGGTGACCTCAAATTGGGTTCTTCACAGCTGAGAACAGGAAGAAATCCCATGGTGCCAGGTCATGACATTGGATGGATGAGTGGCCCTTGTTCCTGTCTCAAAACACCCCCGTACTTTGAAGAGTAAATAGATATCTGCGAATTGTGTAAGAACTAGTATCACTGCACTGGCTTAAAGGCAGCTCAAGAATGCATGAAGATTAAATGTGTTCTATGTCAGAATAAACCAAAATTCCGGATAGTTTTATTTTTACCATATCCTGCACAGAATTTTCCATGTGGCTCATTAGTTCTCTAAAAAATTGCAAAATAATTTGCAACTAACGTTTCTAGAACCTTTGAAAAGCTAATTGCTCCTGCAACATTTATCATGTACAGCTTGTTGCTAAACGGCCCAAAATGCCAGGTTGCATGTTGCGTGCTTGTCTTAATTATCTCTAACCGTACAACTTTCCGCAGGCAAATTACCACACAGAGACAGATTTCATGACAAAACGACGTCGCATTGGTTGTTTGTCTCAGGGAATGAGCATGGTTTCCGAAAAGGTCAAGGCAAACGTCAGATTTGGCAGCGTTTACTGAGCTGCTCTATTTATGCAAATTATTCTCGATTGTTTGGCGTACCAGTCATATAAAGGACAGGAATTCTCCTAGGAACAGGAAATAGCTCCGGCCAGCTTTCCTGATGTCTAAATGCGGGAGAAAAAATACTGTTACATATTAAAACGTGTTAGTAAGGAAATGACAAATATTTAGCACTCGGAACCAAATAATATCAAAATATCATCGCCATAGCCCGGAAGTTAGGCAAAATGCCTTTTCTATGTGGATGCATATATTTAAGAGTCAGATAGAAATGAACATGTTTCCGTACATTTGGAGTCGGTGGGGCCAGTTTTTATTTTGTCTTTTTTTTTTTTTGCTTGTGGGGTAAGAGCTACAATCTCGAGCGTCAACGGAGAGTCCCGAACGAGAGATGGCGAATTCTGCGGAACCGCTTGTAAAACTGTAAATGCTACCTGTATTACTTTTTTGCCAAACGTAATGTAACCTATGTGTTGTCCTTAACTTTCTGGCTGCAATATATTCTTCCTTATTACAAAACTGCGTTTTTCACTTTTTACCACGCGTTATCTTATTGGAATTTGCAATTAATTAATACACACACTACACTAACTCTAGCGCTAACCTCGGGTAAATCCTAGAAACTGGTGAACCCTGTGGTTTGCAGCGGGTTTTCATTAAGGTTATTCTTCTATCTAATTTAAACAATTTCTCGTTTATAACCTTTTTTCTCCCGAATCCCATCCCTTTGCGCTCAAACACTATGTGTTCCTTATCTTCCTTTCCCCCCACATATTGGACAGTGATTCTGAGGAAACCCTTTCCTTATTCCTTTTAATCTCCACATGTCTGCTATTACCCATGCAATGCTCTCTCTTTGTTCTTTATTTGATTTATTGTATACTTCTCTCTTTCCCACTTATTGTTATCGGTATACAAAATAATAAAGTTCTTTTACTTGCTATCTCGCTAAACAGCTTGTATATTTGTATATTTTCCAATCTCCTTTTCAAAAACCATTTACATTTACATTTCCCTTCTCCTCCAAATGTCCCCCATTCCATTGTTATCCAAAATTATGCTCCTTAGATTCTTTTCTTGAAATTCTAAGCATTTCCTGAACAAATTTCCTTCATTAAGTTTAGAATTCTGAACCAATATTTGAGAGCTCTTTCCATAATCACACCTTTCCTTGCCACTTTTCCCATTTCAATTTGGGCAACTCCCGTTGCTGTTGTACTCGGTACACCTAAAATTTCTCTACAAAACATCTTATGCTCAACATCCACAATTTCCCATCCTCCTTACAGTCCCCATATTTCAATGTCATACAACTTTTTTGCCTCAACCAACATGTTATATATATATATATATATATATATATATATATATATATATATATATTTCCTAGCCACTTAACATTTATATCGGGTATTTTATATTTACAACCTTTAACTGCTATCATTGCTCCTTTCCCTTTTGCCAAAGCTAATTATTATTCAGCACTCATCTTGCGCAATTTGTTTACACGTGTAATTCATTGTGAACAATAAAAGGAACTTCTTAGTTGAGATGTCTACTGGCCTCTGCTAACTCTTGCACTTTCACTCGTCTGTTAATGAAAATAATATTATGGGGCTTTCTCAATGGCTTCCGGCCTCACAGCTGAATTTGCAACTACAGGGCGTGGTGAGCCTTCTCATTTACGAACGGTTTCATTAGGAAAGGCACGCATCACCCAATGTAGGCAAAATCCTCTCATGACTTTCCTTTGCTGTTTTCCCTTTCAAATAAAAGATTTGAATCACATCAGGAATTCCACTCTTATCTATTTTTCACTGTCACTCGAAACGTTTGTGTTTAAACAATTGTCAAATAAAGATTTAACATGAAAATGAACCGTAATCATGGAATATTGATAAATAAATAGTAAACTTTATGACGGCAAGTACAGATGTTGCTGTTGCCCTCTATTAGTATGCAAAGCAGATTAGTTAACAAACCATCCTCATAACTTCAAAACTTTAAGAATACCTTAGGAAACCTAAACTTACAGATATCGAGGATGAACGTTGATAGAAGGCTGGGAAAGCGAAAAGGAACCGCATGTAAGAATTTCTTATGGCCATTTAAAGTAATAATAATCTTTAGAATAAAGATCTCTCAAGTGAAGCGTTTTAATAAGTTCAATGATGAAAAAAGTACTTACCTCGTCGACTGGAATGTAGGCGCTGGGGCCGTGTATTGTTGGGTGTGGAACAGGCATCCCGCGCTCCTGCCAACAAAACAACACACATTAACGTGTCGCGCTATTTGTGACTGCACAATTGGCACAGTTTATGGAAATGCAAACAAAACAGACAGCAATTCATGTACATATTTGACGTTTTTTTCTCGTCTTTGGCAACATAACACGTATTTTATCAGCGACTTCTCTCAGAAGTAAAGTTTGAGACTCGCTTTGGCGAATTTCATGATTCAATCTTAAGTGCCTAGTAAGATTTTTATGTAATTTTCCTTGGTCGGGTTGTATTCTTTCTTATTACGAGCCTTCAAACTATTTTTACCTTTTAACAAAAACGAAAAACGATGATATTAAGGTCACTGTCAATAATTGTCATCTGTCAGACAAAATAAACTTTCACGACACAATTAACCAATATATGTCACCATAAAAACAGTGGAAATAAATCATTGGTATTATTTTAGATATTTAAAATATCGCATAGAGACAAAAAAAAAAAAAACTAAAGAAAATGCTAACGTTCGAAATAGATTGCTTATTAATCTGTTTTTGTTTTCCGGACTTCACACTATTCCTGTTCATCCGTAGAGTAATCCCGATTAAAACAATGTCACGTGACGTGATGTCACTGGCACCATTGTGTGCAGCCAATTACAAACAGTAGCAGTCCACGCAAAGAAAGTAGTTCCAAGTTAACAATCTAAACATGAGGATGGGTTTATTATAAATAACATCCACTATACAAAAATCAATACTTGTGACTTTAATTTAATTACTGCTGACTTAATGAAGTTGAATTTAGAAGTTACAAATTGATGCGTTACAACTGCCAAGAAGCAGCTCGCCTGATTCAACGGTTGTTTAAACAAGGCAAGGTGCAAGCAGTTTGCGCCTGTTATCATGTCTAACGCTAACGGACACGTGTTGCTTTTTCTACGGGATATATAGGGTGTGTACATATGATTATAGAGGTTTTATATTTATATATTTTTCTCTAAGATATAATATAATTTTGAATCATAACTTAAATTGAAGAGTAACTATGTAAGTTATCATAACACAAATTACAAATGTTCACTATGGGATCCATTTGTGACACGGCATACATCCAGCCGGTAGTCCACACTGATGTTAGTATGTCTGATGTAATTGATCCAACTGCTGCAATAATCCTCCGTCTCAACTCAGGTAGGTCTGCAAGCAACGGTGACATGTATACATGATCTTTATGTACCCTCCACAAGAAAAATTCACAGGGGGGTCATATCTGGGGACTTCGGAGACCAACGGGGAAAAGCCAAGGCGTCCGGACCATGTCAACCAATCCAACGATGGGGACATTTTGCCTTTATGTAGGAGTCTTTAGCAATTGCAGACGATATGATCTCTGTTAGAGATGTTTACTTAACACCTTCCACGCTGTCATTGTTGGAGTTGTTAGTTCTCGAGCCGTCCGCCGCTCAGATTTTTTAGAACTGCGCGCGAAAACTGTTGTGATTGTCTACACATTCTCCTCTGACATATGCGGTCGTCCGGGGCTCTTTCCTTTGGATCTGATTGTATCGCATATGGATTTGTTACTAGAAGGGGTTAACCAAATCTTGGCCTATACGCCCTCTGGACTGGATTATGTTTCGCGAATTCCAAGAGATAAAAAGATTTGTGCATGCGAGTTGTCTTATTTTGTTTATTTCATTACCATAGCTACAAAACAAAATCTGCACGTGTAGAATTGAAACTTCCGCAATTACTCTCCAATTAAAGACATGTTTCAAAATTATATTGTACACAGCATAGAAAAAATATAAGTTTAAAACCGTTATAACCATTTGTGTACACCCTGTGTTGTGTAAAGCATAAACCAGGCAAGCCCTTAACTAGTGACGAGAAAACAATTACTTTATACGTCTTTTCAAAGTTTGCGAAAAGTATCCGGCACTCGCAATAAGGCAGGCAGTAAACCTAACCTCAGAAATTACGGGCTCTTGTCATTACGTCGCTATTACTTGCCACGTGTTTCACAATCGGGAGTATTCTTGGCGCAAATTGCGGAAGTTTGTTGACGTTAGGATTAATCTATGAGTGAATAGATAACAGATGCGCAGGTTACAGAAGAGTTCGCAGAATAAAATTACCGTAGTCAAATCAGAGTTTATTTTCACATAAGGAGATTTTATGAAACTTGTTTGGGGAAACCAAAAATTGTAAAGACATTATGGTGAATAAAATGAAAGAAGCTTTAATTTTACTACATGGAATACTAATGGAAGAGCCCGATTTGTGGAAATGTAATGCATATTTATCGGCATTTGTCAAGACGTAGCTTTTATTTTTGTACCGCACACGCATTTTTCTGTAAAACGAAGAGAAAATTAATAATAAGATAACAAAATGTTTATGCAAATATAGATTATGTCATACAATGTTGCTGTAAAATGGGATATACATTAACAGTTGCATTTTCAACTATCCCTACTTTGAACTTTCCCTTTGCCCTACGTTATTGCGTGAGCATAAACTGAAATTTTACCCTTTTCCTTTGTTGTCCGACTTTTGGAAATCGAAATATTTAATCATTAAATTTAGAATTTATGAATATTTAAGCATTAAATTTAGAAGTTATGTTGGTGCTGGAAGGGAGAGGTACAATACATTACGAGATACAAACCATCTTCTTTCCTTCAGCAATTCTGAACGGTGAATGATAGCTTGCTTTGTTTGTGTTTGAGTGACGTAACTTGATGTTAAGCGCTTAAGAATTCTGATCCCTACTGCTTTCATAAACATTTAAAAATATAAATAGTACATTTAAAAAGCTCGCATCGTCGCTTTCTTTCAATTGTTGATCTTTTGGGCAGCAACAGTCCTGAATGCCGTGCCAGTCATAATGGCCCCATGTCAGTGTGATAATATAAGTTCAATGTAAAATGTAATAAAGAGAAAGTATTTTTTATTTTATAAAAGAAAGTATAAAAAGTCCCGTACCCTTTTGGTTCGTTCGCATTACAAAGTATGAGAATCTTTGTGCTCTGATATATAAATGAAAATCCTTCACCCAAAGAAGTACCTTGTTTGACATATGTGACAATATATCAAGCGAATTCTATCCCAGGCAGCTGTTCTATGATTGATCAGCAGTCACCCTGATCAAAGGATGGGCCTTTCAAACGCATCAAAGGCAAGGACAGAGCTAATGATTCTGAGAGAAGGTCCTGACAACTCAACAGCAGCTGTGTTTATCATACACAATTATAAAGACATACATTTTCCATTTTAGTTTTCGGTTAAAGCGTTATTGTTTAAGAAATTATTGTTTTTCTTCAAGAATTTCGTATTATTGTTTCTACAGCTTTGTTTATTATAAGGGAATCTTTTAAAAATTTTCAGTTATACATAATATTTACAGCTTTTTTCCTTCTTTTTTATGAAATAAAACCATATTCATACTCAGAATAAATACACCAAGTCCTCAAACAGGGATGCCCTTTAATATATATGTATACATAGATGAAGTACTTAAATGAGTGGGAAAATATTCTACTGGGGATACCCGAATTAATAAGCTGAAAACAATTTTTGTTGCTGACGGTCAGGTAATTTTTAGAGGAAACGTAAGATGGTCTACAGAGAAGTGTTAATAAACTGAAATATATCATGGAGACATATAATTTAAAGAATTTAACAACCAAGACAAAATCAATTACTTTAATAGGGAAAATCATGTAAGGTAGTTATTAATGAAGAAATAATAGAACAAGTCTCCAGTTTTAATTATCTAAGTTATAATGTATCATACGGTAAAAATGAACATTGAACATAAAACTAAAATTAAGACAAATTAATGAAACAATAAGGAGAGCATTAAGGAACATGATATCAAAAGCAACACAAAAAATAATATAAAGTAATGATAGAGCCAGTGACAACACATAAAAGTGAAAACTGAACAGTGAATAGGACAGACAGGAAAAGAATAGAAACCGCAGAGATGAGATATTTAAGAGCAGTAGCTGAATTTACTCTCCTAGATAAAACACAGAAACGAGGAAATTAAGAAAACAGTTAAATATATATATATATATATTATTAATAGAGTAATAAAAACTTCTAAAAAGCATAAAAACTCATAAAAACACTCAGAGTGCAATATAAAAAGGTTCACATAAAATTTCACACTAAAAACCGTAAAATTGAACTCTAAAATCACACTATATTTCGAGCTTGGCTCTTGGTCACGTGATGAAAATGAACTGAGCTCTGGCAGGCAGCGTCTGTCGTTGTGAGGCATAGAGATGTGACGTGGCAGCAAAACTGCCAACTCTAGATGAACAAAGTAGTTTGGCAAACCTGGCAGTATTACAGGGAGATGTTGAGGCCTGGAGGAATACGGGCTTTATGTAAAACTATTGCTGCCATCTCTACGTCTCTAAGTAAGGTGTGTTTAGATGGAGGAGCGGCATCTATGAGAATAAGAGAGAAACAGTTGTCGAACGTGGCCTGGTGAAAATTGGCATGTTGTGATACCGGTAATGGGGAACAAGTTTTAACTGAATGCCTGTGATTGTTCATTCTAATAGATACCTTAGTGGACGTTAGTCCAATGTAAAAAGCGGGACAGAATTGGCATTTAAGTAAATACACCACATTTGTGGAGGTGCAGTTGAGAAACCTTACACACACCTTACTTAGAGACGTAGAGATGGCAGCAATAGTTTTACATAAAGCCCGTATTCCTCCAGGCCTCAACATCTCCCTGTAATACTGCCAGGTTTGCCAAACTACTTTGTTCATCTAGAGTTGGCAGTTTTGCTGCCACGTCACATCTCTATGCCTCACAACGACAGACGCTGCCTGCCAGAGCTCAGTTCATTTTCATCACGTGACCAAGAGCCAAGCTCGAAATATAGTGTGATTTTAGTGTTCAATTTTACGGTTTTTAGTGTGAAATTTTATGTGAACCTTTTTAAATTGCACTCTGAGTGTTTTTATGAGTATATATATATATATATATATATATATATATATATATATATAAAATTAATGCATATAAAATAATCGGTGCCAGCATGTTAAGAATGAAAGAGGAACGGATACAAACATTTTTACTAAATTATAAACCTACAAGATATTCCCAAGTAGGATAGACCAAGAACAAGATGCAGTGATATGTTTAAATGAGGACGGAACTGGTCAACAGGCCTATAGCTTGTGGAGGAGGAAGAAGAAAGTATATTCCAGAAGGTAGTCAATTATCAAAGGAAAAAATCAGGAACATTTTTGCATTCTAAGTACCATTAACAGGTGAAATTAGCACCAACAAAAAATCCGTTTCTGATCACTAATTTTCAAACTTCCGAAGGAAGTCATACTTAGGATTTTTTCGTCGGAAAAAAAATTCTTCAATCCTGGCCGGGTTTGAACCCGCAATCTTGGGTTTAGAAGACATTTATGGTTACCACTACATCACCAGGAAAGACGCATTATTGTCAAGAGAGACTATATTGAAAAATAAGAATAATTTCAAATAGCTATGCCGTAATTTTGTACTTCATTCCGAAGACCTTTAAAATGACCCTCATATAACGCATTACCTGGTTAATCATATCAACATTTTTCAAATTGCATGCTTTATCTTAAAAGTCAAGATATATGGAACAAGGAAGAAAAGAGGTGCAAAAAAACTGCTTTACCATTTGGCTATCTTGTTCACATAGCTATTTGGATAGCTGTTATTGCTATTTTGCTGCAAGTCCCTATTTACCCTTTCAGCAATCCTAAGAAACCTGAAACCCTTGCAATTAATTACTCAGGAGAAAACTTTTATATTTTAATACTTTCTTTATGATCAAAGAGCCCTGTCATCCTTTCCCAAAGAGAAACTTCCGACTAAATACACTCATGATGAAGGTCTCTGATGCTTGCAACATATGATAGTTTGTGTTTCAAAGAGATGGCTTTCAGAGTCAAACGTAACGGCCAGTTCAAATAGCTCGACCTAAATTACCTTCCCAGGTTTCGTTATTAAAATTCAAAACTTAAATCCGAACTTTTTTTCATATAAGCGTATTTCTTTAGCTGGTGCGGTATTAAACTATAATATTTTCTCTACAAAGGATAGATGAAAAGCTAACTGATGACATGCATTATCGGGTGCAGCCCTCCTAAAACTTTAAAATGGTATATGTTAGAAATATGGTTCTTAGAACAAAATGTGCATTAAATTCTGTATTTAAGAACATGTATAAAATTACACAGGAGTAGCTCAAGAGTTAAGGAGCCGATTACAAACTGCAGGATCCGGGTTCGATCCCCAGCAGGAGAACGTTTTTCCTCTCTGTCATAGATAGGATCCGGTTCTCCGAGTTTGCTACCCAAATGAGTGCCGGAGTGCAATGCTAGTCACATTGTGTAGTGCGACTTTTGAACTGAATAGCGTTTAACTCCCGTTCTAACTACTATGACCCGACAGTTGGCAATCACGAGGATTGGGAAAAACCTATAAAAAAACGAGTCAATGGCGGATTTCGAATCATAGGCCTCCTGTTTGCAGATACCTTACCAACACTCATTCCAACACATGTCAAGCCTTTCCAAGATCTACCTAACCTAATACACAGTTGATATCTTTTTTATACTTTACTTGGTACCCACCCTTCCCCCTAGAACATAAGGGGTTAAGATTATAAAGTACAATTTAATTACAATATTTTCTTATAGAGAATAGAGTGAAGGGTGGTAAATCCATCGCCTCCATTGCCATCTAGCAGGGAACTAAGGCATTTCTTGGACGTGAAATGGCCGATAATTCTATCAGGACAGTTTGGAGTTTTTTAACGTGCCGTAAATCTATGACAGGGAACTTATGACTTAAAGTCTCTCCCGGAGTATTCATACTCAAATTTTTTATGTCCAGAAAAATATATCGACTCGATTGTGTTTGAATCCGCGAGCTCTGGGTCCAGACCCCCTAGAATACTGAGGTCTACATCTTTTATTTAGAGATTTTTAGCGTTTTAATATGAATAATACAGTAAAACTCAATGCATATTCAACAGTCAATACATTTCCATAAAAGATAATGTTTTGTTCATGTAGTTTTAATTTATGTTTTTTTTAAAAAAATGTGTTTTATATAATTTAATGCTCCACTAAATCTTAGATTTTACTGATAACTGCACACGACAGCCTTTCAGTGAATATACGGTCTAATTGAAACCTTATTCACCTATCAGTTGATATAGTTTATTAACGGAAGCTCTTTAACATCTCAGGTCATCAGAGTCCTATCCAATTCAGCACGTGAAACGCCGATAAACTTTTCTCAGAAATCTCTTCTTTCAGGCTTGAGATTCTTTTACATGCCGTAAATCTACGACACGGGACCCACAGCTTTACATCCCTTCCGAAGGAAGTCATACTTAGGATTTTTACGCCCGAAAAAAATCCATCGATCCTGACCGGAATTGAAGCCGCAATCTTGGGTTTGGAGGCAAGTATAGTTACCAC
Source organism: Metallyticus violacea (assembly GCA_030762175.1). Taxonomy (NCBI): domain Eukaryota; kingdom Metazoa; phylum Arthropoda; class Insecta; order Mantodea; family Metallyticidae; genus Metallyticus; species Metallyticus violacea. The sequence continues at coordinate 25,791,889 of CM060831.1, read as the reverse complement.
TACACCATTTAGACCGACTTTCATCAATGATAATGGAACTTAATTGATAGTTTTAAAGCAATGTACTCAAATCTTATAACTGATAGTTTTTTCAAGTTCATTTTTTATTTTAATAATCTCTTCTTCGACTCGACATCTAGGAAGTCAATTCTCATGTACTTCTGTTTACTATTGGCTTTAATACAAACTGTAAATATGGCCAGATTTGATGATCTACTGATTCAAAATATAAAAGACGAAAATACAACAAAATGGCATTGTTCTTGCTTTGCAATTATCTAACAGAATCCCCCTTTTGCTTATAAATTTTCTTAGGTAATTTAATTGAGCTTTCAAACTCGTGATAATAAATATTCGTTAACCTCAGTTAAATTACCGAAAAAAATTATCATAACAAAAGTAAAGCTGAGAGAATGGAATGTGTTCATTTTAACGGACGTTAAACCCCATTAAACTGAGGCATCACAGGCAGTGGTCACTGATGATACATGAGATAAAACGATAAACTGGGAAAGCATTTTTTTAAAGGAAAGAAGCTTTCCAGGTTTAAGTTTAGGACACCTACCCAGCATTTGCCATTTATGAGCACTGAGTAAACGTGGGAAAAACCTGTCAGAGAGGACGGTCCTGGCGGGAATAGAATGCCAGATTCCCTTCAAGAGTGACCTCGGCCACCCGTGGCGGCATTTTCTTTCTTGACTTACTAGATAGAGAACGAATAGTTTTTGCACTTGAATTTTCAGAACGAAAGTTTTTTTGCAGTTGAATTGGGTTACTGTCATGTTGCTTATTTATGCCTATAATTTGAAATACTAATTACTCTATATTTTCGTATTTTATTTTATTAATCTGAGCTCGTATACGAGGATATGTCAGTAATTTCTAGCCCGAGATATTTCACGTTATCCGTAGATAAACATGTTCGCCATTGTCCCGGGAAGCACTAGTGGACCTGGATGTAACTTCATTTGTCACGTCTCTAGACTATTTTAAAACACAAAATGAATGGAAAATAGATACGAGAATGCAACGTATTTGGATTACAGACATGACACAATCAGCCCTACAGTCCAGATCTTGTGCCTTTCCAATAATCCGAAAGAATATTTGCCAATGCTACAATGGTGTCTCCGTGATCAATTGGCGGGTTTCTTGACAATCCTTCACTCACAAAAGTTTTGTGTAACTTATTTTTTGAATCCTCGATCAAGATACTGAGAAAGATTGCAAATGGTGCTTTCTTTAAAGCAAATACTCACTATAAATATAACATAAAGATTTGCATTTACAGCTGATTAGGTAGATAGTATGTCTAAGATTTCTTTTTAAAGAGTTACACCATTTGGAAAAACGGGCTGTTTAATGAACAGTAGAGCTATGGTACAAAAATAGAGAGCTCACAAGGACGAGCTACTGTCGAAGGAGATGCTTCTGATTTTGGGCGTACCTTGACCTTGATAAAGATTCCTTCATCACATGACTAACCTCAGTGAAGAATTCACAAACAACGTTTTATATCCACCGCTAAAATTAGAAAAATTCATTAAAGGTTTTATCATATAATTACAAAATAAATGTATGAGAAAAAAATTGTGTACTTAAGTCACAGTATTTAAACCCCCAAATTACGGAATAACACAAAATGTTAATTCATATAACAGAATCCAAACATATAGACATCATTAATATCCAATGCCGCTGCTGAAGTATTAAGTTGATGGCTTTGGCGATATCAAGAAACACTTGTTTTAAAGGAACACTGGGACTTTTTGGTCAAAATCGGTCTAAAATCGAAAATTGTTTTTTGTGCAAATGTTTCTTCGAACATTTGGGTGTCCCCAGAAGGCCAACATTTGCATGCCCCGCCCCCACCCCCCTCCATTCGGGTTCTGGTCATTTAAAAAGCTCCGCGCGTCCTTTTAAATCACACCGTTTCCCTGCATACCTTTTTATAAAACTACGTTTTTCTCAAAACTTCATTTTTGCACATTCAAAATGTCCCTTGCGTCACAGCTTTTGTTTAAATTCAATTAAACTATATCAGAATATGCAGCAGTATTCATTGTAATATTTTATATGACAAAACATATGCTAACAACAATAATAATTAAAATGCATTCTATGCAAAAACTGTTAATTTTAAAGATTATAATTTCTTATAGATTTAAAATTATCGCAATTCACTCAACAAATTTATTTAAAATATCTTTCTATACAATTTTTGTAGGGATTCAAAGCTGCAATTGCAAAATTACGAACCAATTTTCTCAACTCATGAGTATCGTGGAACATTTTGATTAAGCGTCATATTTACATAATAACATTTATAAACTGATTTATAACTGGCTATGTATTTATCCAATTTGAATGAAATTCGGTATACATATTAACTTAACAGCAATGAAAAGACAGTAAAAGTTTCACAAATAGCCTTAAAAAATGGAACTTTGAAAATTCACTCCCGCGTCCCTTAAAGGAAGGAAGCGTTCTAGACTTAGGTACATCCCCACATTTTCTTTTTATGAAGACTATGGAAAACTTGGAAAAAACCTCAGTCAGGGAGGACGGCCCTGAAGTAAACTGAACCCCAGACCTCTCGCTCACGACCTCGGCCACCCGTGTCGTCGCTGGCTGTTATTCTGCTATCTCGGTTCAGATTCTTAGGGCCGACCTTGAATTTTTAAAGCTGGAATGGATATTTCTTTTCTATCACTATTCTTTCATTCCCTTGGTTTTGTTACAGGGTCCAAGTGCCGGGCGAGATGAGCTGGTACTGTGTACGATGTGACGGTGGCTTGCGCTTTGGAAAGGTTTCCGACCCTGCATCTGGTATGAAGGGGACTCCATCGGGCGACGTCGAGGTGATCTATTATGTAAATAATGTTGAGAGCCCCGTTTACGTCCTTTCCTCAATGTTTTTCGATCTTGGTGTCTCACTCTCCTTGAGGTGCTTTTACTTGGCGCGTAAACACAAACGGCCAGCCGTTGAAAGTACCGAAATATCCTCTTTCGTTTTTAACAATCTAATTCAATCTAAATCACAGATGGATAAAGCGAAACGAAAGGGGGGAAAAAAAAATACCTTTCAGTTTACCTAAAATTACTCTGTAAATAACGAAGCATATTACATATAACGCAAAATGTTGCCAATAACAAACACAACACATATTAGGAAACTGTCGAACCATGCGCTACACTAATTATTTCAGACCTGGCATTTTAGCCAAACCCCTTTTTAAGCAATTAGAACTGCCAGAGAAGTTTTGGCACACTCATAGTGCTTTAGAAAAGGATATGCAATGCACTTGATGCAGTCTTTTCTCTAGTACATGCGTTGCACCTTTTAATGGACGCTATAAATTGTACGCACAAAAAAACCGAAACGTGTTCTTTAATATGTTGACTTTATTGCTCTGAGCAAAGATGAAGCTAGCCAAGTGATGCACTTCCAAGTAAACCTTAACTATTTAGCATATCTGACCACATCTTCCTGCGAGTTATTTCAAGTCTCAGATTTATGTCCTGATACAGCTGTTCGATATTTCACAATCTGGTACATGAAGTGCTAACAGCCCACTTCTGTTTATGTAAGAAATCTTCCTTGGTAGTTTGGGCACTTCTTCCACTACACCTAACAGAAGAGAGAATGTAATGCTTGAAATGTATCATTTTTGTAGTTTTACTTTGTCCAAATTCAAACAACAATAACAATACGGTTGCCAGGCAACGATAGCAAACAAAAGATGCAATACTAAAATGGCATCTTTAAAATGTAGGTATCAAAAGATAGGGATAGCATTTGAAATTTCAATTGGGGGTCCATTAAGGCTGTAAAGCTGAGCCTAATCAAAATCAGTGTGCTGCCTTGTATGTCTTAATTTTTACTGAGAATTGAAATGTTTCCTTGTTTGAACTACTATGCTGTCTGTGACATAATAACCGATAACCAATAATACGGTCAAAGGCCCAGCTGGTTTGCGCAAGCGCAGTATGAATATCTATGTCGCTGTCAGAGAGAGGTGAAGCTATTATTATTATTATTATTATTATTATTATTATTATTATTATTATTATTATTATTAGTAGTAGTAGTAGTAGTAGTAGTAGTAGTAGTAGTAGTAGTAGTAATAGTATAGTAGTAATGTATTTATTTACAAAATATATTGGTTACAAATCTAGCTCATCCATGTCGCATTCTGTTAGCACTGATTTGACCTCTAGTTTTTGGTTCGCTAGAAGAAAAAAAAATACACGTTCCATTAAAAAATGTGACTTTGAGTTGAAAAAGAAATTTTTAAATATTGTGGATTGTGCATACGCTCTCATTGTGTGGGCCCCAAACATGGGAACATTACTCGAAATTAGATTTTTCATATCATGTTTCATTCTGGTGATATTCGAGGTCTCAGAGTTAGGTGAGACACCCGGTATATATTAAGTATTGTTGCGTTATTTTTAAGGGAATGGTAAAGTCGTAACTACAGCAGCTTTAGCCTAATTTAAGATTGCTAAAAATTTTGTATATTAATAAGTGGTTCGTTCAGTTCAGACTTTTATGAAGGAGGTATAGCTATTTTTTTTTAAACCTTCTTCCTCCCTTCCTCTCCTGATGGGAGCATAATATCGCATCCTAGAGCTCAGGTTTTTCTTTCTACGACTCTCGACTTTTTTGCTATAACAGATTTTGGAGCAAGGCCGAGATAAGGGAGAACGCGAGGTAGGTGATATCGATCCCAAAAGAGAAAACTGTAGATAGTTTTGAAAAGATGAGGGGATGCTGTGAAGCGTATGAGATCCCAAGTGGGATACCTCACGAGATCAAGGCGCCAAAGTGCGTCATTTTTTTATTATGATAAAATCGATTTTTTTTCCGTAGGGGAAAGCCATTTTTTCTTGATAAGCATGAACATGTTTATTGATTTTCCGTTTCGCTATCTTAATGTGTAAAGTTCAGTAGCATTAGATTTTCTTGTAAACGCTGAATATATTATACATCTTATTTTATATGTGATAGAATTTGCCTTTATGTAGGTAAGGGTGAATTTGAAATCTTTAAAGAAAGATGGGAGAGGTTCAGAAAATCAACTGTTGTAGAGCTGAAAGGAATTATAAAAAAAAAGTGAACTAAATTTAATCAAAACGAAATTAAGGAAAACTAAATATGAATCGGAAAAAACGAAAGCGAAATGAATGAACACTAAAAAGAGAGTTGGAAGAAGGATGGGTGGTAAAGGGGGGGGGGTAATTGCTTGCAATATGAAAGTTAAATAAGGAGCAAGAAATATATATACATATATATACATTAAATATTGAGAATGGTATGAAAGGGACAGAAAAATGTTAAGCACAACAAGGGAAAACGCCATGTAGCAAATTAAAGAAAACTTTGTGTAAGTGGGAAAAAGAAAGCAACATGAGAGAGAGAAACAGTGAATCATAGATGTAAAAAAAAACACGGCCTTACTCAAGCTGTTCGTTGATGTATTAATGTAAGGAAATCAATGAAATTTTAACTTGATGTATTTCTATTGATACCCAGGTTCAAAGATTACCCTTTCAGTCACCGACGCAGATCTTAATACATAATGACAGTTGTGCTGAACAAACTTTTAACTACGTTTAAGTAACCAAAAACATGGCTAGGATTTATTCCAGTTGAAATTCAAGAACAAGATTAATCAGAACTCCCAGGAAAAGTTTAGGATAAAGATAAATCTATTTTGGCAATAATTTATTTTAGTACCGCCAATAAACCATATAATTTGATATTGCAAAATTTTGTTAGTGCGAAAGCTTATTATGAGCCAAGATCCAGAAAATTGGGTTTGACAAAAAGTGAGAGGAAATTGCTAGGGAAAACGAGAAAACAAAACGAAAATTTTAAAACTATTCCATTATAAACTACAGAGCGACGTAATGATCTATGAACCAACATCGATAGGTGAGAGCTGCGCTCTTTGCCACCTGCAGTTATCGTAGGGTGGCGTTGACACAAACATTCAAGGCAAAACCACATACTCTGCAAGAAATTAAATAAAATATCCCATCTCAACGAGAACTACAGTGAGAGATTGAAAGTATTTTTTAACAGGTGCCAAAAATGTAACGCTCCATTGCCCAGCCGATTGTATCTCCAGCAAAACTTTACACTCCGAAAGAGACAGCTCTGCCTATTCAAGTCCCTTCAGGCGTTTCTTAATTTTCCTCTAAGCCTCCTCCCTTCTGTTTCCCCGCGCTGCGATCCGAATATTACCCATTCATATATTTTCCAGACCACTTCTTAATTTTGAAACCCAAGCCCTACTTTCTCCCCATTCTCAACTGTTCATGATAGCAGCTCGTCCTAATTAGTGTCTGATCTTAAATTTGTAGTCAGTACTTCACTGCTCGGATCCCACTATAGACACCAAATTGTAATTGCCAAAAATGTATGGACAAGGTAGTGGCACCTACTTCCATAAAGTTGGTGAGTTATTTTTTTTCAAATGGTTAAGGAAACTGTTGTGTGGTTGATCAGTCACATTCTAGATACTCGCAGAGGGCAACGAGCTCCGCTCTGTATAAATACATTGCATGGATCAATGATCAATTATCGGCCAGTCTATCAAGACCAGCCGAGATATAAGTCGGGGAGGGCGTAATTTATCAAACTGCTACGTTGGTCTGAATATTGCGCCATTGTCAGTGTAGTTTGAACCGTGAGGGTAAAACACATTCTACATCTTAGAGTGCAGTCTACTTGAATACTAAATGACAATTAATAGGCCTAATTCTTCTATTCTATTTTATGGTTCGTATGTCTGCAGGTATGGTATGCAGGAATGAGAAGGTAGCAACACTTAAGAAAGGGCAATCCTTCAAAATAGGCAGAGGGGTAAGGCATAGAGACCCAATTTCCACGAAACTTTTCCCAAGCATATTACAGGAAATATTCCGCAAAATAAAACGGGAAACAGATTTGGAATTAACATAAATGGTTACAAACACACGAACCTAAGATTTGCAGACGACATTCTATTTTCTAGATCAGCAGAGAGCCTTCAAAGAATGCTACGAGATTTCAACAAGCACAGTAAAACTGCCGGTCTATCCATGAACACGGAGGAAATACAGATAATGAGAAATAGCCAAGTTAGAATCAACTCATCAACAATAAAATATGCAACAGAGTATATCTACTTAGGACAAACAGTTGCATTCCAGTATCACATGGACAAATAAATCAAAAGAAGAATTTCCTCAGCGTGGAGAACATTCTGGTCAATGAAATTAATACTAATGGGCAATGCTTTGAGTTGAAAACTGAGGTTAGGCGTGCTGGAATCATGCATATTCCAAAACTATTATATGGATGTCAAACTTGGAGCCTAACAGAAACAGAAAAATAATATTGGCATTTGCCAAAGTAAAACGGAAGCGGAAAGTACTAGGGATATCCCACATGGATGAAATATCATTTGTGGAATTAAGAAAGATGTCGGGACTAAACGACGTGGCTCAGCGTGCAAACAACCTGAAGTGGAAATGGGGAGGACGTATAGTAAGCCTCGGCTCTAGGGTAACCATGCTTGCCTCGTAAACCCAAGATCGCGGGTTCGATTCCAGCCAGGACCGATGGATTTTTTTCGGGCATAAAGTCCTAAGTATGGCTTCCTTCGGCAGGAAATAAAGTCGTGGGTCTCATGTCGTATATTTACAGCACGATAAAGAACCTCAAGTCTGAAAGAAGAAGCCTCTGAGCAAAATTTGTCTGTAGTTACACGCCTTGATTTGAATGGAACGCTGATGACCTGAGATGTTAAAGAGCGTCCGTAAATAAACCAAATCATGTAGCAAGGCTATCAAGAAGCAGATGGGGACATATAGCTACAACATATGATACACATATCGTTAGAAGAGGAATAGGGAGATCGAGAACAAGGTAGGCAGATACCTTCAGGAAAGCAGCCAGGACACACTGGACCAGCGTAGTACGGAACCGCAGTACCTGGAAGAGCCTAGCAGAAAGAAGAGAACAACTGAAGCCTATAGTGAAAGTGATCCAAACTTATAATACAAAACTTCAAGACTCAGCACTTGAACCTGCTAGTTAAACTTGAAAAATAAGAAACATTACAGACTTAGCAAACTCAATGGGACAGCTATGAACTGGCTCACATATAAGAAATCAATAAGCTCCAACCCCCGCTTGCGGAGGCCCTAGCCCTGGATGTGTCATAAGTGGCTTAATTCAATTCATTAATTAAGAAGAAGAAGAAGAAGAAGAAGAAGAAGAATATACGCACAGATTTCGCCCGTGATATCAGGAGATTTTTCAGAAGCTTTTAGGTGATCGATTTCCAAATTGTGATAAAATTCATAAATTATCAGTACTCGTATATTTTAGTTTATATAAAGCGTAACACCCGTCAGATCAACAGTTTAACTCTTGAAAGAGAACTAACAAGGACAATGGGTAAGTAAAACATTACATTCATGAATCAGCCTGACATAGTTTGGTACGAAAGAGACCAAGTATAATAAACATCTCACAAGGGCAAAGCATAATGAAATCAATCACAGAGAGCATTAGAACTGTACACAGAGTTAATGCATGCGTTAGCAAGTTAATGTCTAAAATAAACATCTTCAGAGCATTGACTCCAATACAAACATACAGACAATTAATTACTTAACAAGCCAAATTTTCAATAAAGTTATACATTCACGTCCAATCATTGAATTAAAATACATAACAATTCCAAATATAATCCCACTATAATGTCTAACTTTCTTTCTTGCTAAAGGTTAAAATGTGCAAAACAACACAAACAATAGCCCTGGTCTCAAATAATAATTACATAATATATCTTAAATTTTTCCGATATCATCAACCTGGTTATTGTGTCACTGTGAAAAGAAAAAGTTATCAAAAAATATGCCAATAGTTAGGTACCGAAAAATTTTGAGCAGAAAACTTCGAGGTGCTTGACATTCTTATTTAATCCAGGTTCCTATTTAACAAAAATATGGCCTAGTGCAATACAAATGCAAGTACTTGTAAATTGTAGTTATTAATTGAATATGTTCACCAAAGGTTTCTTCTACATTTGTACTTTACAACTATATGCTTGCACAAGTGATCTTATTCATTATTTGGTTCCAGAGAAATATTAGTACGCTCTTGCAATTTATAATAGATTTCTCTGCAAGTGAAGGAAAATTGGCAACTTCTAATATTAACGCAGCTTTTAATAATTTATGGAATCAGCTGACCTAAATATGTAATCTAGTAGTGAAAGTGAAGGAATAATTCAGTAATTTAAATGCAATGAACTTTTTAGGTTAATTGCAATTAAATAAGATATGATTGACATTGGCTTTTTGTTTCATTCCAGCAGGTTTGTCTTTTGAAGTTCTCGCTAAATGCCACGAAAAAAAATTCCTTGCCCTATTCTATAATTTAGATTCTTTTTAAAATATTTTAATAATGTTTACTTACAATGAACATGTGATTTGGAAACAACACAAACAAACCTATATAAATGTAAATGATCAAATATACAAATAAATAAATGCAATCGGAAAGCTGCATTCTTGTGTCATCACTCGACTAAAATTGACGCTGCAACTTAGACACATGCGTTATCATTCCAAAACAAAATATTACGCTTGAATACTGACAAATACATAATAAATATTAAATGTTCATTATTTCTGAGAAAAAATATGAGACCTATCATAATAATCGAATGCGAATTTATGCTAAGGATTGGACAATCTAATTTAAGAAATGAGGTAGTGTGACAAATAGAACTCTTTTATGAAGTTACTTTTAACTTTTTACTAATACTTTACAAGTGTTGTACATTATTTTGTGGAACAGAAAGTTACAACTTCATACTTTACAAGGTTTTGCACTAATGCATTTGTAAAGAATTAGACTCTAGGGCTCTAGAGAAAATCTTCTCCACTACACCATGTTCAACTGAAAACAATCACTGGGCCAAAGTAAATAAATTATGTTGCCAGAAAACGAGCCGGATTGCGAAGTAGGCAGAGAAGCAAACAAGTAAGAAAAAAGTGAAAGGAACAACCGTTGGAGTTTAAATTAAAATATGTTAGATATGGTTTATAGAACAGAGACGAGAATAAGAGAGGTAGGCCAGTTTAGCAACCAAAGTAATTAAATTATATTGCTACAAACTGTCGGAAGGAACGAACAATTTATTTAGTAATAACGCTTCCATTCGTTTAAAGTTCAATGGAACAACGTTCCTCATAAGCAGGAGTAAGCAGAAACACGTTGTAGTCGTGAAGCTAAATATTAAAAGAAAATTTCACAAGCGAAAGCACTTCACTTGCAAAACCGAATTTGCCAAACTCGTACATATGTATAAAAAAAGTCTCGTATTACCTTAGCGTTATTAAAATATCCCACTTATTATAAAATAAACCTCTTATAATTTACAAGCTCTTCAGATTACAAAAATTATCCGCAATTCGGTGTCTGTACTTACAGCAATGAAAGGCGTTTCAGAATTGTCAAGCTTTGAATTTCAAACATTGATATAGGTTAAGGATGGTGGAGGAAATGGAAACGGCCACGTGCATTTGTTACCTCGTCTTCGTTTCCTCCAGGATCTGAAGAGAAGAAAGGTTCCTTACTGCATGATAACGCTTTCGACAGAGGAGTTGTCTTAAGCTCTGTAGTTGACTTTAAGCTCGAAAGTTCGTCGTCAAGAGGAACACCATCAACAGGTATGTCTGCCGGTCGCTGACTGGCATTGTTGCGTTTGCGGTGGCGGTTGCGTTTGCTCCTAGGCCTTGACCACCAAAGTGATGACGAAGACGCCGAGGCTGTCACAGGAGAGGATGGAAACGATGCCGAATTTCGCTCAACATTGGAAAACTTCCACGGATCAAGATTATCATCTGAAGCTTCTACTGAAGTGTCGGCGCTTTCCAAAAGAGATATTATCGGGGATCCAGAGAGACTTCTGCTGGCCATTTCGTCAAGGATTCCTCTGTGTTTGGCACAAAGATGAAGGCTACGACCACTGGCGATGATAGGGCTATCAGGAGGAGTACCTTCAGAATATGATGAAATTGGAACTTTGAGTTCCGTTACGCGTGGTACCATGACCCCGTCGCCAATCATGGGCGTAAGTCGTGGAACCTGCGTTACTTTACGAGGAGCCAGATTTGTGAAAGAGCAATTGGGTTTTTGTCCGAAACAAATAGAGCTTTTAGATGTGCAGAGAGAGTTATCGTCACAATATAGCAAACGACAGATGCCGATATACCTGCACTTTTCAAGTATATTGAGCAATATTGCAGACTTTCGTGTGAAAATGTATCAATTTCAGAGGTAAATTTCTAAAATTGGCCTCAAGACAGATGAACCAAGTGACACAAAACTCTGCCGTTTCGGTGATGAGCAGTTTTAACTGAAGCAAAAACAGAATCGTCTCCTATAAAAACCAAAAAATTTGTACCAACGAGAATTGTTTATTATTTCAAAAAGGGCATACACTAGCAGTGTAGCCAGAAGAGTAACGAAAAGTGTCCTTAGAGCAGACATACGAACTAAAGAGTTTTTTTACTCAAATAATGTACCAATCATACTGAAGTATTTGTCAGGTCAAGATAACCCAAACAGTACGGAGCAAAATATCTTCAATTAAATAATACCATGAACTAACTACACCCAGAACACTAAAGAACTAAAAGCCAAGTTGAACGCATCCAGCAGGAACTACGTTGACACAGATGCCCGGATATCCTTGTCGTTTTCGAAAGCACAGAAGTTACACTAAATCACTTAAAGCTGCACTTTTCTAAGCTTTACTGGCCAACAAGTAGCTATATAATCTGCACACGACTAGATCCACTGACTTCTTTGCGATG
>CM060831.1:25747500-25775000 GCA_030762175.1 Metallyticus violacea | reverse complement strand
ACGTGATATAATTTATGTTTCTCTCCCGAAAACTGTGCTTTTTGTCCTGTTGCAACTCGTATACTATTGTCCTATATGAATATTAATTTAAATTTTAACTCCTTTCATTCATCACAAATAATTTTGTAATTTTTTACAAGAAATAATAATCGCTATTACTTATCTTTACGTAATGTTAAAATGCTGCTTCTCTATACGGAGTAAACAGCACGATTTCTGCTAATGACATTTAAAACACGACTTCTCTTGGCGGAATCCAAAGCATAGCAAGCAATTTTTGAAATATAAACAATGACTTATTGCAACAGGATTGTAATAATACTATCCATTACAATGCATTATATTTTCAATATACGTACACTAAGAGAATGAAATTCGTTCATTTCTATTTAGTTGTAATAAAGCTGTCTATCTCGTGTTTCATTCTTGATACACATTGCTAATGTTGTAGCGCTTGCCATTGGTTGAATCACTTAGTATTACAATTTTCTTATCTGTAGTTTTCATCTTTTCATATTCTTGGCTATGTATGTATTCCTTTGAATTGTTACATCAGTATTATTCAACATTATTATAAAGACCAACAAACAAACATTAAGACATGCATTGTAATAGCCCTTATCTGATACATGAAATCTATATAAATGAGCTTGCAAGATTTACACGATTTAAAATATTGCCAACGAATATATATTTGAGTTGAAAATTAAAGCCATAACTAACGTAAAAAGGTGTGCAGATGAACTTATTAAATTAATAAATTTAATTAAAAACGCATCAATGTTTTGAGTGTCAAATCAAATGTTATAGCCTTTATCTTACGTAATAACAAGGGCAAATAAATTTCTTAAATTAACATAGCTAAATAGCTATTACCATTAAGTATTTGTGACTTTATATTGAGCATTAGAGCCTTTACAAAGTATACACGCATGTGAAAGTGAATGTATTAGAATAATAATAAATAATAAATAATTAGAACAATTGCTATCAATGAGTGTTTAGGACCCTAAGTCGGACATTTTCCGTTTCACTCTCTGACTATTTTACTTTCTTTTGCACTTTTAGTTGGTCTAAAAGGAGCATTTTTGAACTTTCACCTCAATGTTTAATTGAGATATTTTTGTTTAAATTCAGTCAATATCTTTAAAGTAAATACCCAGTTGGAAATGTACTACGATACCGTGATGTTTTTTATTTCATTGCTGTTTTCCTTAAATAATCAAACTACTGAGTGTGTGATTAAAGAGTTAGTCAGTTAGTCTAGCTGAGATGTCGGCCAAATCCACGGCCGGGAATCGAGAGCTTCGTGGGAACGCGTCATCAGTCTCAGCTATAGGCTGTTGAGACTGCCGTATATAGACAGCAATGGCTAATAATAGGTCTAAGTATGTATTACGATTCATTAATGACACTCTGGGACGGCTCATACAGCCAACGTTTCGATACTAACAATTGAGGAAGTGGTTGAGATAGAACTATCAGTAAGAATCCCCCCCCCCCGTGATTATTATCTCTGGAGTTTGAAAAAAATGTGTATAAAAATAAATGAGCAGGAAAACAAGACAAACGTGTAAAATGGAAAAGAAAAGATTAAAGGGAACACAATTAGAATAGAGCCAAGGATAAAGAAGAAAATAAAGAGCGATAGGCTTGGTTGTATGCACCTGTTCAACTACTGCCAAATTGCCCGCACCGAATAAAGCAATGTTTCACAATGTATAACAAACAAGTAAGCAAACAAGCGCAGACTGGTTCGCCACGTGGCGACTACCGTAGCATGTCTCCAATTGAGATGTGTCCAACTCCTGCAACTTGTAAGTCTTAACGATGACCTTCATCACATATACCTATCTTAGAACTAAAACAATGCCAACCTTTTCCTGGTTCTGTAAGAAGATGCCAGAAACGTGTGGACGTTTACATTTCCTGCCATTAGAAAGATGTTTATTTCCACAAGTAATATCAAAGAGGGTCTGAGATTGCCTAAGGAGTGAATTTATCTGGATTGCTCAAACCCTCAAGTGGTCTACTTCACGAATAAAATAGGAGTTTAAAATATAATTTCCCTAAACTTCGCTCACAAAATTGTAATTATTGTATACTTGTATTATGAATATTCAACCTTTTAAGACATCTTACAACAGATCAATATAGACTGTCAGTAATGCAATAGAAAAGAGCCAAATATGGGTTTAGGACTATTTCATGAATAGAATATAATAGTAATATATATTTGAAATTCGCGCACAAAATATTAACTTTTATATAAAATGTTATAATTACTTATGAATGCCTACCTATTCAGAAACCGCGAAACTTAAATAAGCGAAAGTCGACTATTACAACCGCTATCGTTCGATTTACTAATACCAACCAACGAAAACAAAACAGAGATAACACATTTGCATTCTGAACGTGTTTATTAAAATTTATGGTGGCTCAGGCAGATATTGTTATATAATTTATAAAATGATTTCAGATTGTTTGTGCTGGATACGTAAAGGCAATTACTTGAATGATAACACATTAAGGTAGATAAATGTACAATTATTGAAAACATAGAAAAGAGGTCAGTGGGTGGGCTCAGGAATTATATGGGGGGGGGTGTTGAGTTCGTTACACGGCAAATGCACTTTACGTAATAAAAGGGATTTGATAAAACTTTACGATAATTGTATTGTGATATCAGGCTGTGATTGGTCAAAATTCAAAATTTTGTTTCATTTCATTGGTCGATTTTATGATGATATCGCATAAATGAAATAGTCACAAGTAATCACAAAAGGGTCTGAGACCCACCACATTTGTGATTTTATCTGGAAAGCGCAGTCTCTCAAATGACATTTATTAAGACTATTTCACGAATAAAATAAGAGTTTAAATAAAATTAAATAAAAACCTTGGCTTACAATATCGTAATAGTTGTACATTTGCATTCTGAATACTTAACATTTTCAAGTCATCTTGCAACAGATGAATGCCGAATGACGTAACGCCCATAGAGAAGAGCCAAATATGGGTTTGGAACTATTTCAGGAATAGAATATATATATATATATATATATAAATGAAACATTAAAATAAAGAAACACTATTAACAATGTAACAAATTAACACTAATAATAAAAGTAGATAAAGATAAAACACAGAGAAAGAGTCACACTTGAAATTGCTATATTTCGAACTACTGCGAGTTCTTCAATGGCAAGAAGCTAGACCAATAGAAGCTATTGGTCTAGCTTCTTGCCATTGAAGAACTCGCAGTAGTTCGAAATATAGCAATTTCAAGTGTGACTCTTTCTCTGTGTTTTATTTTTATCTACTTTTATTATTAGTGTTAATTTATATATATATATATATATATATATATATATGTTTGAAATTCGCGCACGGATTACTAACAACTGTGTAAAAATGGTACACTTATTTATGAATATTCATTACCTATTCAGAAACAGCGGGAATGAAATAGAGAAAGTCGACTATTACAATCGCTACCGGTCGATTTACTAACACCAATTGAGAAAAACATAGCAAAGAAAACATTTTACTCTTCTGATCAACGTGTTTATTAAAATGTGTGGTTGCATAGGCAGGTGTTTGTTACATAATTTATAAAAAAAATATTTCAGAATGTTTGGCTGAATACGCGAAAACAACGAATACACATTAAGTTAGATAAATGTACAATTACTGAAAACACAGAAAAATGGTCAGTGATGCGTGTTCAGGAATTATATAGTGAGGGTATGAAGTTGGCTACACTTACCGCAGGACAAATTCACTTCGTAAATAAAAGGGGTTTGATAAAACTATACGATACTTTCATTGTGATATCGGGTTGTGGTTGGTAAAAATTAAAAAGTTTGTTTCATTTCATTGATCAATTTTATGATGTCACATAAGTGAAATAATATCACAAGAGGGTGTGAGATCCACCACGTTTGTGAATTTATTTTGAAAGCTCAGACCCTCATATAATATTTATTAGGAATATTTCATATTTAAATACAACTAAATATAAAATTTGGTTTACAATATTGTAATAGTGTATATTTGTATTTTGAATACTTCACATTTTCAAGTCATCTTGCAACAGATAATTGTCGAATATTGTAACGCAAATAGAGAAGAGTCAAATATGGGTTTGGAACTATTTCAGGAATAGAATAAGAATAAACGTATATACATATATATTGAAATTCGCGCACGGATTATTAACATTGTATAACATGTTACACTTATGAATACCCACCTATTCAGAAAACGTGAGAATGAAATAAACGAAAGTCGACTATTACAATCGCTATCGGGTTTTTCTTTGAATGGTGTTTAACGCCTGTTTTAACTACTGAGGCACCACAGGCGGTGGACAGTAATAATAATAATAATAATAATAATAATAATAATAATAATACATAACATGAAATGATACATTGGGAAAGGATTTTTTTTATAGGAAGGAAACGTTCCAGGCCTAAGTTTAGAGTTCTTCCCCGGCATTTTTCATTTATGAGGGCTAAAGAAAACCTGGAACAAACCACATTCAGGGAAGACAGTATGGCAGGATTCGAACCCCAGACTTCCCACTCACGGGTCCGGGTCGTAACGACCTCGGCCATCCCTGGCGGTCGCTACCGTTCGATTTACTAATTCCAACTGAGAAAAATAAAACAAAGAAAACATTTACCATTCTGAACAACGTGTTTATTAAAATTTATGGTTGCCTAGGCAGGTGTTATTACATAATTTACAAAATGAATTCAGACTGTTTGACTGAATACCAAAAACAATTACTTGAGCAACATTAAGTTAGTAAATGTACAATTACTGAAAACACAGAAACGTGGTCAGTGATGCGTGCTCAGGAAGTATGTAGTGGGGGTGTAGAGTTGGCTACGCTGACCACAGGACAAATGCACTTCGCGTAATAAAAGGGGATTGATAAACTTTACGATAATTTCATTATGATATCGGGCTGTGATTGGTAAAGATTCAAACTTTTGTTTCATTTCATTGGTCGATTTTATGATGACGTCACATAAGTGAAATAGTCATAATCATTACGGGTTCTGCCGACATAATATATACAAGTTTACATACGTAATATAACTGGTATCATTTTAGAGATCATGATGTACATCTGTGAATGCCTATGATGGGATGTGTAAAACAAAATGTACATAGTTAACATCAATGCTATCTAATCACATTCGAGACAACAACCATTTCTACAAGCTGCAATAATTTTAACGGTTCAAGCGAAGCAGTTGAAGCACTTCTTGGAGGAAGTGATTCATCACGACGAGGCCAATGTTTATGTTTTTGGACATGTCTACAAACAATTTTTAAAATACTGGTGAAACACGAACTCTCCACAGCAAAAAGCAAGATTCTTCAAAACTGATGGTATGGTTTATTGAACGAGAAAATTGTTGACTCATTGAGTGAAACTTCCTTACAGGTATGTATGCCTCACAAGCACTAGTTATTTATTAACTCACCTATGAGATATTATTACCGCACGTTGTGAACATTTTGAAGCCCTCTCCGGTCATTAGATTTAGACGGTAGTTATTAATCTGTATCTTTTTAGACCGACAGGTCTTCCCTTTTTCCCCACCAGAGCGACCCCATGCATTAGTTTCAGCGATTCTTCGTTTATTTTTCAGAGATTGCCAACCGTTATGATTTTGGAGTGCAGCCGCTTAAGACGAATAGGGAGAGAGGGGGGTGTAGCAACAGAAACGTCAATCACAAAGTAATTTCTCCCCTAGTATAGATTGCTACTGGAACCATTGTTGAACTTCATCCTGCGATATGAATCGTTTGACTTTGACGGAAACGGGAACACAAGGAGACGCCTCAGGGCTGTAACGTAGATGTGTCAGCATTTCCCACATCTGAGCTGCTGCATTTTGGTGCAAACATTGAAAGTGCAAAAGGACACACATCAGAAAGTAGTTTTAGAGTGTTTTGACTTTACCATCCGCTTCGTGATTGTTTCGGCATAGCACACAGCACAGCACCCACATTCACTCTTGTTTCCACAAACGCCATTAGATGTGGGCCGAATTCATCGAAAAAGAACGTCGTCCTTATGATTGGACGAGGTCTATATTGTCACCAGTATTTTTCGGCTCATGCTGTATGTGCATGTGACGCGTGAAAGTGAACTACGTTGTCTGGTGTACTACTTTCCTTCTCATGCGTCCACATAAAATAAACTTCTAAGATATCTGTGTATTCCAAACAAGACAATTCCGTTTGATATTTACTTCTGTTACACATATTCAATAACAGCTTAAATATTCACTTCTGAATACTTCTATATAGTTTCGAAAAAATTAGCCACCATCGTCTAGACTTACTCAGGAATCACACAAATTAAGAAAGTATCAGAGTACAGGGGAGACTTGAAGGCTGCTTAGTATTTCCTCCCTCTACTCCTGACTTATCATCACGTGTGTTACCAACTGTTCCCCATAGGAGTGTTGTAATCCTGTATGTTCAGTGTAACACAAATCAGATAACCTGCAACAAATTCAATTGGTTTTATCTTGTCTTGCGGTACAGCAAACACTGCTGTACGTGACTTTGGCTTCTCCCTCTTTCCTTGTCCTTCTTCACTCACCTATAGTGGAGTGCCTTTTATCAACTTTGATAATACACACACATATACATGTCCATGTCAAGCAGAAGATTTATCAATATATAGGTCGACATACACTACTTGAAAAAGAGCACAGTCCGAAATGTTGTATTTATCAGCGTGTTTAATTCCGGTGTATTTCTTAAGTGCTAAACTGTCTTTTTATTGTACATAGATATTTGCAATACCTACAGCCCGGAAGCTAGGCAAAATATCTTTTCTATCTGGGTAGATATATTTAAGAGTCAGATAGAAATGAACATATTTCCGCACATTTGTTCTCGGTATGAGCATTTATTATTATTATTATTATTATTATTATTATTATTATTATTATTATTATTATTATTATTATTATTATTATTATTGCCTATTTTAAGGTTTAAACCCTATTCTTGTCTGCTTTGAATCCCTATAGGTATTTTGCATTATTTACGCATTTTAAAAAGCACACAAAGAATTTCAATATATCCAAGTGAAAAAAAAGCTATACAAATTAAATGCATGTTCATCTCACGAAAATATCCATTGAGAATCTTGTTATACATTTTGTTTATTTTTCAAGCAATCAAAAACTTTTTCCTCAACCCATTCACTTAAGTCTTTAAATGGGCAGTAGAACCTTCATTAGTGAAAGGAACGAATGGTTACCTCGGACATATGAATACCAGGAAATAGAGGACGAAGAAAGTACTATATTTCTAACACTCCTGGTGAATGACCTAATATCAATCTGCACGAGACAAGTCTAGGAAATTTGTGGTGGGGAGCAACATCTCAGCTACATAAATGGAACAAAGAATTGTACGCGAGAAAGATGAGAGCGGTACAGTTGTGCAATAAACAGTCTCTACAATGTGTTCAGTACGGAAATAAGAAAGATACTAACTTGATACTCCTATAAGCATATGAACAGAAAATGAACTCGATCAGAAACCACTGCACATCTTTTTCTCATTCGCCAGAACTATTCAAAACTGCTTTACTTTGTTTTGATGAACATTTCCATGATGCCCTGAAAGGTGAATGTTCTGTTGTAACTGGTATGAGTCCTTCCGAAGTAGTTGGTTTTAAACATGCTCCAATCACTTCAGTAGAACGTTTATTTTCCACGATGAAAAAGTTTTCTTTGATAAGCGGCTGAATATGACAGCTGATACCATGAAAAATCATCTTGTTGCTTGTAACCAAGAAAAGTAAGCTTAAGTACTTTAATTGTGTAATAAATTAATTATTAAGTACCTTACATACTAATTTTCTTTGTTTTACTACCTATTTTCAGTATTTTAAATGCATTTTTACCAAAATAAATGCCTGAACTTTCCGGTTCTGGTTATATCCGTTTCCCACCTCCTTTCAATTGGAAGAATTATTGAAAGAATTATTTATATAGTTGAGAAGAATTGTGGATCCCGCATAACAAAAGCATTAAAGTTTGAAAAAAAAAAATGCATGCGCAGGTAGTTTACCCGCCTTCTGTGCTGATAAATGAAATGGATAATTCTACTACCTCGCCCACTGACCTTCTACGTACAGGAAGAAAGAAAACTGAAGAATTTATATTTATGAGGGAAGTTCAATAAAGAATGCTCATAACTTTTTGACAACATATCTTTGCATAATTTTTATGGCATTTCTCAAGTAGTCCCCGTTGAATGCAATGCAACTGCCCCAGCATTTTGGTCTTCAAAAATATGTTGCAAATCATTTTTCGACAAATATCTATGTACAAATCACCTTCGCAGTCTTCACCAACGCTTCAAATGATGGTAAATGCATCCCAGAAGTGTTTCTTCAATTTGGAAAGAGTAAAAGTAAAACGGGCTAAATCTGGAATACCTATAGGGAGGGTGAGATACACTTTTGTGAGATATTCAGCAACAACATTTGCGATATGTGGTCGTGGTGCAGCATCCAGCTTGTTGCGTGAAAATGCGATTTTTTGCATATGATATGACCTTTCAGAGTTTTCAGGACATCTCTGTAGTGTTGCCCAGTTACAGTTGTGTGCACAGGTATGACATGCTGGTAAACCATTCCTTGAATATCGAAAAATGAAATGACATAACTTTCCTAAAGTTTCTTTTTATTTATTGTGTTGGTAATGATAGAAATTTCCACATAGCGCTTTGCCATTTGCTCTCTGGATCGAAATGACGGGGCCAAGTTTCATCAGCAGTGATTGCCTCTGAAAGAAACTCTGCTTCTTTCTGTAAAATTATCTTCAACTGCATCACTCCACCGGTCGAAAAGCCGCATCACTGTCACTTGGACATGCATTGGCTGTTCTTGACAGTCCCAAATGCGACAGATTTTTTGTTGACATACACATTAAAGTGAAAATGCGCCTCATCAAAAATTATAATTTTAGAAAAATCGCTGTCCTCTTAGTGATTGTTCAACCCCCTATTGACAAATACACGACGCATCGTAGGGCGTTTAGCTTCAGTATTTGAGTCAGTTGAATGGGCGCAGCTTTCGTTAAAATCAATTACTAAACCCCATGAAATACAAGGGAAAGTCACGAAAATTTCATGGCGTTTTCGGTCGATTCGTTATGCACTTCTGCATCTGCGAATAACCACAGTGCGACTTAATTGGACGATACCAAACAAACGGAATAAAAAAAAAAAAAAAAATGGCTCGCAATTTAAACCATGTGTTATTTTAGGGACGGAAGTCAGAGATTTCCTTCCCTTCACCGTTGAATATAAATAAAAAATTCCAAATTTTTATCTTACATATCTTTGCACTTGAGCTAATCATAGCTTACAGATGTGCAAAATAAAGAAAATAAATTTTGGGACAACTTCCTTCAAAGAACTTAATTGTAACCTCATTCAACATATCCCCTTGCGATCATTACCCATTCTTTTGTAAATAGATTTATTCTCTCAGAAATAAATTATTATTAGTCTTTTGTTTATAAGTAAAACTTTCCCAGTTCAGTTCTTTAAATCTAAAGTGAACAGTACATACGAGGGCTGGTCAAAAAAGACTGAGAGTTTTTTTTTTAGGCATGGAATGCAATGGGCTCAGCCCAGATGATGTTGTTGTTGTTTTTTTTTTTTTTTTAAGTATTCTCCGTTAAGTTGAATGCACCATGCCCAATGTGTCTGCCAGTCCTAGAACACGTGCTGGAAGCCATCTTTTGAAATCTTCAAAACCGCTTCAGCCTTTCTCACGACGACCTCGGAAGTACCAAAACGCTCCCCCTTATTTCCCTTAGACAGGGAAAGATAAAAGTCACAGGGGCTAAGTATGGGGAGTATGGAGGATGGAGGGGGACACATTCAAAGTTCCCTACACACTTCCACTCATACTATCTTCTGTTCATGAGTCAGTAATCTTGGAACCCATCTCGCACAAACGCGTCTCATGTTCAAGTGATCATGCAGAATCGAAAATGTACTGCCATAGGAAACGTGTAACATGTCTGCAAGTATGTCAATTGTTATTCGTCTGTCTTCAAGAACAATGACGCCAGCTGTGTTAATTATGGTTTCGTTTACTGCTGTTGCTGGAGCACTTGGTCCGCCTTGTTTTGTGGTTGAAACACGGTCCTCCTTAAATTCCTTGAATCATCAAAGTGCTGTGGATTGTGGCAGAGCATCATCGCCATATGCCTACTGCAACAATCTGTAATCTTCCATGCCGGATTTCTGCAGACGAAAGCAAAACTTCAACGCAGCACATTGCTCTTCACGAATCAACTCCATTTTGTATGTAGGCGACTGGCGAACTGGCGTAGTTTGCTCGTCCCCTGACATGACGTTACACGCAGATTGAAGGAATTGCTGCTGCTGGCTGCTGTCCCGAGCGATAGCGGAGAGAGCCGAACTACGGCTTGGCCACTTTTAACAGCGTAAATGTTGCATATATTATTATTATTATTATTATTATTATTATTATTATTTGTTAAACATAATATAACTTACGCGTTATCCGCCGTAACTTTTAAATATAAATTGATAGGCGATTATTAGGTGGGTAAAATATTGTAAATCTGGTCTTAATGGAATTCGCACTTAATTCACTCACTCACTCACACACACACACACACACACACTAACCCTAACGCTAACCTTGTGGAAATCCTAGAAACCGATGGACCCAGTGGTTTGTTGTTATTCGTAAATATAAATTTATAGGGGCGGATAAATCACTGTAATGGTGGCAAATTTCCTTTTATTGCAGCAGAACAAAATCGTAAACAACAATTTATAGCTAATTCTGTGCATGGTACTATATTACCAAGTAAATCATTTTAATGGTGGCAAATAACTCCGACAGAGGGGGGGGGGGGAACCACTATCTTCACAAATATGGTCTGGCGCTTTAACCGTCTGAGTTATCATGCCTTTATCTGTGCACTATCTTCGGTTCTGCTGTCGCTCGGGACTGCAGCCAGCAGCACAGGATTGAATTACACGTTCTCTGTATAAGGTTAAATGTTCCACATGTATACAGGCGCATGCGCGAGCGAACTTCTTTTTTTGCCCACCAATCAGGGTTGACGCGTTTACCTCTTGCAATATTGTTTCAACAATGTTTCTTTGCTATGCGCGATTAAAAAAAAAAAAAAAAATAGGCTTTCATTCCTTGTTCACTTGCCCTCGTACATAGGTGGTGTGTTTTATATGAATTTTCATTCTTTTTGTCACATTTTTCCTATACCTACTATTATTTATATATAATTGTAATTTAAAGTGTTGTTTTGCAAGTGCTATGCATCCTGTCTCCAAAACTATATTGCACTTCCAAGACATTTTCTAAAAATGGCAGAACAATAGAATAAATGTTGTGACAAAGTTACGATCACAGACTTGAGTAGTGGCGGTGGCAAACAGTGGGATGAATGACAAAACAGAATAAGTTCCTTGGACAGTGAAACAGAAGCTACAAAACTAAACCGAATAATTAATAAAGAAGCTATCTGTCAGCTACTTTAACACCTTATTCTAATGGTTTTTTTTTTTCATTTTAAATGCAAAATATAACAATGAGAAGTAATTGTTCGTTTCACTAGGTCAGTAGGAGCAACTCTTGGATATCTGTGACACACTCAGTTTCTAACTTCATTATCTGCATAATTATTTTCACATACAGCTTATCACATTCAAATACTTCATTCTACGCGAGTTTCAATCTTTTGCTCAACTGCGCAACTAATTCTGCGCATTTCACTTCATGGTAACAAAGAGTAAATGAAACCTCAAAAGTCAGAAGCAGCAGAACTGCTGCAGCTTCGAGGGGTAGGCATTATGGAATTAATGTGCACTCCCCCAAACCCTAAACATATTTACGTAGCATTCGAAAACCTTAGGAAAGTGTTTTACCTCACCCCTTCCTTGGTGTTTTGCATCAGCTCCTTCGTAATCCCACAGTAATCCCTAACGTTAAGTTGCATAGTAGGCATTTGGTAGCATGCCTCGGTATGCTAAACGTGTGACGGGAAAACTTTCAGCTCTCAGAAATGCGCCTGCAATAGAAACAATAAATTTCACAATTCTCGTGAAGCGCTTTTTACTGTAAAAGAGCATCCGTCGATTCATTTTTTTTTCACACAGATAATTACAGAGTTTATATTATTTATTTATTTACCCTAGTAATAGTTAGGACCATGGGGTCTTCTCTTCCACTCTACCAGGCGAAAAATACCAGCAAAAACTAGAGAACAATATATACATAGCTATATAAAACACAGAAAAAGAAAGTCAAATTATATATGACATATTTTAATATAGTTAGGAAGTTGATTAAAATAGTCTTAGAATTCCACTTGTTCTTCAAGTACAAGGGGGGAGGAAGGAGGAGGAGAAGATGAAAATTAGGAAGAGGAAGAAGCGACACACTAACTGTTGTGATTCCTAGAGTTGAGAGAATGTCGGCCCTGGTGGTGCAGTGGTAACCATATTTGCCTTCTAAACCCAAGATCCAGGTTCAGTCTCGGCCAGGACCGATGGATATTTTTTCGGATGTAAAATCTTAGGTATGGCTTCCTTCAGAAGGGAAGTAAAGCCTGCAATGTCCCCTGTCGTACATTTACGGCACGATAAAGAACCTGAAGCCTGAATGAAAAGTCTCTGAGGAAAATTACTCCGCCGTTTCACGCCCTGAATTGAATGGGACGCTGATGACCTGAGATGTTAAAGAACGCCCATGAGTTGAGATGACAATTTAATTCACGTTTAAATTGCTATATCATACGACAATCTCTGACTTCAGGAGGAAGGGAGTTACAAATTCTGGGAACTGACACGCTGAATGAGGTAAGTAGAAATGTGTTCAGGGACGAGGGATAGACAGTAAAGTCATTTCGGGTTCGAAGCAGGGACAGGTACACGAAGTAAGGGGTTATGTACAGTGCAGGCACGGAGGATTTGAACAGGAGCACTTTTTATTTTTCTTTTCTTTCTTTCTACTTTTAATAGTGTTTTAACTACTGAGACATGGTGATAGATAAGATGAAATGATAAATTGGAAAAGGATTTTTTTTCTTTCTAATTTAAGAAAAGAAGCCTTGCAGGTCTAAGTTTAGGGGTACCTACCCGGCATTTGCCTTTTATGAGGACTGAGGAAAATCTGAAAAAAAAACCCAGGAAGGACGATTCTGGCGAGAATCGAACCCCATACCCTGCTTACAAGTTCGCGCCTTAACGACCTCGGTCACCCGTAGCAGTAAACACAGAACGAAAGGGAATGGAACGTCCTGCGTTTTTTAGGAGTAACCATGACAGTTGATTGCGAGGGGTGTCACGTGATCAAATTTACGAGTGTTGAAGACGAAACAAAGACAGGCATTGTTAACGTGTTGTAATCTGCTGATCTGCCCAGTGTTCAGGTTAGAGTACAAGATATCACAATAATCAAAGTGTGGCTTAACTAGCACCAAAATTAGATTCCTTTTTAGATTGAGAGGTAGATCTTATGATGTAGATCTTTTTCGTTGTTTTATAATTGAAAATGTGTTTGATTAACTTTTAAAATTTGATTATCATTGTTCTTAAATGAGTTTTCATACCTAAAAGGAGGGGGAGGAACGGGAATCAACACAAATTCTAGACTATGAATAGAAAATTATAAAATGTGTTTTTATTTTGTTAAACTTATTTAAAATAAAACACCTCATTTTAATTATACACATTATTTTGCCAACATTTTCTCTTATTAATCATGCATTAAAAATATAAATGGAAGTCAAATAAGAAACATTGGAGGTGGCAACTATGGCTTGAGCCTAGAACTTATCGCAACAATGCTGAGATACCCTTTCTACCGACCATAGCCGCGAACAACTGTCTGAGCATGTATTATGTTTTGAAAATGTAAATTTGAACATTCAACAGAAAGTTTCGAGTTACATTGTGTATTTAAGAAGAAAATGTTCATATGTTTCAATGAAACAAAAACATGTTACTATTTAAAAACGTATAATGTACAAGCAAATATACACGGTCTACAACAATACGCAATCGAAAGTTCCATCGATTTTCATTGGCTTTGAAATTTAATATAAATGTTATTGTATTAAAAAAGTGTAACGCAAATGATTTCTGAAGATTATTACAGAGCACTCTTATATACAAATATAATTCTCAAACACATATTACATTAATATTTCACATTTTATATCTTCAGGACGATACTTTTGTTAAATACAAAACATGCATGGTTATAAATACAGTTTATACACTGAATTAACTTGTCCCTTTATTTTAAAACAATATAGAGAAAATTAAATGCAAGAGCGGTTTGTAAATTTCGATTTTCATTACACCCCTATTCCTAATGGTCTAATTTCCCTAATTTTCGGTAACTGTTTCTCTTGTTTTATTTAAATGGTATATTTCGAATGTTTTGAAAAAGAAAAACAAATAATGGTGCCGCTAGAACCTAAGTTTGAGGTTTCCGGTATACCTCCCCCCTCCTAATAGTAGTTCCATTTCACTGATTTTAAGAAAATTTTTAATTGTTTTATTTCAATACAGAATTTCCTTTAAAAACATTTAAAATTGCGGCCGCTAAAGAGATTTTTAAATTTTGCTTTAATCCCCACTTGTTTTTCAGGTATCCCTTATTCTTAATGGCTCGATTGGCCTGAGTTTCGAAAACAACTTTTATCAATTAATTATAAAGACATCTACGGAGTTTTGTTGAGATAGAGCAAAAATTTCGGCCGCGAATTCAAACAATCGCAATGTTTATATTTCTTCGGAATTCGCTAAAAATCAGTAATATTCTTTTTGAGTTCTCAGTATACGGTTATCCTCACACACCAAGTTTGATGTCACCGAACCACAAGTTAAAACGTTATTTAGACGGTGCATGCCTTTACTAAACTGTATATTTGTTAATGTATTAAATATCATATTTAGCACTTAAAATTGTCTGTCTTATTTCTTATTTAAAATCAATCCACAGGATTTCAAGTCATTCAGTCATTTGCACATATGTAGTCGAGGCAGCATTTTAGGAAATGATGTCAAATAAAGTTTTTCTCATTTGCGTGTATTAATACTTAATAAAAATATAAAGTATATCATATTTAGGTTCATAAAGCGCCCCTTATTTTTTAAATAAGCTGACAGGGTGTCGTAACAAGATTTTTTCTCATATCTCATACAAACATGGTGCACAAATGCAGCCTTTAATTCATTTGAACTAATATCAAAACAAAATACTGCGTCTGTTTCATACAGAATGTGTTCACTTTTCTGCAATGCGGAGCTCTCCTCTGTCTTTGCAGCTTTGGGACTGCAGTGGATTACTTCGAGAAAGAATTAAATAGTTTTAGATTTTTTGTTGGACTTTGACAGTTCGAAGGAGCATCCTGATAAATTGGCACATTTTCGGTTGCCAAAACAAATAGCTTCACATCTGAAAAGGGAAATGAATCTGGGGTGAGTTAATCAAATCCGCTTATATTACAGCTGAGTCCTGTTTCTCGAAACTCGTGATCGAGTACAACTAGTCATCATTCTAGTATTACTTTTTTTTTTTTTTTTTTTTACAAATGTATGTTTCTAGAACTGTTAAACTACCAGTAATAATGTGGCAGACTGATATTATCAGCGTGCGATTTTGTTTTATCAGTGTTATGTTTCAAGAAGCATTTGTTCTTGTAAGATTGCATATTGTTAACTAGTAGAATTCTAATCATGAATCCTGGAATGGTGAATTTACATACTAGTGTACATATTTGAGGTTAGGTGTTGATTCTATCAATTAAGCTTGACTCATTCTATTTATAAAGCTCATTAAGAGTTTATTTATGCAATATGTGGTCTCAAAACCACCACCCATTCTCATACTTCTTGAACAGTCTATTTTTACTTGAAAAAAAAAACACTAAAGAAACTGAGTTACTTACACCATTATTTGCAGATAATAATATGAATGTTAAATAAAAGCACTTACCATTGTAGCTTTCTTAATGTTTGCCCAAAATGTGTCCCTCACATATACGTAACCTTTCCCCGATATAATTAACCCCAACCTTTTCAATTTGCGGTATTATTTTCAAAATTTCAGCTTTGTTTTTCTTCGTAATTTTGTGGGAGAACTTACCAAACAGCATTTCTTTATGCTTGTCAATTAAACGCAGCACTGTTACTTTGTTTTGAATATATGGTAGATATGGTAGATATAATGCCATTTCTTGGTTTGAATATACGATATATGCCGCGTAAACAAAATCGCATCAACAAACAATCCACGGAGTAATAAATATCCTCGAAACAACCTTCTCGACGCTAGGGATACAGTCGCTACGCTAGTAATTTTGACAAGTGACACGACAAAATTTTGTGATTCTACCATTGTAGGAATAAATGTTCGTTAAACAGATTTAATTAGAACTGGCGGAATTGCGACTAGTAACTAGTTGCTTCGTGAAATAGGGGACCTGGTCAGCCCTTGGTCAGTTGTAGATATGCAAGGTGATATTTCAACTTTGTTTTCTGATTCGTAAAAACAGGATTGTGGGGAATTTTAAGCACTGTAGATGCAAGAATTTTAAACATTTGTAATTACTGTAGAGTTTTATAGAATTTCCTGAGGAAAAATAAAAAATAAACAAATAATAATAATTCGCTTGATTTGTCAGTTTAAGAGTCCCCAAAATGTCTATATCAGAGTTATGAAGTATTTTTAATTTTAAAGTTAATAGAAAAATTAAATGATGCTAAATATACCACGAAATGGGCTATGTAATATTATCATAAAGTGTTTTCATGTCCAAATGACTACCAATTATGTAAGTGCTGGTTAAATTAAATTACATAAAATATTAAAAAAGTTCATGTTCCATGAGTCATCCTGTTTGTACCTGATAGCTCCTTAGATTGGTTTTCTGTACAAATACATCAATCACGCTTCAAATAAATTCTTAACTTCTCCTGAACTTTTACTGCCCCTTTCTCTATAATCCTTAAAAGATGTGGCGCCGTTCCATCGAAAATGATGTAGAAATAGAGAGAATGAGGAGTTGTTTGTTACGGTTCTCGGACACAAGTAAATTAAAATACAAATAATAGTAAATGATATGTACTACTAAAAGAAAATAACTACATCATTCCAAATTAGCACAACACAATTAAAATTGGCAACATACTATGTTTTAAATTGACATCGTCTGCATTCCGGTCCTTCTGTATTTTTTAAATAGTGTTTAACGTCCGTTTTAACCACTGACATCACAGGCGGTGTACGCTGATGATACATGAGGTGAAATGAAACTGGGAAAGAATTTTGTTTATAAAGGAAGAAAGTGTTTCAGACTTAAGTTTAGGGTACCTCCCCAGCATTTGCCATTTATGAGCACTGAAGAAGATCTGAAAAAAAAAATCAGTTAAGGAGGACGGTCCTGATGGGAATCGAACCTCCCGCACATGAGCCAGAGCCTTAACGACCTCGGCTACCTTTAGCGGTGTCATGTTTGACTTCAGGTCCTGCATGGGCTGTGTTCAAAGGCTAGCTAGCCTATGGTAGTAAAAAAATGTTGACTTACTAATTTTTGAAAACAACAGTGAATGAAAAAACTAAAAAAAAACCACAATAATACAAATTTAAAAAACTTTTATCTCATAAACTAAGAATAGCAGAAAAACATTATATGACAAATTTGTAGTTCCCTCTCTTAAAAGAAACGTAAAATGTTATATATATTTTCTAAAAATTGCATCGTTAGGAGCATTTTGGTTCTACCCATTATTTTGTACTTTTGAAAATCAATAACTTGAAAACTAATAAAGATTTTGGGTTGAAATTCATAACACGGGTATATCCATACAAAAAAAAAGTATATGGTTGAAAACTCGGCCAGATTGGACGGATACTATAGAAAATAGAATTTTTAGTGGTGCATTCCCTGAAATAGCTCCAAAATGTACCATAGGGCTAACATGATTTACACAGAAATGGAAACCACCCAACGCACTGAGAATATTTTGCTGGTGGTACATAGAATACACTTTATTAAAGAATGTTACAGCATGTGTGACACATCAGTGCTTCAATTACTTGCATCGCTTTTTTTTTAATAGTGTTTAACGACTGTTTTTACTACTGAGGCATCATCACAGGCGGTGGATATTGATGATACATGAGATGAAAAGATGAATTGGGAAAGGATTTTTTTTTAAAGGAAGGTAGCATCCAGGTCTAAGTTTAGGGTACCTACCCGGCATTCGCCATTTGAGAACTGAGGAAAATCTGGAAAAAACCTCAGTCAGGGAGGACGGTCCTGGCGGGAATCGAACCCCAAACCTCCCGCTCACGGGTCCGTGCTTTAACGACCTCGGTCGCCCTTGGCGATAACTTGCACAGGGTTTCAATACATTTTCTCGTTGATGTCAGCAAACTTTTACTTAGGAAGTGCTGTAGGAAAACACCCAGGATACAGCCATGGACTCAACAATACAGGAGAATAGTAAAATTTACAAGGTTCAAAATATGTGTTTAACTGTAATTTGCTATAAAAATATGTACATAACACGCGTGAAACAATTTAATTTCTTTGAAAAAAAATTGTGAAAAGCAGGATATTAATTTGACGTACAAAAATAGCAAAGTAAAAAAAAACGGCATTAGTGCATTGAATATTTACATGATTAAAGCATTTAAATACAAACTTTAAACCACATGTAGTGAATCTTGAAAGATTTGGCTCACCCAATTGGGCAAGCAAATTACAAATACCGAAACTCAATAAAACCTTGCATTTTAAAGGAAATAACAGTTTTAAAAATTTATAAAAGTATCGTGGCTAAAATTAGCCTTAGTAGTGCACGTTTATTAACAGAACATTATAAATTGTATGTTGAGTCAAAATGACAATTAACTAAATCTTTTACAATTAAAAGCTTTGCTAATGCGTAATACCTGGGTCACTGAGTAG
Source organism: Metallyticus violacea (assembly GCA_030762175.1). NCBI lineage: Eukaryota > Metazoa > Arthropoda > Insecta > Mantodea > Metallyticidae > Metallyticus > Metallyticus violacea. The sequence continues at coordinate 25,755,945 of CM060831.1, read as the reverse complement.
ACATAATGAAAAAGTCTGCAGCAATAATTTCTAATTATAAGGTCGAAAATACGCGTGATAGACGACCTGCGGTGTGACGGCCTGCTGATCATATGCCCCCTGCAATGCTGTCCTCTATCAAAGAAATTGTAAGAAGGAGATAGAGGAAACAGAGGTCGCCGCGGCAGGCCAAGGCTCACCCCTGGCTGTAGTGCCAAATGAGAAGAAGGCCGAAGACCCAATCCATGGAGTTCTCTTGCTGCGTCTGAATAAAAGAGAAGAAAGTTACTGGTAAGCTCACTACGTTACACAGCCGGCAACCCTTAATTCTGAATCACTCGTTCCGAACTCAATCCTATCACACAATTTCGTATGTGACAATCCTAAATTTAACGTATGGCATTGTTTATTTGTTTGTCGCATAATAGGACGATTCTTTTTTGCGGAAGTAACAGTTAAGTCAACAAATAACTTTGGTATGCTGCAACTGCATTTGATACAGCAATGGGCTGACTGTCAACCTTTACAAGATGATGCACCACAATTTTGTGCCTTGCTTATGAGAAATGCACAGAAAAAATATTTTCAGCACGTTGGATTGGAACAGAAGGACCAATTGCCTGGTATCCTAGATCCCCTGGCATTAAATCTCTGGTGACAAAGATTGACAGTTGACAATTTTAGTTTAAAACTGAGCTCTCGTGTGCGTGATTATGGGGGAGTGACCTTGACCTTAATTTTTTTTGTTAAGAACCAAATGCCGCTAATAAGGATTTTAATAAGGATAAGGATTTGCCGCTAATAAGGGAACTAACAAAAAGATTAAAAAGTACCACATTCCACTTTCGCTTAAAGCGCTGTCTATTTCAGAGGGTACTGTTTTCGAATCGGTTACTGCGCAGTGCATGCAACATAAGCGAAGAACCCTTTCTTCCCCTCTCCGCTTTATAAAACACTTGCACTATCGATTTCAAAAGTCGGTCCTTTATCCAAGTAGTGACAAGCGAGGAATGATCACGTGAGGCAATAAATCCCAAAATTAGCTCAAGAGATCCGTTATTGCGAGCGCAAGGTAACAGAATTACCCACATTGTAAGGAAAATCAGCTGCAAATTCCGATAGATAGCTGATTCTATTGATCTGCGCCGGCACAGCTGCGCACTATGACGTAGCAGCTCCTGGCCGTGACATTCTCCCAGCTGAGCCCGGGATGGCTACGCCCTCCTCCCACCCGCCCATGGCCCCGGGCCCACGTAACCATCCGCTTTCCTGACCTGACTCACAACAGTCCGCCTAGCTGCGGGCCAAGAACAGCGTGCATATGGCTAGCCTGATCGATACCAGCCCTGCGCAACTTTTCGGTGCGTTCTCTTTATAAATAGTTAATGCTAGGCGAGGATGGTACCAGCTGGAAGCTGCGTTGCTTAGATAAGCTCAAAATCTTAATTTCGTCTGTAAAACTAAGATTTGTCAATATCTGAAAAATAGTGACCGATAGCCGACGAAATATCTGCACAACGAGAAGAACTTAAAGTTACAGCTAAGTCGGAGGAACATGGTGGAGTGTTTTAAGACCTTTTTCTACATTACTGCCAATTGTGATTGCAAAAGTGTGGGAGGCTCGTTATTTCGATAAAAGAACATTTCTTGTGATCCAACCATGACATCTCCTCTATAAGAGATGACTGCTCTGCGCCATTCTCAAAATGTTCAACGTTAAGTTTCCTATAACTATTGCTTAATGCGTTTTCATGATTAAAAGAAAAAATCAACAGCGACTTGTGTGAGGAACATATTTTGCGCCTGATGCGATTATCTGTAGCGGAGCCTTGATTTGCGGACACACAACAGGCCATAAGACCTGTCACCTTTCGTCATTTTCATGAATTCAATGAATGGATTGGTCGTTGTGGCGACCTGACAACACTTTTCACATCTTTGAATCAGCATTTTTATGCCCCCGAAAAAAAAGTCTGAACTTTTACCTGCAAAATGTTCTAAAACGGCTTCCTTCATCTCAATATCATCATTAAATTTTCTTCTGTTCTGAGAAAATATAATAATCGCGTGGAATACAGGGTGGATGATCCAATACACTGAATCCACCAGATCATCCTTTGCAATATGGCGCATTGTTCCGCAGAAGGCGAACAACACGGCTCAGCATATCCCGTCTCTTTTCTTTAATCTGCTTACAGTTTGCACAAAAGATTGAAGTAGCGGTCTGCGTTGACACTGGTGTTTCTATCTTTGAGTTCAAATAATAGAATCCCCCTGCAGTACCGAAAAATTATGATCATTAAGCCTGGCCTATCTCAGCGGCGACTCAAGTTTATGCCACTCCATAACTGAAAAAAGACGGACCATCATTTCATTCTCTGTCACGAAGGATTCTATAAAAGTCAAAAATATCTCACAGTATTTCAGTAATATTGCTTTTTTGATTGCCGAGAGGATCACGGCATCCTGTTGCACTAGCCCTTTTCATTAGGAAATGCTCATAATAAATAAATCCTATATACTATGATGAGTATTTTGCCATTGTTGAATGATAACAAGCAAAATTTTATGAGGCTTATTTTCCGCGCGAAAAAAAAAACTGCTTACTGCACTTCAATTTGTTCAGGTCAGAAACTCATGAAACCTTACTTGTATACTGGGCTGCAAAAAAACTGACCTTACAGAGAATACGTGCCTGGTGCACCAGTCAGGCCTACCTTCACGAATGGCAGCGGATAAAACCGAGCCCAATTCCATGAGAAGTTGTAGTGTGACTTCAAAAAATACAGACGGGTATAACAGTCGTAACGCACAGAAACAAGCAATCGTAAGCCAAAAATTAACTTTGTAGCAAGCATATTAGCAGACAATCAGTATACAGCGAAATTCAATAGGAAAAGGTAATGTAACAATGTAACACGTAAAGGGAATAATAATTATACGGGAAAAGGCAAGGACTTTTAATCTCGTATAAGTTTTGCATGAATTCCAAACAGTATAAGGGCCAGTTGTACAAACCGGGTACTAATCTCAGAACAGCTATACTTGGAATACCTTAACAAAGACATTTTAAAACTAATAGACACTGTTAGGGAATATAAACATACAGTGGAAAACAAAAAGACAGAAGCTGTAACATCAAGTGGAAAGGTTAGGATCTGGGAGGCAATATGTATGGCATTTAACTCTCAAACAACTTTTAATTGAACAGCTGAACAGCTTCGGAAAAAGTACGACTCCCTAAAGAAATAAGCAAGGAAATATGCAGCTAAAAAGAGGTGCGAAAATATTCACATCTCCGAACTAACAAAGGAGGCTTCGGTTTTATCCGCTGCCCTCCCCTGCTGTTCGTATAAGGAGGCGTGACATGTGGACCAAGCATGCACTCTCAGTATGTTAAGTAAGAAATGCCGACGATATATTATCGTTTTCCAATGACTTAAGCAAACATGGGCTGCCGAAAAAGTACCAATATGAATATATAATCATTTTCCGAAAATGTAAGCAAATATGGCGAAGTGTAAGACTTTTTAAAGTAAAATCTTAGTCCTTAATCACATTCACATGTTTTCCAAATGCTATAGTTTATTTACAGATAATTGAAGATACACGCGAACAAACTTGAATTATATACGATGATGATAATAATAATAATAATAATAATAATAATAATAATAATAATAATAATAATAATAATAATAATAATAATAATAGTGTTTATATGCAAGGCATTCTGCATATCATATGTCATTTATTTCCCGAGTGAAGTACTCGTAACATCTAATATTTCAAATCGATAGCAACTTCGACTCGCCATTTCTTCTGCATGTAGATATTAGAGATATTAATTAATGAAATTTATAAACATGTTTTCTTATCAACCAACTAAACGAGTGGTTGGGAAAACACATATCAATCGGATTGTCTTTATAAATGCATTGATCTTATCATATTATCATGTGTTGGACTAAACACGTAAAAACTCAGAGTAGAATTAAATTCACATGGATACTTAATTGCCTTCCTGTAACATCTATTTCGGTTTTAATGTTTTCTTAACATCAGGGGTTCCTGAGAGATCTGGTAAGAACTTTGTTGACACTAAGGAAAAAATAATAAACCTAGTTAGTTTGGCCGATACTGGATATCGGAACTTTCGAATTTGTCAGATAATATATTATGTGATAAAATAAATTGTGAATTATTAATGCTTCTTTTCTGGGAAATGCGGCTGCATTAGTAATTTGTTTTCCAATAGTTGACAATCTCCACGACGCATCGCTAAAGTCCTATCGATTGTGCTTCTGCGCATGCGAATTGCTCGGTCAAAAACTTTGAACTGAAAGACAACAGCGTGTATGAATAAATATATACAATAATCTAGTATTTAGTTCAAACCAATGTCAATGTGGACAAACGTGTGCGTTGTAATAAAAAAAGAAACACAAAAATAAAATCGCATGCTTTGCATCTACATTTTTAGACGCCGATCGCTAAATAGGATAGCAGCATCCCTTTAGGCAAGAATATCAATAACGTCTCTGATGGGAGATTATTCCTGCTGCATTGGCCAGAAGTGAGAATCGATTGGAGAACAAGCCGCCAAGCGGAAGGTCAACCTTTCAGCAGAACACTTTCTTCTGCAGCGTCATCTACTGGTTATTGTGTCACCAAGAATAACTGAAAGTAGTCATTTTAAAGTGTACATTCTATAGTGAAATAAGTTAAGATTAGAGACTGGGCTATTACGTTCAGAATCTGAAGTGATGGTAATACAAACGGAAACATTGTTTTAAGCAATGTTAGATGAATATCCACTCCCAAAAAACTACTAATCACTTAAACTTTTTAATTAAACGAATTAGGCGAGAAATGTCCCCATTAATAAGGTTTCAACCTATAACGCTACAAAAACTACACATTTTCTTAAACATCATAAAAAAAATATTCCACGCTACGTTGAAAAAACTGTTTAACATAATATTATATTTTAAATGCTCATATAAAATAAACAACATTTAATAGCTGCGTATAATTGTTTCCCAAATTGTTATAAAAACTTAACGGCCTTCTTCTGCGTTTTTTTTTCACATTGCCCTTGTGTTTACATTGCATTAAATTATGATAATAAAAAAAATAAAAACCATAATTTAAAAGAAAAAAAAACTGACGACTGTTGGTTACAAAATTGTCATGGCCAATCAATCATTTAATTACAAAGTAAGAAAAAAAATTTTTTTGAATAGTGTTTAACGCCCGTTTTTACAACTGAGGCACCACAGGCTGTGGACACTGATGATACTTGAAATGAAATGATATATTGGGAAAGGATTTTTTTTAAGGAAGGAAGCGTTCCAGGCTTAAGTTTAGGGTACCTCCGCGACATTTGCCAGTTATGAGGAAAACATGGAAAAAACCCCAGTCAGGGAGTACGGTCCTGGGGGGATTCGAACCCCAGACTTCCCGCTCACGAGTCCGCGCCTTAACGATCTCGGCCACCCGTGGCGGTTTGTGAGAACATTAAAACCCATTTTATTTAAATACAAAGTCTACAGTAAAACTCTATGTTTTCCTCAGCCAAATATCTAACATAGTTAGCATTATTTTTTTTTTTATATCATGTTGCTGTCATCAATACCTTCCTTTATATCTGCAGTCCTAATGTCTTCAAAACTGTTCCTACTTTTCGGAACGTTGGTGACCATAATTCTTATAAATTTATTTTTTCATTATTTTTATAATTAGCATCAATGTATCTTGATTGCCACAATCTTAAGGGTATGTCAGATTATTTGCTGTCTCTTTGAAAGTCATGTAAACATTAATATTACTTCAAGCACTATTTATATCATCATACACTTACAAGTATTAGGCCTAAGATCTGTCGGCTCCTGAAGGACTATATGGACGAATTTAGCTTTATTTAGTACCTACACATGTCAGAAGGTCAGGTGGTCAGTACATTGCTTCTAGTAGCATAAAGTGTGATACTAAGGTATTACTTGGACGTGAAATAGTGGTAATTTCGTTCAGACTTCTTTTTTCAGGTATGAAGTTCTTTAGTGCGCCATACCGAACATGTGGACAAGGGTGCAATAGAGTGGAAGATGCATCACGTTTAGGTCGTCTGATGACTGAAGAAGCCAACTTTCATTTGACAGGATATGCAATCAAGCAAAGTTCCAATATTGGGCACCAGAAACATCTGAGAGCTGTAAAGAAAATTGTGCTGTTATTAATGAAAATGTGAAAGTGTTGTTGTTCTGAGCATGTCTAGAAGAATGGCAGAACGTTCAATACATTCAGCGTCACCAGTGCACTATTATCGAATCATTCACATGTTAAGGATGTTGCACTGGTGATAAGGGACTGAACTCCTAGAGTGATATTTTCCTTTCTCTTATTTATCCCTTAGTCAATGTCTACTGTACTTTTGTTAAAACCGTACATACTTTTAATCAACATTGTTAAATGATTAAAGTAGTTTCATTTTTCTAATATTGCTGATTACTAATCAAACAAATTTTATAAATAATAATTAGTGTTATTATTTTTTTGGTTAGTTGAATTTTCTTCGTTTTTGTATTACTTATTCTAGTGCATATATGTTATTTGATCTTCAAACATTAGTGTTTGAGTAATTTTGTTTAAATGTCCAACTATTATTTTTGCATAGCCTTTGTATGTGAATGTTAGTAATTGCTTTAGTCATCCCTTCTTTTAAAAATTGAATATATTACCGTTAAATTCCGTTCTTTTGATAATTTATATTTATATGTTCTGCAACACCTACTTAGTACACCCAAAAGCTATGATGAATGTCCACTGGCGTATATTTTATTAGTTCCATATTAATCATATCCAATCCTAGTGATTTTTGTGTTTTATGATTCTTTAATATTCGCTAATTCAATTGGATATATTTAATATTGGGATTTATTCCTGCATACTTTATGATGTTCTCTGTTCTACTGGTAACGTTTTAATATAATATTCTACTATAAAATTAACTTTACTAGCACATGCACTGGCGCACCAATAGCCTGTAACAATTAACAAACTGAGTTATAAACACTGCTTACTCTCGTAACGGCAAACTGCGTTTGAATGTCCACGTGCAGTCATTAACGCGGTAATTGATATTATAAACCGGCGACAGGCGTGACCTTGTCCCAGCGCTCGCTGCGGACGTAGGTCAAAATAGCATGAACATGCCTCGAGAGGGACTGCTCATTGAAACACCTTTTAGAATAAACGCGTGTAATTTTACTAAGAGTTCCTAATTTACCCTTGATTCACATTTATTTGAGCTTTTTGTTTATAAGAGTTGGCACGCCTCGCAATCTTAAAATAAAACATAGTGCTGCTGTGAATATTCCCGTAAAATACCTTTTGCTACGACTAATGGCCCAAATACATTTTAATGTCCCAAATGTAGGGTTTAAATTCGTTACGCCTTCTCTTTCGCTCAGTCACGTAATTTTTTGTTGTACATGAATTATTCATACGTCAGTCCAGAGTCTTCTTTACATTCAAGATAGCAGTGTACTAATGCGGGAGGCAAAATTATGTAATGTGTAAGCTTTCTTCGCCAGGAAACCTTTAGAAGCATAGAAATAGTTCGGGTAGTGTATGTACGCGCTGGTAAGAACGTGGTATCAAGGCAGTCGTCAATATTTCTCGCCTAAGGGTGTTCAATAATCTATATTGAAAATACTTCAAATGTTTTATTTTGCAATTTAGTCCGCTGATAATTCAATAAATTTCATCCGCTTTTCCTTCAATAATTTTAAGCTGTTAAAAAAAAAAAATCTTCTGGCTGGCCTGAAAACCAGAAATTTACAGCCACCTTGACATATTCATCATTGAAAACTGCTGTCCACGAAAAAGTTTGCTCAAAACTCGAAAGCGGAAATAACCCAAGGGGCCAAGTTAGAACTATAGGGTGCATGATTCAGCCCCTGAAACTACTCACATTCTTGAGTAGCAGCCTGCACTTTGCCTGACACTGTCGTGGAGGAACAGCAACCTTGCATTAACCTTGGACATGTTCAAATGTTCCTGAATTATTTTCCAAACTATACCTGCCGAAATGCCCATTTCTTCAACTACTCTGGAAACCTTATTTGTATACCTTTCTATAAAAAGTAAATCCTCAACTGTTAGATCCAAATTTTATTTTCGGTGACATCCAATGTGCGTCAGGGGGCAGGAGAGGGGGGCATGTAATCAGCACACCGACACACTGCCGGTCGCCACCAAGCGGCTTTCTAGATAAAAAAAAACTAACTCTCTTATCAGGCAGTTCCCAATTGTTCCCCGAGGTTAGGTGAACTCCTTCCAAACTTTAAATTAAATACCGGGATGAAACCAATTACTTGTTTCCGAATTTCGACGACTTCATCCTTTTCTGACTGTATTAGAGCAGGCACTCAAGGTCAAGTCTATCAAACATAGAAACTGAGC